>CM059428.1:50850020-50963543 GCA_030390025.1 Squalus acanthias | reverse complement strand
AGTATAAGCAGGGCACTGATCATACCCTCACTCTATAACCAGTATAAGCAGGGCACTGATCATACCCTCACTCTATAACTAGTATAAGCAGGACACTGATCATACCCTCACTCTATAACAGTATAAGCAGGACACTGATCATACCCTCACTCTATAACCAGTATAAGCAGGACACTGATCATACCCTCACTCTATAACTAGTATAAGCAGGACACTGATCATACCCTCACTCTATAACTAGTATAAGCAGGACACTGATCATACCCTCACTCTATAACTAGTATAAGCAGGACACTGATCATACCCTCACTCTATAACTAGTATAAGCAGGGCACTGATCATACCCTCACTCTATAACTAGTATAAGCAGGGCACTGATCATACCCTCACTCTATAACTAGTATAAGCAGGGCACTGATCATACCCTCACTCTATAACCAGTATAAGCAGGGCACTGATCATACCCTCACTCTATAACCAGTATAAGCAGGACACTGATCATACCCTCACTCTATAACAGTATAAGCAGGGCACTGATCATACCCTCACTCTATAACCAGTATAAGCAGGACACTGATCATACCCTCACTCTATAACCAGTATAAGCAGGACACTGATCATACCCTCACTCTATAACCAGTATAAGCAGGGCACTGATCATACCCTCACTCTATAACCAGTATAATCAGGACACTGATCATACCCTCACTCTATAACTAGTATAAGCAGGACACTGATCATACCCTCACTCTATAACTAGTATAAGCAGGACACTGATCATACCCTCACTCTATAACCAGTATAAGCAGGGCACTGATCATACCCTCACTCTATAACCAGTATAAGCAGGACACTGATCATACCCTCACTCTATAACCAGTATAAGCAGGACACTGATCATACCCTCACTCTATAACCAGTATAAGCAGGACACTGATCATACCTCACTCATAACTAGTATAAACAGGGACACTTGATCATAACCTCACTCTATAACTAGTATAAGCAGGACACTGATCATACCCTCACTCTATAATCGTAGCGGACACCGTCTATAACGAGTACAGGGCACTGATACATTCCCTCACTCGTATATCTAGTATAAGCAGGGCACTGATCATACCCTCATCGATAAATGGTATAAGCAGAGGCACTGATCATACGCCTTCACTCTATAACCAGTATAAGCAGGGCACTGATCATATCCTCACTCTATAACCTGGTATAAGCAGGACACTGATCATACCTCTCACTCTATAACCAGTATAAGCAGGGCACAGATCATACCCTAACTCTATAACTAGCATAAGCAGGGCTCTGATCATATCCTCACTCTATAACTAGTATAAGCAGGACCACTGATCATACCCTCACTTCTATAACTAGTATAAGCAGGACACTGATCATATCCTCACTTCTATAACAGTAGAAGCAGGACTCTGATCATACCCTCACTCTATAATCTAGTATAAGCAGGGCACCGATCTGACCCTCACTCTATATACTAGTATAAGCAGGGCACTGATCATACCCTCACTCTATAACTAGTATAACAGGCACTGATCATACCCTCACTCTATAACTAGTATAAGACAGGGCACTGATCATACCCTCACTCTATAACTAGTATAACAGGGCACTGATCATACCCTCACTCTATAACCAGTATAAGCAGGACACTGATCATACCCTCACTCTATAACTAGTATAAACAGGCACGATCATACCCTCACTCTATAACTAGTATAAGCAGGGCACTGATCATACCCTCACTCTATAACTAGTATAGAGCAGAGGCACTGATCATACCCTCACTCTATAACTAGTATAAGCAGGGCACTGATCATACCTCACTCTATAACCAGTATAAGCAGGAACTGATCATACCCTCACTCTATAACCTAGTATAAGCAGGGCACTGATCATACCCTCACTCTATAACTAGTATAAGCAGGGCACTGATCATACCCTCACTCTATAACCAGTATAAGCAGGCACTGATCATACCCTCACTCTATAACAAGTATAAGCAGGGCACTGATCATACCCTCACCTATAACCAGTATAAGCAGGCACCGATCATACCCTCACTCTATAACTAGTATAAGCAGGGCACTGATCATACCCTCACTCTATAACTAGTATAAGCAGGCACTGATCATACCCTCACTCTATAACAGTATAAGCAGGCACTGATCATACCCTCACTCTATAACAGTATAAGCAGGACACTGATCATACCCTCACTCTATAACTAGTATAAGCAGGGCACTGATCATACCCTCACTCTATAACTAGTATAAGCAGGGCACTGATCATACCCTCACTCTATAACTAGTATAAGCAGGCACTGATCATACCCTCACTCTATAACTAGTATAAGCAGGACACTGATCATACCCTCACTCTATAACAGTATAAGCAGGGCACTGATCATACCCTCACTCTATAACTAGTATAAGCAGGGCACTGATCATACCCTCACTCTATAACTAGTATAAGCAGGGCACTGATCATACCTCACTCTATAACCTGTATAAGCAGGGCACTGATCATACCCTCACTCTATAACTAGTATAAGCAGGACACTGATCATACCCTCACTCTATAACCAGTATAAGCAGGCACTGATCATACCCTCACTCTATAACCAGTATAAGCAGGCACTGATCATACCCTCACTCTATAACAGTATAAGCAGGGCACTGATCATACCCTCACTCTATAACCTGGTATAAGCAGGGCACTGATCATACCCTCACTCTATAACTAGTATAAGCAGGACACTGATCATACCTCACTCTATAACGAGTATAAGCAGGACACTGATCATACCCTCACTCTATAACCAGTATAAGCAGGACACTGATCATACCCTCACTCTATAACCAGTATAAGCAGGACACTGATCATACCCTCACTCTATAACCAGTATAAGCAGGACACTGATCATACCCTCACTCTATAACTAGTATAAGCAGGCACTGATCATACCCTCACTCTATAACCTGTATAAGCAGGGCACTGATCATACCCTCACTCTATAACCAGTATAAGCAGGACACTGATCATACCCTCACTCTATAACTAGTATAAGCAGGACACTGATCATACCCTCACTCTATAACTAGTATAAGCAGGGCACTGATCATACCCTCACTCTATAACAGTATAAGCAGGACACTGATCATACCCTCACTCTATAACCAGTATAAGCAGGGCACTGATCATACCCTCACTCTATAACCAGTATAAGCAGGACACTGATCATACCCTCACTCTATAACTGGTATAAGCAGGGCACTGATCATACCCTCACTCTATAACTAGTATAAGCAGGACACTGATCATACCCTCACTCTATAACTAGTATAAGCAGGGCACTGATCATACCCTCACTCTATAACTAGTATAAGCAGGGCACTGATCATACCCTCACTCTATAACTAGTATAAGCAGGGCACTGATCATACCCTCACTCTATAACTAGTATAAGCAGGACACTGATCATACCCTCACTCTATAACTAGTATAAGCAGGGCACTGATCATACCCTCACTCTATAACGGTATAAGCAGGACACTGATCATACCCTCACTCTATAACTAGTATAAGCAGGACACTGATCATACCCTCACTCTATAACCAGTATAAGCAGGGCACTGATCATACCCTCACTCTATAACTAGTATAAGCAGGACACTGATCATACCCTCACTCTATAACCAGTATAAGCAGGGCACTGATCATACCCTCACTCTATAACCAGTATAAGCAGGACACTGATCATACCCTCACTCTATAACTAGTATAAACAGGGCACTGATCATACCCTCACTCTATAATGGTATAAGCAGGACACTGATCATACCCTCACTCTATAACTAGAAAAAGCAGGACACTGATCATACCCTCACTCTATAACTAGTATAAGCAGGGCACTGATCATACCCTCACTCTATAACCAGTATAAGCAGGACACTGATCATACCCTCACTCTATAACTAGTATAAGCAGGGCACTGATCATACCTCACTCTATAACAGGTATAAGCAGGGCACTGATCATACCCTCACTCTATAACAGTATAAGCAGGGCACTGATCATACCTCACTCTATAACCTGGTATAAGCAGGGCACTGATCATACCCTCCACTCTATAACTAGAATAAGCAGGACACTGATCATACCCTCACTCTATAACCTGTATAAGCAGGGCACCTGATCATACCCTCACTCATAACCTATATAAGCGGACACTGATCATACCCTCACTCTATAACTAGATATAAGCAGGGCACTGATCATACCCTCACTCTATAACCAGTATAAGCAGGACACTGATCATACCCTCACTCTATAACCAGTATAAGCAGGACACTGATCATACCTCACTCTATAACCAGTATAAGCAGGGACACTGATCATACCCTCACTCTGTAACCAGTAATAAGCAGGGCACTGATCATACCCTCACTCTATAACTAGTATAAGCAGGGCACCGATCATACCCTCACTCTATAACTAGTATAAGCAGGGCACCTGATCATACCCTCACTCTATAACTAGTATAAGCAGGCACTGATCATACCCTCACTCTATAACCAGTATAAGCAGGGCACTGATCATACCCTCACTCTATAACTAGTATAACAGGGCACTGATCATACCCTCACTCTATAACTAGTATAAGCAGGGCACTGATCATACCCTCACTCTATAACTAGTATAAGCAGGGCACTGATCATACCCTCACTCTATAACTAGTATAAGCAGGGCACTGATCATACCCTCACTCTATAACAGTATAAGCAGGGCACTGATCATACCCTCACTCTATAACTAGAATAAGCAGGGCACTGATCATACCCTCACTCTATAAAGTATAAGCAGGGCACTGATCATACCCTCACTCTATACTAGTATAAGCAGGGCACTGATCATACCCTCACTCTATAACTAGTATAAGCAGGACACTGATCATACCCTCACTCTATAACTAGTATAAGCAGGGCACGATCATACCCTCACTCTATAACTAGTATAAGCAGGCACTGATCATACCCTCACTCTATAACAAGTATAAGCAGGCACTGATTCATACCCTCACTCTATAACTAGTATAAACAGGACACTGATCATACCCTCACTCTATAACTAGTATAAGCAGGACACTGATCATACCTCACTCTATAACCAGTAAAAGCAGGACACTGATCATACCCTCACTCTATAACCAGTATAAGCAGGACACTGATCATACCTCACTCTATAACCAGTATAAGCAGGGACACTGATCATACCCTCACTCTATAACTAGTATAAGCAGGGCACTGATCATACCCTCACTCCTATAACTAGTATAAGCAGGGCACTGATCATACCCTCACTCTATAACCAGTATAAGCAGGGCACTGATCATACCCTCACTCTATAACTAGTATAAGCAGGCACTGATCATACCCTCACTCTATAACTAGTATAAGCAGGACACTGATCACTACCCTCACTCTATAACTAGTATAAAGCAGGACACTGATCATACCTCACTCTATAACTAGTATAAAGCAGGGCACTGATCATACCCTCACTCCCCCCTGTATAACCCACTGACTATCCTACACTCTAAACCAGTATAAGCAGGACCTGATCATACCCTCACTCTATAACCAGTATAAGCAGGACACTGATCATACCCTCACTCTATAACTAGTAAAGCAGGGCACTGATCATACCCTCACTCTATAACCAGTATAAAGCAGGACACTGATCATACCTCACTCTATAACTAGTATAAGCAGGACACTGATCATACCTTCACTCTAGAACCAGTATAAGCAGGACACTGATCATACCCTCACTCTATAACTAGTAAAAGCAGGACACTGATCATACCCTCACTCTATAACCAGTATAAGCAGGACACTGATCATACCCTCACTCTATAACTAGTATAAGCAGGACACTGATCATACCCTCACTCTATAACCAGTATAAGCAGGACACTGATCATACCCTCACTCTATAACTGGTATAAGCAGGGCACTGATCATACCCTCACTCTATAACTAGTATAAGCAGGACACTGATCATACCCTCACTCTATAACCAGTATAAGCAGGGCACTGATCATACCCTCACTCTATAACTAGTATAAGCAGGGCACTGATCATACCCTCACTCTATAACTAGTATAAGCAGGACACTGATCATACCCTCACTCTATAACTAGTATAAGCAGGGCACTGATCATACCCTCACTCTATAACCGGTATAAGCAGGGCACTGATCATACCCTCACTCTATAACAGTATAAACAGGACACTGATCATACCCTCACTCTATAACAGTATAAGCAGGGCACTGATCATACCCTCACTCTATAACTAGTATAAGCAGGCACTGATCATACCCTCACTCTATAACCAGTATAAGCAGGACACTGATCATACCCTCACTCTATAACTAGTATAAGCAGGGCACTGATCATACCCTCACTCTATAACAGTATAAGCAGGGCACTGATCATACCCTCACTCTAGAACTGGTATAAGCAGGGCACTGATCATACCCTCACTCTATAACCAGTATAAGCAGGGCACTGATCATACCCTCACTCTATAACCAGTATAAACAGGGCACTGATCATACCCTCACTCTATAACCAGTATAAGCAGGACACTGATCATACCCTCACTCTATAACTAGTATAAGCAGGACACTGATCATACCCTCACTCTATATCTAGTATAAACAGGGCACTGATCATACCCTCACTCTATAACTAGTATAAGCAGGACACTGATCATACCTCACTCTATAACTAGTATAAGCAGGACACTGATCATACCCTCACTCTATAACTAGTATAAGCAGGACACTGATCATACCCTCACTCTATAACAGTATAAGCAGGGCACTGATCATACCCTCACTCTATAACTAGTATAAGCAGGGCACTGATCATACCCTCACTCTATAACTAGTATAAGCAGGGCACTGATCATACCCTCACTCTATAACTAGTATAAGCAGGGCACTGATCATACCCTCACTCTATAACTAGTATAAGCAGGGCACTGATCATACCCTCACTCTATAACCAGTATAAGCAGGGCACTGATCATACCCTCACTCTATAACTAGTATAAGCAGGGCACTGATCATACCCTCACTCTATAACTAGTATAAGCAGGGCACTGATCATACCCTCACTCTATAACTAGTATAAGCAGGACACTGATCATACCCTCACTCTATAACTAGTATAAGCAGGGCACTGATCATACCCTCACTCTATAACCAGTATAAGCAGGGCACTGATCATACCCTCACTCTATAACCAGTATAAGCAGGGCACTGATCATACCCTCACTCTATAACTAGTATAAGCAGGACACTGATCATACCCTCACTCTATAACCAGTATAAGCAGGACACTGATCATACCTCACTCTATAACTAGTATAAGCAGGGCACTGATCATAACCTCACTCTATAACTAGTATAAGCAGGGCACTGATCATACCCTCACTCTATAACCAGTATAAGCAGGGCACTGATCATACCCTCACTCTATAACCAGTATAAGCAGGACACTGATCATACCCTCACTCTATAACCAGTATAAGCAGGACACTGATCATACCCTCACTCTATAACCAGTATAAGCAGGGCACTGATCATAGCCTCACTCTATAACCAGTATAAGCAGGACACTGATCATACCCTCACTCTATAACCAGTATAAGCAGGTCACTGATCATACCCTCACTCTATAACCAGTATAAGCAGGACACTGATCATACCCTCACTCTATAACTAGTATAAGCAGGGCACTGATCATAGCCCTCACTCTATAACGAGTAAAGCAGGGCACTGATCATACGCCCACTCTATAACCAGTATAACAGGGCACTGATCATACCCTCACTCTATAACTAGTATAAGCAGGGCACTGATCATACCCTCACTCTATAACCAGTATAAGCAGGGCACTGATCATACCCTCACTCTATAACAGTATAAACAGGGCACTGATCATACCTCACTCTATAACTAGTATAAGCAGACACTGATCATACCCTCACTCTATAACTAGTATAAGCAGGACACTGATCATACCCTCACTCTATAACTAGTATAAGCAGGGCACTGATCATACCCTCACTCTATAACCAGTATAAGCAGGACACTGATCATACCCTCACTCTATAACTAGTATAAGCAGGGCACTGATCATACCCTCACTCTATAACTAGTATAAGCAGGGCACTGATCATACCCTCACTCTATAACTAGTATAAACAGGGCACTGATCATACCCTCACTCTATAACTAGTATAAGCAGGGCACTGATCATACCTCACTCTATAACTAGTATAAGCAGGGCACTGATCATACCCTCACTCTATAACAGTATAAGCAGGGCACTGATCATACCCTCACTCTATAACTAGTATAAGCAGGGCACTGATCATACCCTCACTCTATAACTAGTATAAACAGGCACTGATCATACCCTCACTCTATAACTAGTATAAGCAGGACACTGATCATACCCTCACTCTATAACGAGTATAAGCAGGGCACTGATCATACCTCACTCTATAACTAGTATAAGCAGGGCACTGATCATACCCTCACTCTATAACTAGTATAACAGGGCACTGATCATACCCTCACTCTATAACTAGTATAAGCAGGGCACTGATCATACCCTCACTCTATAACAGTATAAGCAGGGCACTGATCATACCCTCACTCTATAACTAGTATAAGCAGGACACTGATCATACCCTCACTCTATAACTAGTATAAGCAGGGCACTGATCATACCCTCACTCTATAACTAGTATAAGCAGGGCACTGATCATACCTCACTCTATAACTAGTATAAGCAGGGCACTGATCATACCCTCACTCTATAACAGTATAAGCAGGACACTGATCATACCCTCACTCTATAACCAGTATATACAGGGCACTGATCATACCCTCACTCTATACTAGTATAAGCAGGACACTGATCATACCCTCACTCAATAACTAGTATAAGCAGGACACTGATCATACCCTCACTCTATAACCAGTATAAACAGGACACTGATCATACCCTCACTCTATAACCAGTATAAGCAGGACACTGATCATACCCTCACTCTATAACTAGTATAAGCAGGGCACTGATCATACCCTCACTCTATAACTAGTATAAGCAGGGCACTGATCATACCCTCACTCTATAACTAGTATAAGCAGGGCACTGATCATACCCTCACTCTATAACTAGTATAAGCAGGGCACTGATCATACCCTCACTCTATAACTAGTATAAGCAGGACACTGATCATACCCTCACTCTATAACTAGTATAAGCAGGGCACTGATCATACCCTCACTCTATAACTAGTATAAGCAGGGCACTGATCATACCCTCACTCTATAACTAGTATAAGCAGGGCACTGATCATACCCTCACTCTATAACTAGTATAAGCAGGGCACTGATCATACCCTCACTCTATAACCAGTATAAGCAGGACACTGATCATACCCTCACTCTATAACTAGTATAAGCAGGGCACTGATCATACCCTCACTCTATAACAGTATAAGCAGGGCACTGATCATACCCTCACTCTATAACTAGTATAAGCAGGGCACTGATCATACCCTCACTCTATAACTAGTATAAGCAGGGCACTGATCATACCCTCACTCTATAACTAGTATAAGCAGGGCACTGATCATACCCTCACTCTATAACCAGTATAAGCAGGGCACTGATCATACCCTCACTCTATAACCAGTATAAGCAGGACACTGATCATACCCTCACTCTATAACAGTATAAGCAGGGCACTGATCATACCCTCACTCTATAACCAGTATAAGCAGGGCACTGATCATACCCTCACTCTATAACCAGTATAAGCAGGGCACTGATCATACCCTCACTCTATAACCAGTATAAGCAGGGCACTGATCATACCCTCACTCTATAACTAGTATAAGCAGGACACTGATCATACCCTCACTCTATAACTAGTATAAGCAGGGCACTGATCATACCCTCACTCTATAACTAGTATAAGCAGGGCACTGATCATACCCTCACTCTATAACTAGTATAAGCAGGGCACTGATCATACCCTCACTCTATAACTAGTATAAGCAGGGCACTGATCATACCCTCACTCTATAACCAGTATAAGCAGGACACTGATCATACCCTCACTCTATAACTAGTATAAGCAGGGCACTGATCATACCCTCACTCTATAACCAGTATAAGCAGGACACTGATCATACCCTCACTCTATAACCAGTATAAGCAGGGCACTGATCATACCCTCACTCTATAACAGTATAAGCAGGGCACTGATCATACCCTCACTCTATAACCAGTATAAGCAGGACACTGATCATACCCTCACTCTATAACTAGTATAAGCAGGGCACTGATCATACCCTCACTCTATAACCAGTATAAGCAGGACACTGATCATACCCTCACTCTATAACTAGTATAAGCAGGGCACTGATCATACCCTCACTCTATAACTAGTATAAGCAGGACACTGATCATACCCTCACTCTATAACCAGTATAAGCAGGGCACTGATCATACCCTCACTCTATAACCAGTATAAGCAGGACACTGATCATACCCTCACTCTATAACTAGTATAAGCAGGGCACTGATCATACCCTCACTCTATAACTAGTATAAGCAGGACACTGATCATACCCTCACTCTATAACCAGTATAAGCAGGACACTGATCATACCCTCACTCTATAACTAGTATAAGCAGGGCACTGATCATACCCTCACTCTATAACTAGTATAAGCAGGACACTGATCATACCCTCACTCTATAACTAGTATAAGCAGGGCACTGATCATACCCTCACTCTATAACCAGTATAAGCAGGGCACTGATCATACCCTCACTCTATAACCAGTATAAGCAGGGCACTGATCATACCCTCACTCTATAACTAGTATAAGCAGGGCACTGATCATACCCTCACTCTATAACTAGTATAAGCAGGGCACTGATCATACCCTCACTCTATAACCAGTATAAGCAGGGCACTGATCATACCCTCACTCTATAACCAGTATAAGCAGGGCACTGATCATACCCTCACTCTATAACTAGTATAAGCAGGGCACTGATCATACCCTCACTCTATATCTAGTATAAACAGGGCACTGATCATACCCTCACTCTATAACCAGTATAAGCAGGGCACTGATCATACCCTCACTCTATAACCAGTATAAGCAGGGCACTGATCATACCCTCACTCTATAACCAGTATAAGCAGGGCACTGATCATACCCTCACTCTATAACAGTATAAGCAGGGCACTGATCATACCCTCACTCTATAACCAGTATAAGCAGGGCACTGATCATACCCTCACTCTATAACCAGTATAAGCAGGGCACTGATCATACCCTCACTCTATAACCAGTATAAGCAGGGCACTGATCATACCCTCACTCTATAACTGTATAAGCAGGACACTGATCATACCCTCACTCTATAACTAGTATAAGCAGGGCACTGATCATACCCTCACTCTATAACTAGTATAAGCAGGACACTGATCATACCCTCACTCTATAACTAGTATAAGCAGGGCACTGATCATACCCTCACTCTATAACTAGTATAAAGCAGGGCACTGATCATACCCTCACTCTATAACCAGTATAAGCAGGGCACTGATCATACCCTCACTCTATAACAGTATAAGCAGGACACTGATCATACCCTCACTCTATAACCAGTATAAGCAGGGCACTGATCATACCCTCACTCTATAACCAGTATAAGCAGGGCACTGATCATACCCTCACTCTATAACTCGTATAAGCAGGACACTGATCATACCTCACTCTATAACCTAGTATAAGCAGGGCACTGATCATACCCTCACTCTATAACGGTATAAGCAGGACACTGATCATACCCTCACTCTATAACCAGTATAAGCAGGACACTGATCATACCCTCACTCTATAACCTAGTATAAGCAGGCACTGATCATACCCTCACTCTATAACCAGTATAAGCAGGGCACTGATCATACCCTCACTCTATAACCAGTATAAGCAGGACACTGATCATACCCTCACTCTATAACCAGTATAAGCAGGACACTGATCATACCCTCACTCTATAACCAGTATAAGCAGGACACTGATCATACCCTCACTCTATAACTAGTATAAGCAGGACACTGATCATACCCTCACTCTATAACTAGTATAAGCAGGACACTGATCATACCCTCACTCTATAACCAGTATAAGCAGGACACTGATCATACCCTCACTCTATAACAGTATAAGCAGGGCACTGATCATACCCTCACTCTATAACCAGTATAAGCAGGACACTGATCATACCCTCACTCTATAACCAGTATAAGCAGGGCACTGATCATACCCTCACTCTATAACCAGTATAAGCAGTGCACTGATCATACCCTCACTCTATAACAGTATAAGCAGGGCACTGATCATACCCTCACTCTATAACCGGTATAAGCAGGGCACTGATCATACCCTCACTCTATAACCAGTATAAGCAGGGCACTGATCATACCCTCACTCTATAACCAGTATAAGCAGGACACTGATCATACCCTCACTCTATAACCAGTATAAGCAGGGCACTGATCATACCCTCACTCTATAACTGTATAAGCAGGACACTGATCATACCCTCACTCTATAACTGGTATAAAGCAGGGCACTGATCATACCCTCACTCTATAACTAGTATAAGCAGGACACTGATCATACCCTCACTCTATAACCAGTATAAGCAGGACACTGATCATACCCTCACTCTATAACTAGTATAAGCAGGGCACTGATCATACCTCACTCTATAACGTATAAGCAGGGACACTGATCATACCCTCACTCTATAACCAGTATAAGCAGGGCACTGATCATACCCTCACTCTATAACCAGTATAAACAGGACAGCTGATCATACCTCACTCTATCACTAGTATAAGCCAGGACACTGATCATACCCTCACTCTATAACTAGTATAAGCAGGACACTGATCATACCCTCACTCTATAAGTAGCCGTATAACCTAGTATAAGCAGGGCACTGATCATACCCTCACTCTATAACTAGTATAAGCAGGGCACTGATCATACCCTGCACTCTATAACCAGTATAAGCAGGACACTGATCATACCCTCACTCTAAAACTCAGTAATAAGCAGGACACTGATCATACCCTCACTCTATAACTAGTATAAGCAGGGCACTGATCATACCCTCACTCTATAACTAGTATAAAGCAGGCACTGATCATACCCTCACTCTATAACTAGTATAAGCAGGACACTGATCATACCTCACTCTATAACTAGTATAAGCAGGGCACTGATCATACCCTCACTCTATAACCAGTATAAGCAGGACACTGATCATACCTCACTCTATAACTAGTATAAGCAGGACACTGATCATACCCTCACTCTATAACCAGTATAAGCAGGGCACTGATCATACCCTCACTCTATAACTAGTATAAGCAGGGCACTGATCATACCCTCACTCTATAACTAGTATAAAGCAGGACACTGATCATACCCTCACTCTATAACAGTATAAGCAGGGCACTGATCATACCCTCACTCTATAACTAGTATAAGCAGGGCACTGATCATACCCTCACTCTATAACCAGTATAAGCAGGGCACTGATCATACCCTCACTCTATAACTAGTATAAGCAGGGCACTGATCATACCCTCACTCTATAACTAGTATAAGCAGGACACTGATCATACCCTCACTCTATAACTAGTATAAGCAGGGCACTGATCATACCCTCACTCTATAACCTGTATAAGCAGGGCACTGATCATACCCTCACTCTATAACCAGTATAAGCAGGACACTGATCATACCCTCACTCTATAACTAGTATAAACAGGGCACTGATCATACCTCACTCTATAATGGTATAAGCAGGACACTGATCATACCCTCACTCTATAACTAGTATAAGCAGGACACTGATCATACCCTCACTCTATAACCAGTATAAGCAGGGCACTGATCATACCCTCACTCTATAACTAGTATAAGCAGGGCACTGATCATACCCTCACTCTATAACCTAGTATAAGCAGGCACTGATCATACCCTCACTCTATAACCAGTATAAGCAGGACACTGATCATACCCTCACTCTATAACCTAGTATAAACAGGGCACTGATCATACCCTCACTCTATAACAGTATAAGCAGGGCACTGATCATACCCTCACTCTATAACAGTATAAGCAGGGCACTGATCATACCCTCACTCTATAACCAGTATAAGCAGGACACTGATCATACCCTCACTCTATAACCAGTATAAGCAGGGCACTGATCATACCCTCACTCTATAACCAGTATAAGCAGGACACTGATCATACCCTCACTCTATAACTAGTATAAGCAGGGCACTGATCATACCCTACTCTAACTGTAAGGCCACTGATCATACCCTCACTCTATAACCAGTATAAGCAGGACACTGATCATACCCTCACTCTATAACTAGTATAAGCAGGACACTGATCATACCCTCACTCTATAACCAGTATAAGCAGGACACTGATCATACCCTCACTCTATAACAGTATAAGCAGGGCACTGATCATACCCTCACTCTATAACCAGTATAAGCAGGGCACTGATCATACCCTCACTCTATAACTGGTATAAGCAGGGCACTGATCATACCCTCACTTATAACCAGTATAAGCAGGGCACTGATCATACCCTCACTCTATAACCAGTATAAGCAGGGCACTGATCATACCCTCACTCTATAACTAGTATAAGCAGGCACTGATCATACCCTCACTCTATAACTGTATAAGCAGGCACTGATCATACCCTCACTCTATAACCTGTATAAGCAGGCACTGATCATACCCTCACTCTATAACTAGGTATAAGCAGGCACTGATCATACCCTCACTCTATAACTAGTATAAGCAGGGACACTGATCATACCCTCACTCTATAACTAGTATAAGCAGGGCACTGATCATACCCTCACTCTATAACCAGTATAAGCAGGGCACTGATCATACCTCACTCTATAACTAGTATAAACAGGGCACTGATCATACCCTCACTCTATAACTAGTATAAACAGGGCACTGATCATACCCTCACTCTATAACTAGTATAACAGGACAGATCATACCCTCACTCTATAACAGTATAAGCAGGGCACTGATCATACCCTCACTCTATAACCAGTATAAGCAGGACACTGATCATACCCTCACTCTATAACTAGTATAATCAGGGCACTGATCATACCTCACTCTATAACTAGTATAAACAGGGCACTGATCATACCCTTAACTCTATAACTGTATAAAGCAGGACACCGATCATACCCTCACTCTATAACCAGTATAAGCAGGACACTGATCATACCCTCACTCTATAACCAGTATAAACAGGACACTGATCATAACCTCACTCTATAACCAGTATAAGCAGGTCACTGATCATACCCTCACTCTATAACCAGTATAAGCAGGCACTGATCATACCCTCACTCTATAAACAGTATAAGCAGGGCACTGATCATAGCCTTAGTCTATATCTAGTATAAACAGGGCACTGATCATACCCTCACTCTATAAACCAGTATAAGCAGGACACTGATCATACCCTCACTCTATAACCAGTATAAACAGGACACCGATCATACCTCACTCTATAACCAGTATAAGCAGGGCACTGATCATACCCTCACTCTATAACTAGTATAAGCAGGGCACTGATCATACCCTCACTCTATAACTAGTATAAGCAGGACACTGATCATACCCTCACTCTATAACTAGTATAATCAGGGCACTGATCATACCCACTCTATAACTAGTAAGCAGGGCACTGATCATACCCCTTCACTCTATAACTAGTATAAGCAGGGCACTGATCATACCCTCACTCTATAACTAGTATAAGCAGGGCACTGATCATACCCTCACTCTATAACTAGTATAAGCAGGACACTGATCATACCCTCACTCTATAACTAGTATAAGCAGGGCACTGATCATACCCTCACTCTATAACTGGTATAAGCAGGCACTGATCATACCCTCACTCTATAACCAGTATAAGCAGGGCACTGATCATACCCTCACTCTATAACGAGTATAAGCAGGCACTGATCATACCCTCACTCTATAACTAGTATAAGCAGGCACTGATCATACCCTCACTCTATAACTAGTATAAGCAGGCACTGATCATACCCTCACTCTATAACAGTATAAGCAGGGACACTGATCATACCCTCACTCTATAACCAGTATAAGCAGGGCACTGATCATACCCTCACTCTATAACCAGTATAAGCAGGGACACTGATCATACCCTCACTCTATAACCAGTATAAGCAGGGACACTGATCATACACTCACTCTATAACCAGTATAAGCAGGGCACTGATCATACCCTCACTCTATAACTAGTATAAGCAGGGCACTGATCATACCCTCACTCTATAACCAGTATAAGCAGGACACTGATCATACCCTCACTCTATAACTAGTATAAGCAGGGCACTGATCATACCCTCACTCTATAACCAGTATAAGCAGGACACTGATCATACCCTCACTCTATAACCAGTATAAGCAGGGCACTGATCATACCCTCACTCTATAACTAGTATAAGCAGGGCACTGATCATACCCTCACTCTATAACTAGTATAAGCAGGACACTGATCATACCCTCACTCTATAACTAGTATAAGCAGGACACTGATCATACCCTCACTCTATAACCAGTATAAGCAGGGCACTGATCATACCCTCACTCTATAACCAGTATAAGCAGGGACACTGATCATACCCTCACTCTATAACTAGTATAAGCAGGGCACTGATCATACCCTCACTCTATAACCAGTATAAGCAGGACACTGATCATACCCTCACTCTATAACTAGTATAAGCAGGGCACTGATCATACCCTCACTCTATAACCAGTATAAGCAGGACACTGATCATACCCTCACTCTATAACTAGTATAAGCAGGGCACTGATCATACCCTCACTCTATAACCAGTATAAGCAGGACACTGATCATACCCTCACTCTATAACTAGTATAAGCAGGGCACTGATCATACCCTCACTCTATAACCAGTATAAGCAGGGCACTGATCATACCCTCACTCTATAACTAGTATAAGCAGGGCACTGATCATACCCTCACTCTATAACTAGTATAAGCAGGGCACTGATCATACCCTCACTCTATAACCAGTATAAGCAGGGCACTGATCATACCCTCACTCTATAACCAGTATAAGCAGGGCACTGATCATACCCTCACTCTATAACCAGTATAAGCAGGGCACTGATCATACCCTCACTCTATAACCAGTATAAGCAGGACACTGATCATACCCTCACTCTATAACGAGTATAAGCAGGGCACTGATCATACCCTCACTCTATAACTAGTATAAACAGGCACTGATCATACCCCACTCTATAACTGTATAAGCAGGGCACTGATCATACCCTCACTCCTATAACCAGTATAAGAAGGACACTGATCATACCCTCACTCTATAACCTGGATAAGCAGGACACTGATCATACCCTCACTCTATAACAAGTATAACAGGACACTGATCATACCCTCACTCTTATAACTCGGTATAAGCAGGACACTGATCATACCCTCACTCTATAACCAGTATAAGCAGGACACTGATCATACCCTCACTCTATAAGCTATATTAGCAGGTCACTGATCATACCCTCACTCTATAACCTATATAAGCAGGGCACTGATCATACCCTCACTCTATAACTAGTATAAAAGCAGGGCACTGATCATACCCTCACTCTATAACTGGTATAAGCAGGCCACTGATCATACCCTCACTCTATAACCAGTATAAACAGGGCACTGATCATACCCTCACTCTATAACCAGTATAAGCAGGGCACTGATCATACCCTCACTCTATAACTAGTATAAGCAGGGCACTGATCATACCCTCACTCTATAACTAGTATAAACAGGCACTGATCATACCCTCACTCTATAACTAGTATAAGCAGGACACTGATCATACCCTCACTCTATAACCAGTATAAGCAGGGCACTGATCATACCCTCACTCTATAACTAGTATAAGCAGGACACTGATCATACCCTCACTCTATAACTAGTATAAGCAGGGCACTGATCATACCCTCACTCTATAACTAGTATAAGCAGGCACTGATCATACCCTCACTCTATAACTAGTATAAGCAGGACACTGATCATACCCTCACTCTATAACCAGTATAAGCAGGGCACTGATCATACCCTCACTCTATAACTAGTATAAACAGGCACTGATCATACCCTCACTCTATAACCAGTATAATCAGGGCACTGATCATACCCTCACTCTATAACCAGTATAAGCAGGCACTGATCATACCCTCACTCTATAACTAGTATAAGCAGGGCACTGATCATACCCTCACTCTATAACTAGTATAAGCAGGGCACTGATCATACCCTCACTCTATAACAGTATAAACAGGGCACTGATCATACCCTCACTCTATAACCAGTATAAGCAGGGCACTGATCATACCCTCACTCTATAACTAGTATAAGCAGGGCACTGATCATACCCTCACTCTATAACTAGTATAAGCAGGGCACTGATCATACCCTCACTCTATAACCAGTATAAGCAGGGACACTGATCATACCCCTCACTCTATAACCAGTATAAGCAGGGCACTGATCATACCCTCACTCTATAACCAGTATAAGCAGGGCACTGATCATAGCCTCACTCTATAACTAGTATAAAGCAGGGCACTGATCATACCCTCACTCTATAACTAGTATAAGCAGGACACTGATCATACCCTCACTCTATAACTAGTATAAGCAGGGGCACTGATCATACCCTCACTCTATAACCTGTATAATCAGGGCACTGATCATACCCTCACTCTATAACTGGTATAAGCAGGGCACTGATCATACCCTCACTCTATAACTGGTATAAGCAGGGCACTGATCATACCCTCACTCTATAACCAGTATAAGCAGGACACTGATCATACCCTCACTCTATAACCAGTATAAGCAGGACACTGATCATACCCTCACTCTATAACAGTATAAGCAGGACACTGATCATACCCTCACTCTATAACTAGTATAAGCAGGCACTGATCATACCCTCACTCTATAACTGTATAAGCAGGGCACTGATCATACCCTCACTCTATAACAGTATAAGCAGGGCACTGATCATACCCTCACTCTATAACAGGTATAAGCAGGGCACTGATCATACCCTCACTCTATAACTAGTATAAGCAGGACACTGATCATACCCTCACTCTATAACCAGTATAAGCAGGGCACTGATCATACCCTCACTCTATAACAGTATAAGCAGGGCACTGATCATACCTCACTCTATAACCAGTATAAGCAGGACACTGATCATACCCTCACTCTATAACTAGTATAAGCAGGCACTGATCATACCCTCACTCTATAACTGTATAAGCAGGGCACTGATCATACCTCACTCTATAACAGTATAAGCAGGGCACTGATCATACCCTCACTCTATAACTAGTATAAGCAGGGCACTGATCATACCCTCACTCTATAACAGTATAAGCAGGGCACTGATCATACCCTCACTCTATAACCAGTATAAGCAGGGACACTGATCATACCCTCACTCTATAACTGTATAAGCAGGACACTGATCATACCCTCACTCTATAACCAGTATAAGCAGGGCACTGATCATACCCTCACTCTATAACTGTTATAAGCAGGGCACTGATCATACCCTCACTCTATAACTCAGTATAAGCAGGACACTGATCATACCCTCACTCTATAACTTGTATAAGCAGGGCACTGATCATACCCTCACTCTATAACTAGTATAAGCAGGACACTGATCATACCCTCACTCTATAACCGGTATAAGCAGGGCACTGATCATACCCTCACTCTATAACCAGTATAAGCAGGACACTGATCATACCCTCACTCTATAACTAGTATAAGCAGGGCACTGATCATACCCTCACTCTATAATGGTATAAGCAGGACACTGATCATACCCTCACTCTATAACCTAGTATAAGCAGGACACTGATCATACCCTCACTCTATAACCAGTATAAGCAGGGCACTGATCATACCCTCACTCTATAACCTGGTATAAGCAGGGCACTGATCATACCCTCACTCTATAACTGGTATAAGCAGGGCACTGATCATACCCTCACTCTATAACAGTATAAGCAGGGACACTGATCATACCCTCACTCTATAACTAGTATAAGCAGGGCACTGATCATACCCTCACTCTATAACTAGTATAAGCAGGACACTGATCATACCCTCACTCTATAACTGTATAAGCAGGGCACTGATCATACCCTCACTCTATAACTAGTATAAGCAGGGCACTGATCATACCCTCACTCTATAACTAGGTATAAGCAGGGCACTGATCATACCCTCACTCTATAACTGGTATAAGCAGGGCACTGATCATACCCTCACTCTATAACCAGGTATAAGCAGGACACTGATCATACCCTCACTCTATAACCAGTATAAGCAGGACACTGATCATACCCTCACTCTATAACCTGGTATAAGCAGGGCACTGATCATACCCTCACTCTATAACTAGGTATAAGCAGGACACTGATCATACCTCACTCTATAACTAGTATAAGCAGGGCACTGATCATACCCTCACTCTTAACAGTATAAGCAGGGACACTGATCATACCCTCACTCTATAACTAGTATAATAAGGACACTGATCATACCCTCACTCTATAACTAGTATAAGCAGACACTGATCATACCCTCACTCTATAACTAGTATAAACAGGGCACTGATCATACCCTCACTCTATAATCTAGTATAAGCAGGGCACTGATCATACCCTCACTCTATAACTAGAATAAGCAGGACACTGATCATCCCTCACTCTATAACTAGTATAAGCAGGCACATGATCATACCCTCACTCTATAACTAGTCTAAGCAGGGCAATGATCATACCCTCACTCTAAACTAGTATAAGCAGGGCACTGATCATACCCTCACTCTATAACTAGTATAAGCAGGCACTGATCATACCCTCACTCTAATAACAGTATAAGCAGGGCACTGATCATACCCTCACTCTATAACAGTATAAACAGGGCACTGATCATACCCTCACTCTATAACTAGTATAAGCAGGGACTCTGATCATACCCTCACCTATAACTAGTAAAAGCAGGGCACTGATCATACCCTCACTCTATAACTAGTATAAGCAGGCACTGATCATACCCTCACTCTATAACCAGGTATATAGCAGGGCCACTGATCATACCCTCACTCTATAACTAGTATAAGCAGGACACTGATCATACCCTCACTCTATAACCAGTATAAGCAGGACACTGATCATACCCTCACTCTATAACTGTATAAGCAGGACACTGATCATACCCTCACTCTATAACCAGTATAAGCAGGGCACTGATCATACCCTCACTCTATAACCAGTATAAGCAGGGCACTGATCATACCCTCACTCTATAACTAGTATAAGCAGGGCACTGATCATACCCTCACTCTATAACCAGTATAAGCAGGACACTGATCATACCCTCACTCTATAACTGGTATAAGCAGGGCACTGATCATACCCTCACTCTATAACCAGTATAAGCAGGACACTGATCATACCCTCACTCTATAACTGGTATAAGCAGGGCACTGATCATACCCTCACTCTATAACCAGTATAAGCAGGACACTGATCATACCCTCACTCTATAACTGTATAAGCAGGGCACTGATCATACCCTCACTCTATAACCAGTATAAGCAGGGCACTGATCATACCCTCACTCTATAACTAGTATAAGCAGGGCACTGATCATACCCTCACTCTATAACTGTATAAGCAGGGCACTGATCATACCCTCACTCTATAACCAGTATAAGCAGGGCACTGATCATACCCTCACTCTATAACCAGTATAAGCAGGGCACTGATCATACCCTCACTCTATAACCAGTATAAGCAGGGCACTGATCATACCCTCACTCTATAACCAGTATAAGCAGGGCACTGATCATACCCTCACTCTATAACCAGTATAAGCAGGGCACTGATCATACCCTCACTCTATAACCAGTATAAGCAGGGCACTGATCATACCCTCACTCTATAACCAGTATAAGCAGGGCACTGATCATACCCTCACTCTATAACCAGTATAAGCAGGGCACTGATCATACCCTCACTCTATAACCAGTATAAGCAGGGCACTGATCATACCCTCACTCTATAACCAGTATAAGCAGGGCACTGATCATACCCTCACTCTATAACCAGTATAAGCAGGGCACTGATCATACCCTCACTCTATAAACCAGTATAAGCAGGGCACTGATCATACCCTCACTCTATAACCAGTATAAGCAGGGCACTGATCATACCTCACTCTATAACTAGTATAAGCAGGGCACTGATCATACCCTCACTCTATAACCAGTATAAGCAGGACACTGATCATACCCTCACTCTATAACTAGTATAAGCAGGACACTGATCATACCCTCACTCTATAACCAGTATAAGCAGGGACACTGATCATACCCTCACTCTATAACTGGTATAAGCAGGGCACTGATCATACCCTCACTCTATAACCAGTATAAGCAGGGCACTGATCATACCCTCACTCTATAACGGTATAAGCAGGACACTGATCATACCCTCACTCTATAACCAGTATAAGCAGGGCACTGATCATACCCTCACTCTATAACCTGGTATAAGCAGGGCACTGATCATACCCTCACTCTATAACCAGTATAAGCAGGGACACTGATCATACCTCACTCTATAACTGGTATAAGCAGGGCACTGATCATACCCTCACTCTATAACCAGTATAAGCAGGACACTGATCATACCCTCACTCTATAACTGGTATAAGCAGGGCACTGATCATACCCTCACTCTATAACCAGTATAAACAGGGCACTGATCATACCCTCACTCTATAACAGTATAAGCAGGGCACTGATCATACCCTCACTCTATAACCAGTATAAGCAGGACACTGATCATACCCTCACTCTATAACCAGTATAAACGGGCACTGATCATACCCTCACGCTATAACTAGTATAAGCAGGACACTGATCATACCCTCACTCTATAACCAGTATAAACAGGGCACTGATCAGACCCTCACTCTATAACCAGTATAAGCAGGCACTGATCATACCCTCACTCTATAACCAGTATAAGCAGGGCACTGATCATACCCTCACTCTATAACCAGAATAAGCAGGACACTGATCATACCCTCACTCTATAACCAGTATAAGCAGGGCACTGATCATACCCTCACTCTATAACCAGAATAAGCAGGACACTGATCATACCCTCACTCTATAACCAGTATAAACAGGGCACTGATCATACCCTCACTCTATAACCAGTATAAGCAGGACACTGATCATACCCTCACTCTATAACCAGTATAAGCAGGGCACTGATCATACCCTCACTCTATAACTGGTATAAGCAGGACACTGATCATACCCTCACTCTATAACTAGTATAAGCAGGACACTGATCATACCCTCACTCTATAACCAGTATAAGCAGGACACTGATCATACCCTCACTCTATAACTAGTATAAGCAGGACACTGATCATACCCTCACTCTATAACCAGTATAAGCAGGGCACTGATCATACCCTCACTCTATAACTGTATAAGCAGGACACTGATCATACCCTCACTCTATAACTGGTATAAGCAGGGCACTGATCATACCCTCACTCTATAACTAGTATAAGCAGGGCACTGATCATACCCTCACTCTATAACTAGTATAAGCAGGACACTGATCATACCCTCACTCTATAACTAGTATAAGCAGGGCACTGATCATACCCTCACTCTATAACCAGTATAAGCAGGACACTGATCATACCCTCACTCTATAACTAGTATAAGCAGGGCACTGATCATACCCTCACTCTATAACTAGTATAAGCAGGGCACTGATCATACCCTCACTCTATAACTAGTATAAGCAGGGCACTGATCATACCCTCACTCTATAACTAGTATAAGCAGGGCACTGATCATACCCTCACTCTATAACAGTATAAGCAGGACACTGATCATACCCTCACTCTATAACCAGTATAAGCAGGGCACTGATCATACCCTCACTCTATAACAGTATAAGCAGGGCACTGATCATACCCTCACTCTATAACTAGTATAAACAGGGCACTGATCATACCCTCACTCTATAACTAGTATAAGCAGGGCACTGATCATACCCTCACTCTATAACTAGTATAAGCAGGACACTGATCATACCCTCACTCTATAACCAGTATAAGCAGGACACTGATCATACCCTCACTCTATAACTAGTATAAGCAGGGCACTGATCATACCCTCACTCTATAACTAGTATAAGCAGGGCACTGATCATACCCTCACTCTATAACCAGTATAAGCAGGGCACTGATCATACCCTCACTCTATAACTAGTATAAGCAGGCACTGATCATACCCTCACTCTATAACTAGTATAAGCAGGACACTGATCATACCCTCACTCTATAACCAGTATAAGCAGGGCACTGATCATACCCTCACTCTATAACTAGTATAAGCAGGGCACTGATCATACCCTCACTCTATAACCAGTATAAGCAGGGCACTGATCATACCCTCACTCTATAACTAGTATAAGCAGGGCACTGATCATACCCTCACTCTATAACTAGTATAAGCAGGGCACTGATCATACCCTCACTCTATAACCAGTATAAGCAGGGCACTGATCATACCCTCACTCTATAACTAGTATAAGCAGGACACTGATCATACCCTCACTCTATAACCAGTATAAGCAGGGCACTGATCATACCCTCACTCTATAACCAGTATAAGCAGGGCACTGATCATACCCTCACTCTATAACCAGTATAAGCAGGACACTGATCATACCCTCACTCTATAACCAGTATAAGCAGGACACTGATCATACCCTCACTCTATAACCAGTATAAGCAGGACACTGATCATACCCTCACTCTATAACTAGTATAAGCAGGGCACTGATCATACCCTCACTCTATAACTAGTATAAGCAGGGCACTGATCATACCCTCACTCTATAACTAGTATAAGCAGGACACTGATCATACCCTCACTCTATAACTAGTATAAACAGGACACTGATCATACCCTCACTCTATAACTAGTATAAGCAGGGCACTGATCATACCCTCACTCTATAACTGGTATAAGCAGGGCACTGATCATACCCTCACTCTATAACTGGTATAAGCAGGGCACTGATCATACCCTCACTCTATAACTGGTATAAGCAGGGCACTGATCATACCCTCACTCTATAACCAGTATAAGCAGGACACTGATCATACCCTCACTCTATAACTGGTATAAGCAGGGCACTGATCATACCCTCACTCTATAACCAGTATAAGCAGGACACTGATCATACCCTCACTCTATAACTAGTATAAGCAGGGCACTGATCATACCCTCACTCTATAACCAGTATAAGCAGGGCACTGATCATACCCTCACTCTATAACAGTATAAGCAGGACACTGATCATACCCTCACTCTATAACTAGTATAAGCAGGGCACTGATCATACCCTCACTCTATAACCAGTATAAGCAGGACACTGATCATACCCTCACTCTATAACTAGTATAAGCAGGACACTGATCATACCCTCACTCTATAACTAGTATAAGCAGGGCACTGATCATACCCTCACTCTATAACTAGTATAAGCAGGGCACTGATCATACCCTCACTCTATAACCTGTATAAGCAGGGCACTGATCATACCCTCACTCTATAACCAGGTATAAGCAGGCACTGATCATACCTCACTCTATAACCAGTATAAGCAGGGCACTGATCATACCCTCACTCTATAACTGTATAAGCAGGGCACTGATCATACCCTCACTCTATAACTAGTATAAGCAGGGCACTGATCATACCCTCACTCTATAACTAGTATAAGCAGGGCACTGATCATACCCTCACTCTATAACTGGTATAAACAGGGCACTGATCATACCCTCACTCTGTAACTTGTATAAGCAGGACACTGATCACACCCTCACTCTATAACCAGTATAAGCAGGACACTGATCATACCCTCACTCTATAACTAGTATAAGCAGGGCACTGATCATACCCTCACTCTATAACTAGTATAAGCAGGGCACTGATCATACCCTCACTCTATAACTAGTATAAGCAGGACACTGATCATACCCTCACTCTATAACTAGTATAAACAGGACACTGATCATACCCTCACTCTATAACTAGTATAAGCAGGGCACTGATCATACCCTCACTCTATAACTGGTATAAGCAGGGCACTGATCATACCCTCACTCTATAACTGGTATAAGCAGGGCACTGATCATACCCTCACTCTATAACTAGTATAAGCAGGACACTGATCATACCCTCACTCTATAACTAGTATAAACAGGGCACTGATCATAGCATCACTCTATAACCAGTATAAGCAGGGCACTGATCAGAGCATCACTCTATAACTAGTATAAGCAGGACAATGATCATACCCTCACTCTATAACTAGTATAAACAGGGCACTGATCATAGCATCACTCTATAACCAGTATAAGCAGGGCACCGATCATACCCTCACTCTATAACGAGTATAAGCAGGACACTGATCATACCCTCACTCTGTAACTAGTATAAGCAGGACACTGATCATACCCTCACTCTATAACCAGTATAAGCAGGACACTGATATTACCCTCACTCTATAACTAGTATAAGCAGGGCACTGATCATACCCTCACTCTATAACTAGTATAAGCAGGGCACTGATCATACCCTCACTCTATAACTAGTATAAGCAGGACACTGATCATACCCTCACTCTATAACTAGTATAAACAGGACACTGATCATACCCTCACTCTATAACTAGTATAAGCAGGGCACTGATCATACCCTCACTCTATAACTGGTATAAGCAGGGCACTGATCATACCCTCACTCTATAACTGGTATAAGCAGGGCACTGATCATACCCTCACTCTATAACTGGTATAAGCAGGGCACTGCTCATACCCTCACTCTATAACCAGTATAAGTAGGACACTGATCATACCCTCACTCTATAACTGGTATAAGCAGGGCACTGATCATACCCTCACTCTATAACCAGTATAAGCAGGACACTGTTCATACCCTCACTCTATAACTGGTATAAGCAGGGCACTGATCATACCCTCACTCTTAACCAGTATAAGCAGGGCACTGATCATACCCTCACTCTATAACTGGTATAAGCAGGGCACTGATCATACCCTCACTCTATAACTAGTATAAACAGGACACTGATCATACCCTCACTCTATAACTAGTATAAACAGGGCACTGATCATAGCATCACTCTATAACCAGTATAAGCAGGGCACCGATCATACCCTCACTCTATAACGAGTATAAGCAGGGCACTGATCATACCCTCACTCTATAACTGGTATAAGCAGGGCACTGCTCATACCCTCACTCTATAACCAGTATAAGTAGGACACTGATCATACCCTCACTCTATAACTGGTATAAGCAGGGCACTGATCATACCCTCACTCTATAACCAGTATAAGCAGGACACTGTTCATACCCTCACTCTATAACTGGTATAAGCAGGGCACTGATCATACCCTCACTCTTAACCAGTATAAGCAGGGCACTGATCATACCCTCACTCTATAACTGGTATAAGCAGGGCACTGATCATACCCTCACTCTATAACTGGTATAAGCAGGGCACTGATCATACCCTCACTCTATAACCAGTATAAGCAGGGCACTGATCCTACCCTCACTCTATAACTTGTATAAGCAGGGCACTGATCATAACCTCACTCTATAACCAGTATAAGCAGGGCACTGATCATACCCTCACTCTATAACTGGTATAAGCAGGGCACTGATTATACCCTCACTCTATAACCAGTATAAACAGGGCACTGATCATACCCTCACTCTATAACCAGTATAAGCAGGGACCTGATCATACCCTCACTCTATAACCAGTATAAGCAGGGCACTGATCATACCCTCACTCTGTAACCAGTATAAGCAGGGCACTGATCATACCCTCACTCTATAACTAGTATAAACAGGGCACTGATCATAGCATCACTCTATAACCAGTATAAGCAGGGCACTGATCAGAGCATCACTCTATAACTAGTATAAGCAGGACAATGATCATACCCTCACTCTATAACTAGTATAAACAGGGCACTGATCATAGCATCACTCTATAACCAGTATAAGCAGGGCACCGATCATACCCTCACTCTATAACGAGTATAAGCAGGACACTGATCATACCCTCACTCTGTAACTTGTATAAGCAGGACACTGATCATACCCTCACTCTATAACCAGTATAAGCAGGACACTGATATTACCCTCACTCTATAACTAGTATAAGCAGGGCACTGATCATACCCTCACTCTATAACTAGTATAAGCAGGGCACTGATCATACCCTCACTCTATAACTAGTATAAGCAGGACACTGATCATACCCTCACTCTATAACTAGTATAAACAGGACACTGATCATACCCTCACTCTATAACTAGTATAAGCAGGGCACTGATCATACCCTCACTCTATAACTGGTATAAGCAGGGCACTGATCATACCCTCACTCTATAACTGGTATAAGCAGGGCACTGATCATACCCTCACTCTATAACTGGTATAAGCAGGGCACTGATCATACCCTCACTCTATAACCAGTATAAGTAGGACACTGATCATACCCTCACTCTGTAACTGGTATAAGCAGGACACTGTTCATACCCTCACTCTATAACTGGTATAAGCAGGGCACTGATCATACCCTCACTCTTAACCGGTATAAGCAGGGCACTGATCATACCCTCACTCTATAACTGGTATAAGCAGGGCACTGATCATACCCTCACTCTATAACTGGTATAAGCAGGGCACTGATCATACCCTCACTCTATAACTGGTATAAGCAGGGCACTGATCATACCCTCACTCTATAACTGGTATAAGCAGGGCACTGATCATACCCTCACTCTATAACCAGTATAAGTAGGACACTGATCATACCCTCACTCTGTAACTGGTATAAGCAGGACACTGTTCATACCCTCACTCTATAACTGGTATAAGCAGGGCACTGATCATACCCTCACTCTTAACCGGTATAAGCAGGGCACTGATCATACCCTCACTCTATAACCAGTATAAGCAGGACACTGTTCATACCCTCACTCTATAACTGGTATAAGCAGGGCACTGATCATACCCTCACTCTTAACCAGTATAAGCAGGGCACTGATCATACCCTCACTCTAAAACTGGTATAAGAAGGGCACTGATCATACCCTCACTCTATAACTGGTATAAGCAGGGCACTGATCATACCCTCACTCTATAACCAGTATAAGCAGGGCACTGATCCTACCCTCACTCTATAACTTGTATAAGCAGGGCACTGATCATAACCTCACTCTATAACCAGTATAAGCAGGGCACTGATCATACCCTCACTCTATAACTGGTATAAGCAGGGCACTGATCATACCCTCACTCTATAACTTGTATAAGCAGGGCACTGATCATAACCTCACTCTATAACCAGTATAAGCAGGGCACTGATCATACCCTCACTCTATCACCAGTATAAGCAGGGCACTGATCATACCCTCACTCTATAACTGGTATAAGCAGGGCACTGATCATACCCTCACTCTATAACAGGTATAAGCAGGGCACTGATCATATCCTCACTCTATAACCAGTATAAGCAGGACACTGATCATACCCTCACTCTATAACTGGTATAAGCAGGGCACTGATCATACCCTCACTCTATAACCAGTATAAGCAGGGCACTGATCATACCCTCACTCTATAACTGGTATAAGCAGGGCACTGATCATACCCTCACTCTATAACTGGTATAAGCAGGGCACTGATCATACCCTCACTCTATAACCAGTATAAGCAGGGCACTGATCATACCCTCACTCTATAACTGGTATAAGCAGGGCACTGATCATACCCTCACTCTATAACCAGTATAAACAGGGCACTGATCATACCCTCACTCTATAACTAGTATAAGCAGGACACTGATCATACCCTCACTCTATAACCAGTATAAAACGGGGCACTGATCATACCCTCACGCTATAACTAGTATAAGCAGGACACTGATCATACCCTCACTCTATAACCAGTATAAACAGGGCACTGATCAGACCCTCACTCTATAACCAGTATAAGCAGGGCACTGATCATACCCTCACTCTATAACCAGTATAAGCAGGGCACTGATCATACCCTCACTCTATAACCAGAATAAGCAGGACACTGATCATACCCTCACTCTACAACCAGTATAAGCAGGGCACTGATCATACCCTCACTCTATAACCAGAATAAGCAGGACACTGATCATACCCTCACTCTATAACCAGTATAAACAGGGCACTGATCATACCCTCACTCTATAACCAGTATAAGCAGGACACTGATCATCCCCTCATTCTATAACCGGTATAAGCAGGGCACTGATCATACCCTCACTCTATAACTGGTATAAACAGGACACTGATCATACCCTCACTCTATAACTAGTATGAACAGGACACTGATCATACCCTCACTCTATAACCAGTATAAGCAGGACACTGATCATACCCTCACTCTATAACTAGTATAAGCAGGACACTGATCACAGCATCACTCTTTTACCAGTATAAGCAGGGCACTGATCATACCCTCACTCTATAATGGTATAAGCAGGACACTGATCATACCCTCACTCTATAATGGTATAAGCAGGGCACTGATCATACCCTCACTCTATAACTAGTATAAGCAGGGCACTGATCATAACTCTATAACTAGTATAAGCAGGACACTGATCATACCCTCACTCTATAACTAGTATAAGCAGGGCACTGATCATACCCTCACTCTATAACCAGTATAAGCAGGACACTGATCATACCCTCACTCTATAACTAGTATAAGCAGGGCACTGATCATACCTCACTCTATAACTAGTATAAGCAGGGCACTGATCATACCCTCACTCTATAACTAGTATAAGCAGGGCACTGATCATACCCTCACTCTATAACTAGTATAAGCAGGGCACTGATCATACCCTCACTCTATAACCGGTATAAGCAGGACACTGATCATACCCTCACTCTATAACCGGTATAAGCAGGGCACTGATCATACCCTCACTCTATAACTGGTATAAGCCGGGCACTGATCATGCCCTCACTCTATAACTGGTATAAACAGGGCACTGATCATACCCTCACTCTATAACTGGTATAAACAGGGCACTGATCATACCCTCACTCTGTAACTTGTATAAGCAGGACACTGATCATACCCTCACTCTATAACCAGTATAAGCAGGACACTGATATTACCCTCACTCTATAACTAGTATAAGCAGGGCACTGATCATACCCTCACTCTATAACTAGTATAAGCAGGGCACTGATCATACCCTCACTCTATAACTAGTATAAGCAGGACACTGATCATACCCTCACTCTATAACTAGTATAAACAGGACACTGATCATACCCTCACTCTATAACTGGTATAAGCAGGGCACTGATCATACCCTCACTCTATAACTGGTATAAGCAGGGCACTGATCATACCCTCACTCTATAACTAGTATAAGCAGGACAATGATCATACCCTCACTCTATAACTAGTATAAACAGGGCACTGATCATAGCATCACTCTATAACCAGTATAAGCAGGGCACTGATCAGAGCATCACTCTATAACTAGTATAAGCAGGACAATGATCATACCCTCACTCTATAACTAGTATAAACAGGGCACTGATCATAGCATAAGAACATAAGAACATAAGAAATAGGAGCAGGAGTAGGCCAATCGGCCCCTCGAGCCTGCTCCGCCATTCAATAAGATCATGGCTGATCTGATCCTAACCGCCAATCTACTATCTATCACAGAACCATCTCCTGCATCTAACAGAATTGCACACACGAAATAGGAGCAGAATCAGGCTACACAGTCCCTGGGCCCGCTCCACTACCCACAGGGCCATGACCGATCCGAACCTAGACTCATGTCCAAATTCCTGCCCGCTCCCCGTAACCCTTAATGCCCTTTACTTCTAGGAAACTGTCTATTTCTGTTTTAAATTTAATTAATGTTGTAGCTTCTACAGCTTTTTGTGGCAGCATATTCCATGGACCTACCACCCTCTGAGTGAAGTAGTTCCTCCTCATCTCAGTTTTGAGAGAGCAGCCCCTTATTCTAAGACTATGTCCCCTAGTTCTCGTCTCACCCGTCATCGGGAACATCCTCCCCGCATCCACCCGATCCAACCCCTTCACAATCTTATATGTTTCAATAAGATCGCCTCTCATTCTTCTGAACTCCAATGAGTAGAGTCCCAATCTACCCAACCTCTCCTCATATGACCACCCCCTCATCCCCGGGATTAACCGAGTGAACCTTTTTTGCACTGCTTCGAGAGCAAGGATGTCTTTCCTTAAGTAAGGACACCAAAACTGTATGCAGTATTCCAGGTGCGGTCTCACCAATACCTTGTACAACTGAAGCAATACCTCCCTATTTTTATATTCTATCCCCCTAGCAATGAAAGCCAACATTCCATAGCATCACTCTATAACCAGTATAAGCAGGGCACCGATCATACCCTCACTCTATAACGAGTATAAGCAGGACACTGATCATACCCTCACTCTGTAACTAGTATAAGCAGGACACTGATCATACCCTCACTCTATAACCAGTATAAGCAGGACACTGATATTACCCTCACTCTATAACTAGTATAAGCAGGGCACTGATCATACCCTCACTCTATAACTAGTATAAGCAGGGCACTGATCATACCCTCACTCTATAACTAGTATAAGCAGGACACTGATCATACCCTCACTCTATAACTAGTATAAACAGGACACTGATCATACCCTCACTCTATAACTAGTATAAGCAGGGCACTGATCATACCCTCACTCTATAACTGGTATAAGCAGGGCACTGATCATACCCTCACTCTATAACTGGTATAAGCAGGGCACTGATCATACCCTCACTCTATAACTGGTATAAGCAGGGCACTGCTCATACCCTCACTCTATAACCAGTATAAGTAGGACACTGATCATACCCTCACTCTATAACTGGTATAAGCAGGGCACTGATCATACCCTCACTCTATAACCAGTATAAGCAGGACACTGATCATACCCTCACTCTATAACTGGTATAAGCAGGGCACTGATCATACCCTCACTCTTAACCAGTATAAGCAGGGCACTGATCATACCCTCACTCTATAACTGGTATAAGCAGGGCACTGATCATACCCTCACTCTATAACTGGTATAAGCAGGGCACTGATCATACCCTCACTCTATAACCAGTATAAGCAGGGCACTGATCCTACCCTCACTCTATAACTTGTATAAGCAGGGCACTGATCATAACCTCACTCTATAACCAGTATAAGCAGGGCACTGATCATACCCTCACTCTATAACTGGTATAAGCAGGGCACTGATTATACCCTCACTCTATAACCAGTATAAACAGGGCACTGATCATACCCTCACTCTATAACCAGTATAAGCAGGGACCTGATCATACCCTCACTCTATAACCAGTATAAGCAGGGCACTGATCATACCCTCACTCTGTAACCAGTATAAGCAGGGCACTGATCATACCCTCACTCTATAACTGGTATAAGCAGGGCACTGATCATACCCTCACTCTGTAACCAGTATAAGCAGGGCACTGATCACACCCTCACTCTATAACTAGTATAAGCAGGGCACTGATCATAGCATCACTCTATAACCAGTATAAGCAGGGCACTGATCAGAGCATCACTCTATAACTAGTATAAGCAGGACAATGATCATACCCTCACTCTATAACTAGTATAAACAGGGCACTGATCATAGCATCACTCTATAACCAGTATAAGCAGGGCACCGATCATACCCTCACTCTATAACGAGTATAAGCAGGACACTGATCATACCCTCACTCTGTAACTTGTATAAGCAGGACACTGATCATACCCTCACTCTATAACCAGTATAAGCAGGACACTGATATTACCCTCACTCTATAACTAGTATAAGCAGGGCACTGATCATACCCTCACTCTATAACTAGTATAAGCAGGGCACTGATCATACCCTCACTCTATAACTAGTATAAGCAGGACACTGATCATACCCTCACTCTATAACTAGTATAAACAGGACACTGATCATACCCTCACTCTATAACTAGTATAAGCAGGGCACTGATCATACCCTCACTCTATAACTGGTATAAGCAGGGCACTGATCATACCCTCACTCTATAACTGGTATAAGCAGGGCACTGATCATACCCTCACTCTATAACTGGTATAAGCAGGGCACTGATCATACCCTCACTCTATAACCAGTATAAGTAGGACACTGATCATACCCTCACTCTGTAACTGGTATAAGCAGGACACTGTTCATACCCTCACTCTATAACTGGTATAAGCAGGGCACTGATCATACCCTCAGTCTTAACCGGTATAAGCAGGGCACTGATCATACCCTCACTCTATAACCAGTATAAGCAGGACACTGTTCATACCCTCACTCTATAACTGGTATAAGCAGGGCACTGATCATACCCTCACTCTTAACCAGTATAAGCAGGGCACTGATCATACCCTCACTCTATAACTGGTATAAGCAGGGCACTGATCATACCCTCACTCTATAACTGGTATAAGCAGGGCACTGATCATACCCTCACTCTATAACCAGTATAAGCAGGGCACTGATCCTACCCTCACTCTATAACCAGTATAAGCAGGGCACTGATCATACCCTCACTCTATAACCAGTATAAGCAGGGCACTGATCATACCCTCACTCTATAACCAGTATAAGCAGGGCACTGATCATACCCTCACTCTATAACCAGTATAAGCAGGGCACTGATCATACCCTCACTCTATAACTTGTATAAGCAGGGCACTGATCATACCCTCACTCTATAACCAGTATAAGCAGGGCACTGATCATACCCTCACTCTATCACCAGTATAAGCAGGGCACTGATCATACCCTCACTCTATAACTGGTATAAGCAGGGCACTGATCATACCCTCACTCTATAACCAGTATAAGCAGGACACTGATCATACCCTCACTCTATAACTGGTATAAGCAGGACACTGATCATACCCTCACTCTATAACCAGTATAAGCAGGGCACTGATCATACCCTCACTCTATCACCAGTATAAGCAGGGCACTGATCATACCCTCACTCTATAACTGGTATAAGCAGGGCACTGATCATACCCTCACTCTATAACCAGTATAAGCAGGACACTGATCATACCCTCACTCAATAACTGGTATAAGCAGGGCACTGATCATACCCTCACTCTATAACCAGTATAAGTAGGACACTGATCATACCCTCACTCTATAACTGGTATAAGCAGGGCACTGATCATACCCTCACTCTATAACCAGTATAAGCAGGACACTGTTCATACCCTCACTCTATAACTGGTATAAGCAGGGCACTGATCATACCCTCACTCTTAACCAGTATAAGCAGGGCACTGATCATACCCTCACTCTATAACTGGTATAAGCAGGGCACTGATCATACCCTCACTCTATAACTGGTATAAGCAGGGCACTGATCATACCCTCACTCTATAACCAGTATAAGCAGGGCACTGATCATACCCTCACTCTATAACTTGTATAAGCAGGGCACTGATCATAACCTCACTCTATAACCAGTATAAGCAGGGCACTGATCATACCCTCACTCTATAACCAGTATAAGCAGGGCACTGATCATACCCTCACTCTATAACCAGTATAAGCAGGGCACTGATCATACCCTCACTCTATAACCAGTATAAGCAGGGCACTGATCATACCCTCACTCTATAACCAGTATAAGCAGGGCACTGATCATACCCTCACTCTATAACCAGTATAAGCAGGGCACTGATCATACCCTCACTCTATAACCAGTATAAGCAGGGCACTGATCATACCCTCACTCTATAACCAGTATAAGCAGGGCACTGATCATACCCTCACTCTATAACCAGTATAAGCAGGGCACTGATCATACCCTCACTCTATAACCAGTATAAGCAGGGCACTGATCATACCCTCACTCTATAACCAGTATAAGCAGGGCACTGATCATACCCTCACTCTATAACCAGTATAAGCAGGGCACTGATCATACCCTCACTCTATAACCAGTATAAGCAGGGCACTGATCATACCCTCACTCTATAACTTGTATAAGCAGGGCACTGATCATAACCTCACTCTATAACCAGTATAAGCAGGGCACTGATCATACCCTCACTCTATCACCAGTATAAGCAGGGCACTGATCATACCCTCACTCTATAACTGGTATAAGCAGGGCACTGATCATACCCTCACTCTATAACTGGTATAAGCAGGGCACTGATCATATCCTCACTCTATAACCAGTATAAGCAGGACACTGATCATACCCTCACTCTATAACTGGTATAAGCAGGGCACTGATCATACCCTCACTCTATAACCAGTATAAGCAGGGCACTGATCATACCCTCACTCTATAACTGGTATAAGCAGGGCACTGATCATACCCTCACTCTATAACTGGTATAAGCAGGGCACTGATCATACCCTCACTCTATAACCAGTATAAGCAGGGCACTGATCATACCCTCACTCTATAACTGGTATAAGCAGGCACTGATCATACCCTCACTCTATAACCAGTATAAACAGGGCACTGATCATACCCTCACTCTATAACTAGTATAAGCAGGACACTGATCATACCCTCACTCTATAACCAGTATAAACGGGCACTGATCATACCCTCACGCTATAACTAGTATAAGCAGGACACTGATCATACCCTCACTCTATAACCAGTATAAACAGGGCACTGATCAGACCCTCACTCTATAACCAGTATAAGCAGGGCACTGATCATACCCTCACTCTATAACCAGTATAAGCAGGGCACTGATCATACCCTCACTCTATAACCAGAATAAGCAGGACACTCATCATACCCTCACTCTATAACCAGTATAAGCAGGGCACTGATCATACCCTCACTCTATAACCAGAATAAGCAGGACACTGATCATACCCTCACTCTATAACCAGTATAAACAGGGCACTGATCATACCCTCACTCTATAACCAGTATAAGCAGGACACTGATCATCCCCTCATTCTATAACCAGTATAAGCAGGGCACTGATCATACCCTCACTCTATAACTGGTATAAACAGGACACTGATCATACCCTCACTCTATAACTAGTATAAACAGGACACTGATCATACCCTCACTCTATAACCAGTATAAGCAGGACACTGATCATACCCTCACTCTATAACTAGTATAAGCAGGACACTGATCATAGCATCACTCTTTTACCAGTATAAGCAGGGCACTGATCATACCCTCACTCTATAATGGTATAAGCAGGACACTGATCATACCCTCACTCTATAATGGTATAAGCAGGGCACTGATCATACCCTCACTCTATAACTAGTATAAGCAGGGCACTGATCATAACTCTATAACTAGTATAAGCAGGACACTGATCATACCCTCACTCTATAACTAGTATAAGCAGGGCACTGATCATACCCTCACTCTATAACCAGTATAAGCAGGACACTGATCATACCCTCACTCTATAACTAGTATAAGCAGGGCACTGATCATACCTCACTCTATAACTAGTATAAGCAGGGCACTGATCATACCCTCACTCTATAACTAGTATAAGCAGGGCACTGATCATACCCTCACTCTATAACTAGTATAAGCAGGGCACTGATCATACCCTCACTCTATAACCGGTATAAGCAGGACACTGATCATACCCTCACTCTATAACCGGTATAAGCAGGGCACTGATCATACCCTCACTCTATAACTGGTATAAGCCGGGCACTGATCATGCCCTCACTCTATAACTGGTATAAACAGGGCACTGATCATACCCTCACTCTATAACTGGTATAAGCAGGGCACTGATCATATCCTCACTCTATAACCAGTATAAGCAGGACACTGATCATACCCTCACTCTATAACTGGTATAAGCAGGGCACTGATCATACCCTCACTCTATAACCAGTATAAGCAGGGCACTGATCATACCCTCACTCTATAACTGGTATAAGCAGGGCACTGATCATACCCTCACTCTATAACTGGTATAAGCAGGGCACTGATCATACCCTCACTCTATAACCAGTATAAGCAGGGCACTGATCATACCCTCACTCTATAACTGGTATAAGCAGGGCACTGATCATACCCTCACTCTATAACCAGTATAAACAGGGCACTGATCATACCCTCACTCTATAACTAGTATAAGCAGGACACTGATCATACCCTCACTCTATAACCAGTATAAAACGGGGCACTGATCATACCCTCACGCTATAACTAGTATAAGCAGGACACTGATCATACCCTCACTCTATAACCAGTATAAACAGGGCACTGATCAGACCCTCACTCTATAACCAGTATAAGCAGGGCACTGATCATACCCTCACTCTATAACCAGTATAAGCAGGGCACTGATCATACCCTCACTCTATAACCAGAATAAGCAGGACACTGATCATACCCTCACTCTATAACCAGTATAAGCAGGGCACTGATCATACCCTCACTCTATAACCAGTATAAGCAGGACACTGATCATCCCCTCATTCTATAACCAGTATAAGCAGGGCACTGATCATACCCTCACTCTATAACTGGTATAAACAGGACACTGATCATACCCTCACTCTATAACTAGTATAAACAGGACACTGATCATACCCTCACTCTATAACCAGTATAAGCAGGACACTGATCATACCCTCACTCTATAACTAGTATAAGCAGGACACTGATCATAGCATCACTCTTTTACCAGTATAAGCAGGGCACTGATCATACCCTCACTCTATAATGGTATAAGCAGGACACTGATCATACCCTCACTCTATAATGGTATAAGCAGGGCACTGATCATACCCTCACTCTATAACTAGTATAAGCAGGGCACTGATCATAACTCTATAACTAGTATAAGCAGGACACTGATCATACCCTCACTCTATAACTAGTATAAGCAGGGCACTGATCATACCCTCACTCTATAACCAGTATAAGCAGGACACTGATCATACCCTCACTCTATAACTAGTATAAGCAGGGCACTGATCATACCTCACTCTATAACTAGTATAAGCAGGGCACTGATCATACCCTCACTCTATAACTAGTATAAGCAGGGCACTGATCATACCCTCACTCTATAACTAGTATAAGCAGGGCACTGATCATACCCTCACTCTATAACCGGTATAAGCAGGACACTGATCATACCCTCACTCTATAACCGGTATAAGCAGGGCACTGATCATACCCTCACTCTATAACTGGTATAAGCCGGGCACTGATCATGCCCTCACTCTATAACTGGTATAAACAGGGCACTGATCATACCCTCACTCTATAACTGGTATAAACAGGGCACTGATCATACCCTCACTCTATAACCGGTATAAGCAGGGCACTGATCATACCCTCACTCTATAACTGGTATAAACAGGGCACTGATCATACCCTCACTCTATAACCGGTATAAGCAGGGCACTGATCATACCCTCACTCTATAACCAGTATAAGCAGGACACTGATCATACCCTCACTCTGTAACCGGTATAAGCAGGGCAGGGGTCTTCCCCCTACTCTATAACGAGTAGAAGTATCAGTAGAACTCCCAAAGTAACAGTGTTAACAGTCATTCACACAATTTTCTCTGGGGGTTTCGCTGATCTTCTGCCAAAGTTATAGACGGAGAGCAGGAGCACCTCATGGAAATTCTTCCGCATAATGCTTTAAATCAAATAATGTCGTCAAAAATAAATTAAAATCTTTCAATGTGTGTAGATTTTTTCCCTCTTATTAATTGCCAATGTGAGGTTTCCACAATGCTTAATTACACTGAAACCTCAATACTTGCTACTTGTTTTTATTTAAGTTGAATCTTTACCTGTGGTACAACAGATTGCCACTCTGATGCTGTACAACTTAATGGTAAACTGTAAACTTGAATCAACAGTTCCCAATCTTAGTCTTGCGGTCAGAGTTGGAAAAGCAGGTGCTGAACAAAGGCCAGGCACAAGTCTGCAACAGGGGAGAAACAAAACTACTGCTCAAGTGAGCAGAGGTCACTCTTCTGCATCATCTACTGGCCAGCTCAACAGCCGCACATAGAATCATACTGCCCAATGTGCATCTGTGTAAGCAGCCCGCTGAGCACAATCAGGGAATGGCTGGAAAGAAAAAGAATAAGCAATGCTATATTGTCTCTACAGGCGGGCCATGAGTCAAATACTTCAACACTCTGTACATAATGCAGTATCATTTTTTTCAATAAATGCAACCTTTTGAAGATTTATACATCTCAAGCAAACAGCAAGTCACATACACTTAAAAATAGCACACTGACAGAGTCACACTCTACATGTCTATATGACTGCTTGAAGAGGCAATATTACTGGACCCACCATAACAATCACATTTACAAATATATATGCAGAGACTAAATTTTAAAAGAAGTATCTGATCTCCTGTGGTGATGGTCAAGAGAGTCAGTGGATGTGCTATTTTCTAATGACTGGAGTGTTGTACCATGTAATACACAATATATTTCAATATATTTGATCTGATACATTGCTAACAGACAAAATATGTAAAGAAAGAAGAAAGACTTGCATTTATATAGTCCTTTTCACGACCTCAGGATGTCCCAAAGCGCTTTACAGCCAATGAAGTACTTTTGAAGTGTAGTCACTGCTGTAATGTAGGAAACGCGGCAGCCAATTTGCAAACAGCAAGCTCCCACAAACAGCAATGTGATAATGACCAGATAATTTATTTTAGTGATGTTGATTGAGGGATAAATATTGACCAGAGAGCAGACAGGGCCTCGGTTTAACGGCTTTCAAAAGATGGCACCTCCAACAGTGCAACACTCCCTCAGTACTGCACTGGAGTGCCAGACTAGATTTTTTTGTGCTCAAGTGTCTGGATGGGACTTGAACCCACAACCTTTGACGAGAATTCTGACACTATAGCCCTTTCTATAATGTCTCTGCTTTCTCACTCTTCAATTCTTTTCTTGTTTCCTTTCTGTCTTTCTTTGTGTTTCAGCCCTCTCTCCCCCTCTATGGCTGATCCACACTATTGTCATTGTACTGTCTGTGTCTATCTGTTTGTGTCTCATTATTTTTATCTCTTCAGTATGCCACTAATACCTCTGAGTGGCTCTCACACATGTGCCTTTACTAATGTTCTCAATATTTATCTCTTACCTTTAATAAGGCACACTGCAAGATGGAAGGCGATACGTACTAAGATAGAGGTGGCAGAAGGGGAAGAGAAAAAGAAAGTAAGAGTAGAGTCTGGAGAGCCTCAGCTGGTTGGGGTCTGGAACAAGTTGAGGGGGGAATCGCTGAGGCCTAGGGACAGTCAAAGAGGGGACGTGGTTAGGGAATGCTGGCATTAGGTGAGGTGACCAGCTAATCCATCAAGCCTGCCCCACACAGTCATAATGCCTTAAGCATCATGATTCACAACAGCCATGTAATCTCCTGGGAGAGGCAAAAGAACAGATTTAAAAATCCAAAACAAATTTCCGCCAGAAAAAATTTGGACCAGTCAGGAACTGGTCCAGCTCTCTTTTGACAGTATGGAGCGAATCAGCACTCACCGCACAAGCCGACAACATGTTCCATAGGTCTATTATCTGCTGGGTAAAGAAGAACCTCCAGGCATGTAAACTAGTTCTGCTCTTGCATAACATATGCATGACCCCTGCTTCCCCCTAAACTATCCAATTGAAATAATCCAGCAATATGAACAGTCTCGACCCTTCATTATTTTAAAAGCCTCTATCAGCTATGTATTTCTAAAGTAAATAGAACCAGCTGTTGAAGCCTATCTCAGTAACTAATGTGTTTTAAGCTGGGTATCATTCTTGTGGCCCTCCTCTGAATCTTTCCAAAGTCTCTATATTATTCACCATGTGAGGGGACCAGAACCAAACACAGTGTGGCTGGAATTTCATGGAAAGTATCTGCTTAACTATGGTGTAAGAGGCAATTCGTGTGTAATTGATTTTCCCCGAAGTATCGCAACGTGCAAATCGGTGCCGCTCCCGAGTTATTTCCGCCAAACTCCCCACTTTGCTCATTAACATAGCTCTGCCCTCCATGCAAATCGTTAGTTAGAACCTGTACCAGTAATACAACTTACTTTGACCACAAGGTATCCAGTTAAGAACGCACCACCAGATGTTGAACATTGTTGCATGGTGATATACATGAAGAAATGTAACTTGACTGTTCTTCTTCCGTAAGACAAAAAATATTGTGTCCATAAATTCAATTGCTTTAGAAAAGTAGTACCACCACAGCACCTTAGCCACCTGTAAAATGAATATGAACATACTTAGGACCAGCTGTGCCAAGATACACACAGCAGTAATTATCTGAACAAAATGTTAATTTTACTAAGGTTTGATATGGTCAATTTTTTCACATGCTATTGCCAGCTGGTTAACCATAGCGATAATTAAAATTCAGTGAAAAGAGTCAGCTCAAATTAGAATCATAGGGAAACCAAAGATCATAGAATCATAGGGCTAGAAATTCATTGTAGCCAAGAAATGGGCAGTGTTTAGACTAAAAATGGTTAAGTAGTGGCAGTTGAAAATCGTCTAGGCTGCACGCAAAATTCGTCCTCACTCCTCATTAAAATGATTGCAGTCATGATTCTCGTCTAAAAGCTCAAGCTCATTGGCGTTACACTGGACCAATATCGGGGGCAGTCTAAACGCAAGTAATGATTGCCCCACAGGATTTTTTCACTACTTAAAGGGGAGGTTCATTGATGCTGCAGCACCTCATTCTCAGCATTGTTGGGTGTGCAGCTGCCTCAACAACCATAAGAAGAAGGACAAGGAGAAGGAGCACTTATTTACAAATCCTGATGGCAGATCGCTGCCCAGGGAGAGAGCCCAGAGGTTTTCCGGTGAAGCTTTGGAGGCATTGGTTTTTGCAGTGGAGAGAAGGCGGGCTGTCAACTGGCAGGAGGCCCTCGCCACAAGTCTGCCGGACTATGTGGAGGGAGGTGGCACAACATATAACGGGCAACACTGTGGTCCCCAGGACCCACACACAGTGCAGGAAGAAGTTTAACAAGCTCACATGGGTGGTCCGGGTTAGTGAAGGCTTCAACAAATGCTACATACCACCATCTGTACCACAAGCTTCACACACTGCTCAATGCACCACACCCCCAGCACTCACCCACCAACAATCTCTACCTAGCAACACTCACACCCACATCTCACACCTTGCACACAATGACAGCTATTCAACTATGGCAGGCACAGGGGTCATTAGTTATTAGAATTAATGTGATATGTGTGATATGTTTATAGATAAATGTATTAATTGTGTTTGAAATATTTCGTGGTCTCATTTCACCTTTGCACCCAGGAGGCCGCTGTGATATGGCGCGAGACTGGGATTGTATGATGGGGATGTGGTGAGCTAGAGGGATCTGAGGTTTCATTCATGTGAATCGGAGTCTGATGAGCCGGTCACGGACAGCCCGTCCTGAAGGGCAATTGTCTCATCTCCTCCGCTCCCTCCGCTGTAGATTCTGGAGGGCGAGGTCCACTGCTGGTACAGCTCCCATGACTTTTAGCAAGTGTTGTAGGTTGAAGCTTTTCAGAAATAATTATGGAGTTTTGTACTTGCCACAACACTCCCTGATACCAAAAGAACCTTGAAATAAATAAAGAAAACTCTTCCAGTAGCAGGAGGTAGCACACAGCCACTCAAACTTCAAAAACCTGTAAGGTCCGTGTGATTGGGGATGATCCCTTTAAATAGCGTCACTGGAGCCGGCTTCCTGCTGCTGCACGCCACCTGAAGTTGTCTTTGTTTTCTCCAGCCGGTAAGTTCATTGGCTGTAACGAAGTTGGGAGATCGGGCGTCAAGTGAGTGTTGCACACTCACTGACGTCACGATCTCCGTAATGGCGAGGTCCCCGGCGATCCCGTTCAGCGGCAGCGCAACCGGCAACACTGATATGGCGTGCGCCGCTGGAACCAGTGTCAGGTGGTGTTAAAGCTCTCAACTGCATTTTAGCGCCATCTTGTGGCGCTAATGTGTGGTGCAAACCACACGAATTTCTGCCCCACAGAATCTTACAGTACAGAAGATGGCCATTCAGCCCATCTTTGATAAACATATCCAATTAGTCCCTCTCCCCCATTCTTTCGCAATAGCTCTGCAATTTTTTTCCTTTTCAGGTAAAGATCCAATTCTCTTTTGAAAGTTACCATTGAATCTGCTCGTTCCACCCTTTCAGGCAGTGCAATTCAGATCATAACAACTCACTGCATAAGAACATAAGAAATAGGAGCAGCATGCCTGCTCTGCCATTCAAAAAGATCATGGCTGATCTTCTACCTCATCTCCACTTTCCTGCACTATCCCCATATCCCTTGATTCCCTTAATATCCAAAAATCTATCGATCTCTGTCTTGAATATACTCAATGACTGAGCCTCCACTGCCCTCTGGGGTAGAGAATTCCAAAGATTCACCACCCTCTGAGTGAAGAAATTTCTCCTCATCTCAGTCTTAAATGGCCAACCCCTTATTCTGAGACTGTGACCCCTGGTTCTAGACTCCCCAGCCAGGGGAAACATCCTCCCTGCATTTACCCTGTCAAGCCCTGTAAGAATTTTGTATGGTTCAATGAGATCACTTCTTATTCTTCTAAACTCTAGAGAATATAGGCCCAGTCTACTCAATCTCTCCTCATAGGGCAAACCCCCCATCCCAGGAATCAGTCTGGTGAACCATAAAAAATGTCCTTGTCTCCTGTCTTGTTCTTTTGCTAATCATCTTAAATCTGTGTTCTCTAGTTACTGACCTACCTGCCAGTGGAAACAGTTTCTCATTAATAATTTTATCAAAACTGCTCATCATTTTGAAACCTCTATTAAATCTCCCCTTAACCTTCTCTGCTCTAAGGAAAACAATGCCAGCCTCTCTAGTCTCTCCATATAACTGAAATCCCTCACCTCTGGTATCATTCAGGTAAATTTCTTCTATATCCTTTCCAAGGTCTTGATTTCCTTCGTAAAGTGTGGTGCCCAGAATTGGACACAATGCTCCAGTTGAGGCCTAACCAGTGATTTATAAAAGTTTAGCATAACTTCCTTGATTTTGTACTCTATGCCTTTATTTATAAAACCAAGGATCCCATATGCTTTTTTAACAGCCTTCTCAATTTGTCCTGGCAGCTTCAAAGATTTCTCAATAGCCCGAGGAGAAATCAGTCCTGAATGTCACTGTATAACCTGAAGATACATAGGTAGTTACTATCTCCGAATAGTTAGAGGAGCAGTCAGCTCAGCTCTGCTGTACATCAGCTTGTGAAGAACACCTGATATCAAAAAATGAATAAAACTCCCAGAGCTAAAGAGCAGATTTCACTAACAGAATACTTTTAAAGATCAATCCATTACAAACATAAATCATGCCCTACTACAACCTGTTTATATGTTTTTCAGTCCATTTTTATTGCTTTTTAAAATGTTTTTGTACAAAGAGTGAGTGCTGTTGACATCGAGAGACCTGACTGGGTGGAGTCCCTGACACCAACAATGTGAAGCAACTGGATTAGCGTCAATAGACATATTTACTAGAGCTAGGACACTTCAGCAATGATGTCATTTTAACCATCACTGAACTTGATGGATCACTCACTACATCTACTGTTAATTCAGTTTGTTAGACTCAGGAATTCTGAAATGTTAACCTCACCCAATGAAGTGATCATTTTTTATTCTTTAAAATTCCAGAGAACTGGATTGAAAAAGAAGATATTGGTTAATCATTTTTCTAAATTGATTTTTTTTTAAAGAGAGTGAACTGTGGTGGAGTGCAGCCTTCCAGACAACAATCATGAGGCAGACGAAAATTAAAACAAGTGATATTGAGGGTCTGTCTGGAACTAGGAAGCACCAGGTAGTCTGGCATCACTTCCTGGAGGCTCACTAGGAACAAGCCCACTCCTCCCAACGTGAGAGTAAAATTGAGTTGACAAGAGTGCCCTGCCAGCAACCCCAACCAGTAATACTAGTTAATAGAAGTCTCCCACAATATATGGACAATTAAAATATAGTCAATCTCCTGTGGTGCACGCAAGAAGCTGAGGACAAGTGTAGTCTTCTGAGGAAGCTGGTTTAGAGAGCAGAGGATAATTGGACCAGAGCACACAGTCCCCTTTTAAAGTCATACATTCAGACTTTATTTTTATATACATTACAAATTCCCATTTTCACATCTATAATAGAAACTGCCAATGTAAACTGGTCACACTGTAATTATGTACTTCCATCAGTGCAGCACCTCCAATGGTAGGAGAGTGTAATTACCGAATGACAGGTTTACAGAGGCAGTGTCCATTGTCAATTAGGACATAGGAATTTATAATGGAAAAGTTGACAGGAAGTATATGCAGATATTAGATTTGTAAGATGTTTGTATGTATTTGAAAAAAGAGGGCCCTCTCTCCTAAGGAATTTATACTTGGAACTTTCTATCCCTTTATATGTCTTTTAGAGTGGTGATAAATTATGGAGAAAGCAGCTTTGGGAACTTAAGAAAAGGACCAAAAGATCAAAATGCAAAAGGGAAAAAGAAAACTGTGAGTGAAAATGCTGTGTATTTTCTGTATTACATACAAATATGTAAAAAGGAAGGTGAGAAAAGACCATGTTGCCCATTAAATGATGCAACCTCATGCATCACCCTCCCCAATCACTAGTAATGCTAACTGCTGGGGAGGCAAAACAGAGAAAAACCCTGGGAAGTGAAACTCTGGAACATTCTTCTCCGACTCGTTAAGGCAATTACGCAAACTCCAGGAGACCATGGTTACCTATGATACATCACTGGGCAGAGTTAAATTAACTCCCACCCACATGTACATTGGGAACATAAGACTATACAGTACCAGAAGTGACCATCTTCATCCATCGAGTAATACTAAAGATCATCAATTTCCTACCTCACCTACCTCTGACATCCCTATCAAAAATGTATCCATCACCATCTTAACATTTATAACCTTCTTCACTTCCACTGCCTCCATATAATTAATGATGTGGAGATGCCGGCGTTGGACTGGGGTGGACAAAAATGAGAAGTCGCACAACACCAGGTTATAGTCCAACAGATTTATTTAATTTTACAAGCTTTCGGAGCAGTTCGCTCCTTCGTCAGGTAAGTTTAGCAGTGAGCGAATCTCCCAGAATTCACAATTTAAACACAGACAAAATATATTCAAATCTTTCTCTACATCAAAGAGCATAGCCAAGACAATGAGATGTGTCCCAGGGGGTCCACCAAGTTCCGCACTCATGAGGATGGCCTCAATCGCGATATCGGGTTCATGTCACGATACAGAACGTGACTTGACATCATGGCCGGTCTTCCCAGGTGTTTTTTTTTCAAAAAAAAGGCTAACACAAGAACCTACACAGATTGACAGGATATGCAGCCAGCAGGTGGTTTGACACGTTGGACCCCCTGGGACACATCTCATTGTCTTGGCTATGCTCTTTGATGTAGAGAAAGATTTGAATATATTTTGTCTGTGTTTAAATTGTGAATTCTGGGAGATTCTCTCACTGCTAAACTTACCTGACGAAGGAGCGAACTGCTCCGAAAGCTTGTAAAATTAAATAAATCTGTTGGACTATAACCTGGTGTTGTGCGACTTCTCATTTTTGTCCATATAATTAACATAGGGGGAGAAATTCGGTATCACCCCGTTTGGGGTGCAATTATCGGCCGGGCGCAAGGTTTAGCACCTGGCGCTAATTATCGCCTCCGACTGCAAACTTGGCTTCTATCGCCCCTGGAGGTGATTGGAGCGCTAAATCAGGCGCTACACACCTCTCTTAAGGCGCGAACGCCGAAAAGCGAGGCGCTACCTCAGAGCGCTGGCGAAGCTCATGTGATGCCAGTCAGCAATGAAACACAGACACATTGGCGCTGGCCAGTTCTTAAAGGGGAGGGTCGATCTTGCACTCAATCCACACCCTGCTCATTGCAGCCTTGAATCCTTCTGGAGAGACCTGTACATCAAATCTGCTGGAAAGAACAATGGAGAGGCCGAGGGAAAGAGCTCAGAGTGCAGCCCCCATATTCTCTTCTAAATCGATGCAAGGAAGGTCAAATCAAAATGAACCTGCAAAGTGCTGCTCAGTACCCAAAACTCCTTCACACAGCGTTGAATCTCTCCAGAAGTCTCTCTCTCTCTCTCAGAATGCGTGGTGCAAAAATGTCACCGAAAGAAAAAGGCAGGAAGTGGTCGTCTTTAAATAGCGCTCCCCCAGTCCCTTCCCGACTGCAAAACGTTCCCCTCAACCTATTGTTGCTAGCGACAGGCAGAAAGGCAGGGGGCGCGCCACTCAATATCCAGTCCGGGGCGCTACACGCTCGACTGAAATCACGATCTGTGAGTGCAGGAGATCGTGGCGGTAGTGTTTTGCGCCGCCGCAAAATGTCTGGTCAATTTCGAGAGCGGCGCAAACATCGCTGTGCCCGGGCGCTAGTTGCTTTGCGACCCATGGGCGCTAACGGGAGGCGCAAAGCAACCGAATTTTTCCCTCATAGTCTTTAAAATTCATGGTGGTAGTATTCTAACACGTAGTGACATGGACCGGAGCACAGTGCCATCCTAAGATGCGTTTCTGATCTCAATTGCTCGAGTCTCAGAGGAGGAAAAATCAGATGAGGAACCTCACCTGACCTAAACTCACACACCTCCTCTCAACATGGGCAAGGTAACCTCCTGCTGATTACCACCTACCGCCCTCCCTCCACTGATGAATCAGTACTCCTCCATGTTGAACACCACTTGGAAGAAGCACTGAGGGTAACAAGAGCACAGAATGTACTCTGGGTGGGGGACTTCAATATCCATCACCAAGAATAGCTCGGTAGCACCAATACTGACGGAGCTTGCCGAGTCCTGAAGGACATAGCTGCCAGTCTGAGCCTGCGACAGGTGGTGAGAGAACCAACACGAGGAAAAAACCTACTTGACCTCATCTTCACCAATCTATCTGTTGTAGATGCATCTGTCCATGACAGTATTGGTAAGAGTGATCACCATACAGTCCTTGTGGAGTTAAAGTCCGGTCTTCACACTGAGGACACGTTCCATCGTGTTGTGTGGCACTACCACCATGCTAAATGGGATAGGTTCAGAACAGATCTAGCAGCTCAAAACTGGGCATCCATGAGGTGCTGTGGACCATCAGTAGTAGCAGAATTGTATTCCACCACAATCTGCAACCGCATAGCCCATCATATTCCTCACTCTACCATCAAGCCAGGGGATTAACCCTGGTTCAATGAGGAGTGTAGTAGAGCATGCCAGGAGCAGCACCAGGCGTACCTAAAAAAGAGGTTCCAACCTGGTGAAGCTACAACACAGGACTGCATGCATGCTAAACAGCAGAAGCAGCATGCTATAGACAGAGCTAAGCGATCCCAAAATCAATGGATCAGATCAAAGCTCTGCAGTCCTGCCACATCCAGTCGTGAATGCTGGTGGACAATTCAACAATTAACGGCTGGAGGAGGCTCCATGAATATCCCCATCCTCAATGATGGCGGAGCTCAGCATGTGAGTGCAAAAGACAAGGCTGAAGTGTTTACAACCATCTTCAGCCAGAAGTGCCGAGTGGATGATCCATCTCGGCCTCTTCCTGAGATCCCCAATGTCACAGACCCCAGTCTTCAACCAATTCGATTAATTCCAGGTGATAGCAAGAAACGGCTGAGCGCACTGGATACAGCAAAGACTATGGGCCCCGACTACATCCCGGCTGTAGTGCTGAAGGCTTGTGCTGGTATCTACCCGACAAAGTGGAAAATTGCCCAGGTATGTCCACAAAAAGTAGGACAAATCCGATTCGGCCAATTACCAACCCATCAGTCTACTCTCAATTATCAGCAAAGTGATGGACGGTATCATCGACCATGCTATCAAGTAGCACTTAATTAACAATAACCTGCTCACCAATGCTCAGTTTAGGTTCTGCCAGGACCACTTGGCTCCAGACCTCATTACAGCCTTGGTCCAAACATGGACAAAAGAGCTGAATTCCAGAGGTGAGGTGAGAGTGACTGCCCTTGATATCAAGGCAGCATTTGACCGAGTGTGGCATCAAGGAGCCCCAGTAAAATTGAAGACACTGGGAATTGGGGTAAAACTCTCCAGTGGCTAGAATATTACCTAGCACAAAGGAAGATGGTTGTGGTTTGTGGATGCCAATCATCTCATCACCAGGACATCGCTGCAGGAGTTCCTCAGGGCAGTGTCCTAGGCCCAACTATCTTCAGCTGCTTCATTAATGACCTTCCCTCCATCATAAGGTCAGAAGTGGGGATGTTCGCTGATGATTGCACAGTGTTCAGTTCTATTCGCAACTTCTCAGATAATGAAGCAGTCCGTGCAAGCATACAGCAAGATCTCGACAACATTCAGGCTTGGGCTGATAAGTTGCAAGTAACAGCCTTGCCACACAAGTGGCAGGCAATGATCATCTCCAACAAGAGAAAGTCTAACCACGTCCCCTTGGCATTCAATGGCAATACCATCGTCCAATCCCTCACTACTACCTCCTGGGGGGTCACCATTGACTAGAAACTTAACTGGACCAGCCACATAAATACTGTGGTTACAGGAGCAGTTCAGAGGCTGGGTATTCTGTGGCGAGTGACTCACTTCCTGACTCTCCAAAGCCTTTCCACCATCTACAAGGCACAAGTCAGGATTGTGATGGAATACTCTCCACTTGCCTGGATGAATGCAGCTCCAACAACACTCAAGAAGCTTGACACCATCCAGGACAAAGCAGCCCACTTAATTGGCACCCCATCCACCACCTGAAACATTCACTCCCTCCACCACCGGTGCACCGTGGCTGCAGTGTGTACCACCTACAAGATGCACTGTAGCAACTCACCAAAGCTTCTTTGACAACACTTCCCAAATCCGTGACCTCTACCACCTAGAAGGACAAGGCGCATGGGAACATCACCACCTCCAAGTTCCCCTCCAAGTCACACACCATCCTGACTTAGAAGTATATCGTCGTTCCTTCATCGTCGCTGGGTCAAAATCTTGGAACTCCCTACCTAACAGCACTGTGGGAGTACCTTCACCACACGGACTGCAGCGGTTCAAGAAGGCGGCTCACCACCACCTTCTCAAGGGCAATTAGGGATGGGCAATAAATGCTGGCCTTGCCAGCGACACTCACATCCCATGAATGAATTTTTAAAAAAGCAGCACTGGCATTGGCCTAGGAGTGGGCATTCTCTTGCATGAAGGTGTTACATCGCTCAGGGAGGAAAAAAGGGTGGGCTTCCTCATCGGAAGGTGTGGTGGGGCAATAGCCTTTAAGAATTAATTTAATGTTAATCATTATTACCACGTCGGAATTCCATTAATTTTTAGTCTCACCCTGATGTCAGTTTCACCGGCATTGTGAAGGTTCTGACACTGCAAGTTGTATCCGCCTTCCCAGCTTGCCAGGATCAGCTGTGAAGAACACAAATCTGTCATTAGAAAATGTTTTGAAGATTGTTGATCCAGAACACAGAACTTTATTTAAAATTAATAGCAATGAGTTCAGATGGAAAAAAGCACAATTTTCACAGATTACAATCTTTTTTAAATGGTAATAATTTACAAAATGCATATTCAGTATCTCAAATTGTAATTCTATATATAATTACTGTACTATTAACAGAAGAAATAATTCATTGCTGATTATTTTCTTTGAAAAATTTACATTTTAGGATTATGGAGTAAACTTAACAATGTAGTGCTCTAGACACAGCTTCACACAGCGTGAGCACATATCCGGAAATCAGGCTTGCAGGATTAGTAGCCTGCATGATCTTTCTCCAATTCAATTGGGTAGAAAACTATGAGGGTGCAAAGGTCACCATGCCCAACTTCCTAATATGTGCTCCCATTGAGCAAAGCTACGCACCAGGAGCACGAAATTATAACATTTCTGTTGAGAAAGAAAGAAAATAGAACTTCTATTTAAATAGAGCCTTTCATGACCTTATAACATCCAAAAGCATTTCATAGCCAAACAGTAACTTTTCAAAGGGTAGTTACAGTTGTTTTGTGGGCAAATGTGGCAGTCAGATTGCACACAGCAAGGTTCCACGAACAGCAATGACCAGTTAATATGTTGTTGGTGATAGTTTGAATACTGCCATGGGATCTCTTGCATCCACCAGAGAAGGCACGTTTATAAACAACCTCTACTTAAGAGAAACACAAAGGAGCCCTGACACCCCCTTAAAATCAGAAAGTTATAAGAACAACAAAAGCCATTCAGCCTTGTTCGTTAGCTCTATGTCTAGGACCAACTCATAGGAACATAGCAACAGGAGTAGGCCATTCAGCCCCTTGAGCTTATTCCATCATTCAATTAGATCATGGCTGATCTGTACCTCAATTCCATTTAACGTCTTTGCTCCCTGTCCCCTCATACCCTTACCGAACAAAAATCTATCGATATAATTCTTGAAAATTTCAATTGACCCAGCACCCACAGCCTTTTGGGGAGTTCCAGATTTTCATTACCATTTATGTGTGAAAATGCTTCCTGATTTCACTCCTAACAGGCCTAGCACTAATTTTAAGATTATTTCCCCTTATTCTGGACTCCTCCACCAGAGGAAATAGTTTCTCTGCAACTACCTTATCGAATCCCTTTATCATTTTTAAACACCTTGATTAGATTACCCCACAACCTTCTAAACTCAAGGAATACAAATGTGAGAAGTTGCACAACACCAGGTTATAGTCCAACAGGTTTATTTGAAATCAGTGATTTCAAATAAAGCTGTTGGACTATAACCTGGTGTTGTGCGACTTCTCACATTTGTCCACCCCAGTCCAACACCGGCATCTCCACATCAAGGAATACAAACCAGGTTTATGCAACCTGTCCTCATAACTTTTAACCCTTTAAGCCCTTTATTCCATTTTCACACCCTTCTGCCTTGGTGACAAACCTATGTCCTCCACTCCTGCTGATGTATATTTTTGTTAACTTTGTGTAAGTCCTTTTGCCTCTTCTTACATGGTGGTACAATTCCACCATTGCCTACAACCTCATCATATGTAACTAGCCATTTAAGCGAAGGGGGCATCACGGTCGGGTCTTATCCTGTCTGCACACACTCTTTCCAGCAGAGGTCACTAATTAGTGATCTGGACCACGAGCTCTGACTGACCTTTCCCCTCTCTAACCCAGAGGCACAGAGGCCAACTGTAGTATCCCTACTGTTACATCAGCTCAGATCAGCCAACTCAGCACAGACTGTACGGAACCCGAGACCTTTTAGTCTGCATGACTCGGTGCCACACCAGATTAGTCCCAACATGGCAGCAATTATTACCCACCTGGCCATCAGGAGACCTACTTCTTTGCATTGCTGAATTTTTTTGCTTATTAATGCTGGGGTATGGGACAAGTTTCCATTTTTAGTAGACAGTATCAGAATCATATACATGCAGGTTCACTATAGTATGGGACATATGTAGAATAAAGTTCTCTCTGATTTACCAGTAAGCCTAAGCTACCAAAATTACAACAGGATTCCCACTGCAACAGTATGACGTTTCCACCAGATACAAAACAAATTTCCTAGAATGCCAAGTTAACAAATGTCTCCAGGCACCATGAGGAACCCCATCAATGTTCCCTTTAAGCTGTGCAGTCAGGCAGCGCTCTGGAGCTCCCACAGCCGGCTCACTGACTTTTAAATGGGAAAAAACGTGCACACGCGGTATTTTGAATGGGCTGGGCAGCCCCTTAAGGGGGCCGCACAGGCAAAAAAAATATTAAAGGGAACATTGAACTTTGGAAGATGTCCAGGCAAGTTTATGTGAATTCTGGTTTGAAATTATGTTTGGAACTTCTCCATATCTGTTACCTTCCATACTCTGTGATGACATATTGCAGTTTGTTTCTGTACAACTTAGTTATGTTCACCAGCATTCCAGGCATTACTTGTGCTGAGACTGGTTTCCAGTGGTACAATATGAACCAAACCGTAACCATATTCCAGTAGCATTTGGGTAAAGATGTCACATGTTTATTGGGCAAAGAATTGTGAAAGGTTCAAATAACTACTATATATTAAGCTAACTATGTTAATTGGCTTGCTTTTAGTCAATGTGTATCCAAAAACTAGTGCCATTCACTGGACAGGTAAGATAGGCTACCAATAAATAACCAGCAACCACTACAAAATCAACCGATCAAATTGTTCATTTTTTTCCCAAAACTACCATTCATGAAACAAGAAATATCATAAAACTAACTAATCAAATCAAACAATTTTCTTTAACCCCTTTGAGCAGCCATTTTGTTTGGTCATGTTTATTTCCAACACCGGATTTCTGATTGGTCACCTTGGAGGACAAGACCAATTTCTGATAGGTCCCCTTGGAGGACAAAACACACCCAGAAGTTTATCTGGAATGTGTAATTAGATCCTGCCTGCCTAAGTAATCAAGTACTTTGCAAAGTGTAATTCGAGCCATTCATTCTGACTGCCAGGCTCCAGACAGAAGAGCTCACATAGAACACACAGGCTACCCTTCTCCCACCCCCCAAACAAGTTCCTGCCCCCAGCCAACAAGTTCCTAACCTTCCTCACACCCCCGAGTTTCTGACCTTTTCCCTCCCCAACAGGTTCCTGACCTTCCCCCCATCCAAGTTCCTGACCTCCCCCCCCGCCCAAGTTCCTGACCTCCCCCGCTAAGTTCCTGACCTTCTCCCCCTGCCTAAGTTCCTCCTCTCCTAGATTCCTGACCTTCTTCCCCCCAAAATGTTCCTGACCTCCCTTCCCCCATAGATGGGGCATTGTGTATGTGTCACGGATTGTTAACAGATTTATTGGGTATGAAGTGAATAATGACAGTATCATCCCCCCTCTCTCTACCCCCTCTGATCTCCTGTCTCTCTCTCCCCCCTCTGATCTCCTCTCTCTCCCCTCCAATCTCCCTCTCTACTCTCCCCCTCCAATCTCCTCTCTCTCTTCCCTCCGATTCCCCCTCTCTCCCCCTTCAATCTCCCCTCACTCTCCCCCTCTGATTTTCTCTCCCCCCTCCGATTCCCTCTCTTTCTCTCCCCCTCTGAGCTCCTCGCTCTCCTCCTTCGAACCTCTCTCTCCCCTTTCGATCCTCTCTCTCCCTCCTCTCTCGCCCCGCTCCAATCCCCTCGCTCTCCTCTCCGATCTCCTCTCCCTCTTAACCCTCCGATCTCCTCTCTCCCCTTCGATTCCCTCTCTCCCTCTCCTCTCGCCCCACTCTGATCCCCCCGCTCTCCCCTCCGATCTCCTCTCTCTTCCCCCTCCGATCTCTTCTCTCTCCCCTTCGATCCTCTCTCACTTTCCCTCCTTTCTCGCCCCGCTCCGATCGCCCCGCTCTCCCCTCCAATCTCCTCTCTCTCCCCTCCGATCTCCTCTCTCTACCCCCTCCGATCTCCTGTCTCTCTACCCCCTCCGATCTCCTCTCTCTCTACCCCCTCCGATCTCCTCTCTCTCTTCCCTCTGATCTCCTCTCTCTCTACCCCCTCCGATCTCCTCTCTCTCTACCCCCTCCGATCTCCTCTCTCTACCCCCTCCGATCTCCTCTCTCTCTTCCCCCTCTGATCTCCTCTCTCCCCTCCAATTCCCTCTCTACTCTCCCCCCGATCTCCTCTCTTCCCTCTGATTCCCCCTCTCTCTACCCCCTCCAATCTCCTCTCTCTCCCCTCTGATCTCTCACTTCACTCTGATTCCCCCTCCCTCTCCCCCTCCGATCTCTCTCTTCACTCTGATTCCCCCTCCCTCTCCCCCTCCTCTCTCTACCCCCTCCAATCTCCTCTCTCTCTCCCTCCTCCGATCTCCTCCCTCTGATCTCCTCTCTCTCTCCCCTTTCGATCCTCTCCCCCCACCCCGCCCCCAGCCACCAACGGATCCCCTGACCTTCTCCTTACGGAACTGAGGAAAGCGTGGCCCACGGTGCAGGCCGCAACTGTTGGGTACTCCGCATGTGTGGCTTCGGTAAACAACGCGCCTAAGGGAATCGGGTAAACATGCACAGCTCCGGGATACCGTGCGCCTGCGAAGAAAGCTGCAAAGATGTTCCTGCAGATAATCGCAGCGATTCTGTTTCCTCACACACTCCAGTACACATACAGAAAATTACATTTATATAGGGTTGCGAAGGGGTGGAAAGTTTCTGGTAAATTTCCAGTAAATTTCCAGAAATTTTTCACGGGAAGTTTAGCTTGGGAATTTTGCCCAAAAAAGCACATGCTAGCATAATATTTTTTTTTTGTATTTCTTTCTTTTTTTTCCACAGGTCCTCTCTTAAAATTACTAACTTAATTATTAAGGAATTTCTTAATCAATATATGTTTATCTTCTTACTTGGCTTGTTTTAATAATTACAAGTTTTGTGTGTGACTGTGAACAAATGTATCCTGATTGGTTGGATGAGTGGATGAGCGATTAGCTCCCTCTATTGGTGATGTAGCGTCGTGCGTGCACAGGTCATGCTTCCATCACATGGAGCATCAGGAAAACTTTACTCACCCTGTTGCAATCATGCTGATCAACCGCAGTTCGACACAGAGATGAATGCCCTTTATTTCTCTGCAGAGAACAATGCCACGTTTACCGTCGGATGTGTGGAAGCATTTTACCCCAGGCATTAAAGATGGAAAGACTGTGTACATGTGCAAACACTGTACAAAGCCATATGTAAAGAATGCCACAAAGATGCAGCAGCATTTATCCAAATGCAACAACTTCACTCAAAGCTCACAGCAGTCAGCCCAGAGTTCCTCTGCTTCCATTCAAGAAGATGATGGTTCACATTCAGCATCAGGCTCCTTATCATCAGCAACTCCTGGCCCACTTGGAAGGTTCTTTGATACAATGGATAACCATAGCCAGAAGAATGCAGATGAGTGCCTTGCTTGAGCTGTATATGCGACAGGCTCACCCCTCATGCTCACAGCCAATGTGTACTGGAAGAGATTTTTCAATGTTATTTGCCCTGCATCCTGTCCTCCCACCAGACATGCTTTGTCTACTTATTTGCTGGAGGCTGAGTATAACAGAGTCCAAGGAAAGCTCAAAGAAACGATAGAGATGGCAGACTGTGTTGCAGTTATCTCAGATGGGTGGTCAAATGTACGAGGGGAGGGCATCATAAACTACATCGTCTCCACTCCTCTCCCAGTGTTCTTCAAGAGCACAGACACGAAGGACAACAGACACACAGGCACATACATTGCTGATGAGCTGAAAGTGGTCATCAACGATCTTGGATCACAAAAGGTCTTTGCAGTAGTTACTGACAATGCTGCGAATATGAAGGCTGCTTGGGCTCAAGTGGAGGAGGCCTACCCTCATATTACATCTATTGGGTGCGCAGCTCATGGGCTCAACCTGCTCCTCAAGGACATAATGGGTTTGAGAACCATAGAAACACTGTACAAGAGAGCCAAGCAAGTTGTTAAGTATGTCAGGGGAAAACAGGTAGTTGCAGCAACCTACAACTCCAAGCAAACAACAAAGAACAAGAACACCACACTGAAGCTGCCCAGCAACACTAGATGGGGTGGCATTGTCATAATGTACAACAGCCTTCTGGAGGGTAAGGAGTCGCTGCAAGAAATGGCAATATCCCAGTCTGGGGATATGGAAACCACCATCAAGAAAATACTGCTGGATGATGTGTTTTGGGAGAGAGTGGTTAGCAGCCTTAAACTACTCTCACCAGTATCATCTGCAATTGGTCAGATTGAAGGAGATGACACTGTCTTGTCAGATGTTCTCAGGCTTTTTGCTGATTTAAAAGAACAAATCAGCATTGCCCTACCCACATCCCTGCTGCTCAAAGCAGAGAAGGCAATTGTACAATTCATACAGACGCGTCAAGAATTTTGTGTCAAGCCGATTCATGCTGCAGCATACATGCTGGACCCAAAGCATGTTGGGAGACCAATACTTTCTGGAGAACAGATCAACAGCGCTTACAGTGTGATTTCTACCCTCTCACGCCACCTCAATCTGGACGTGGGCAAAGTTCTGGGAAGTTTGGCAAAGTTCTCTGCCAAGCAAGGTCTTTGGAATGGGGATGGGATATGGGAATCATGGAAGCATATCAGTGCACATACCTGGTAGAAGGGACTTTGTGCATCTGAGGCCCGGTCACCCATTGCATCGGTGATACTCCAAATCCCACCTTCATCAGCGGCCTCTGAACGAAACTGGTCACTTTTTGGGAATACGCATACAAAGGTGCGCAACAGGCTGACTAACAAGAGAGTGGAGAAACTGGTGGCTATCCAGGCGAACCTACAACTTATTGAGCCAGATACAGAAGTGTCCACCACACAGCTAGACAGTGACACAGAGGAGGAAATGGACACGTCAGAGCCAGAGTCAGAGAATCAGGAGGAGCAATGATGAGTAGAAGACTCAGAAGACTCATGAGTAGAAGACTCAAAGGGACAAAATAAGGACAAATTACAGGCTAACTAATAAACTGTTTTTATTTGTATGGAACAGTATGTCTATTTTGATGACAAAGATAATATAAAGGTCAGAGACAAAAACCATCAGTGTGCAAAAAAACTCAAAATTCCCATAAATTCCCCAAATTCCCATAAATTCCTGAAAATTCCCATGGAAAGTTTCCTCTTTTAAAAATTCCCGGAATTTTGCAACCCTACATTCATACTATAATAAGCACATTAAAAGTTATGCAATGCTGATAAAAGAAACACTAAGGTGAAACGTGTTCCTCGCTACGCTGTGTGCTCCTATCATGTTAATTAGCAAGCACCACCAAATTGATGTGCTGCCTGTGCTTTCTGAATGGGTGCGGGCATATCTCGCAGCGTGGTGCCTGCAGCCATTTTCTGCGCTATCGAATTTCACCCCCCCCCACCGCTGTGCCCTCCTCACAGCTTACTTACCCACCCAGTTTTGTATTGTTAGCAAGCTTGGATACATTACACTCAGTCCCTTTATCTAAGTCATTAATATTGATTTTAAACAGCTGAGTCCTTAAGTCCAGTACCCACCCTAGAACAACACAACACATGAGACCTCTTTGGCCCCATATGACCACTCAGATAATATACACCTGATTGAATAAGTCAGCATGAAATAGGTGGACACTTTCCTGTATGACTATAATCTCCATGAATAACAGGTTTAACTCATGGCAGGGCAGCCTGGAAAAAGTGGCAGCTGCAGGAGCATCTGCAAAGTTTCCTCGATTCACGCGAGGTCCAGGCAAGTCAATGAAATTAATTTGGCGGCACTGAATGAAGGACTGCAGGTCTTGGAGGACCGCTTGAAGAGGTTAATATCAACTAGATTACAAAGTACACAGGGCAGCATCTCAAAGGAATAGCTTGACTTTCTCTTAGTAACCAGAATCCTGTTCCCAGTATTTATGGAGTAGCTGGTTTATGTGCTGATAAGGCTGCTTTCCCTCATACCAGCAGCACCGAGCAGCACTCCATCAGCTCCCTGCAGAAGCCTTCAGCTTTGCGGGACCAGGCTGCCAAGGAGCCCATGACAGTCAGCCTGTTTTGTGCCATCTCAGAATGTGGGTCCCTGAGTAAAGGGCCACCTCCATCCCAAGAAGTTCCTAATATTTTGCAGTACCTGTGCACATCTTAAACCCCAGGGTCTTGGGTGGCATGTAGAAGAAGTGTTACAAAAGGGCACAGAAAAGCTCCCTTGGTCAAAAGAGATGTGCACAGTGACAAAACCAAGTAATGCTTAAGGAATGATTGGTGTTTGGTTCTCCAGTATGACAATGTGCTGACATTGAGGCTCAGGATTATGATGTGATGGCTGGCTGTAAAGGAGCAAAGATTTTACTCAGACCATAGCGAGATTAGAGAGTAGGCAGATCTTTGATGGATTGAGACTCCTAAACAATAGTGCTCTGTTCATCTGTGAAGGTGTGCCAAATGAAACTGTACAACGGTCTACCAGCCATGGCCACGGTACCTGCTTCCTGTTCTTCACTGGCAGGGTCTTCAGCATCAGCAATGTCATCAACAGGCTATCTGGCATCTTCTGGGATATTTATCATCAGTTGTTTCCTGATTGAAAAGTTGTGAAGCACACAACATGCTACTACAATTCACGAGACAGTGCTGGGCGCTGACTACAAAGCACCCCAGACCTATCCAGACACTGGAAGCTTCCTTTGAGCATTCTAATGGCTTTGTCATAATGCTCTACTGCAGCCCTGGTGGTTTTACAAAGAGGAGTCAGGAGCCATAGGAGTAGCGGCCCAACCTGTCTGTGTTAGTGTTATCTCATCTGAGCAGTAGTGCTAATTCTGTAAGCCCACTCAGGTCTCATATCCCTTTATTCCCCTTTCCTTCAATCACCTAGCTAATCTATTCGTAAATGTTGGCATGACCTCTGCTTCAATCACCAACTCTGTTCATGTATTCCATAGCCTCAGAACCCTCTATGTAAAAACATAACTCCTGCTCTTTGTGCACAGCAAATTGACTGATCTGGCAAAAGTCTCCTGTACCTCCCTGGAATTAGCCTAAGCATGAAAGTTGAGAACAGTGGTCCCTTTCTCTGCCATAATCAGAGCATTGTGTGCTGTGGACATTGGTTGCCGATGCTGGTGGCAGCAACAAACAGAGCTTTTCCAAAACCTCATGATTGAAGTGCAACCTACTGAGAGTGAGCTCCTGAAAAAGGTCTTAGAAAGTGAACTTGGGTGTGTACATCATGCTGGATGGCCAGTGCTGGCTGATTAATCTGGCTCCCTTAGAGCCTCCTGCTGCCCCTCTTCCTCCAGCATATATAACATGTAAAGACCGATTCCCATTGGGAAGCCCATTGTGCAGCTCTCAGATACTAGCTCAGTATGTCTCTAGAAAGAGAATACTTTCCAAGGATAATGTAGAAGTTAGGGCAGGCCTCCTGAGTATAACAGTGAGTTTTTTACCCCAATACCTGCAGTGATTTCCAAGTTATGGCCAAAAGTCTCCATAATCAATCTCAGTTGAACAGTGTCCCTTTAATCAAGTACTGTGTCTTGATGAATGGGTCCTAGCAAACTGTGCCCTTTAAATATTGGCACACATTCTCAAGGGTGATGGAAAGATGGAGGTCACAGAATTTAGAGCAGTGACATCATACCGTCCTGACTCTTGTGGCTGCCACTAGGATGACAGGTGATTCTTCAGCGCACCCTGAACCTGAACGGAATTTATGCCACGATATTTTTGCAGCAGAATTCCAACAGACATCGGGCCAGTCAGAAATTCCTAGGCCTGCAAAGGTGTAGTTATCGATTTACATTCTTCCCCAACCCAAGAACTTTGGAACCAATATCTAGTATTTTTCAGAAAGAAGGAACATGCGCTTTATCATATCCTCAGAATGTTCCTTAACTTTTCACAGCCAATGAATAGCTCTTTGAAGTTAAATGACTGTTGTTATGCAGGCAAAAATGGCACAGCTTGTTCACACTAAGATCCCACAAACGAGAAATTAGATAAATAACCTGCTTTTGGTGGAGTGGGTTGAGGAAGGAATTTTGACCAGAATACTGGGAGAATTCCCTTCTCTTTGAATAGCTATGGATATTTTGCATCCAACTGAACCACAGAACATAGTCTTATTTTAGTGTCTCAGCCCAAAGACAGCAGCTTCAATAACGCAGCGCTCCCGCAGTACTGCAATGAAGTGTCAGCCTAGATTATGTCCTCGTGTGGGACTTGAATCCACAATCTTCCGACTTTTGCATGTGGCGCTGACCTGTCGAAGCAAGCTTCTACCAGTGGTCATACTAAACTAAATTTTACATCAAAGCAGCTCAATGTAATGTATGGCATTCAGTATACTTTAACACAGAATGGGGACTATTTTGGTTTCCCACCCATCTCATTTTTCAGCATAAATGATTTGGTAGAGAATGAAAATCAAAAAAACAAAAGTTGCTGACTTACCAGCAGAGGCCCACTCATTGCAGTTTTCACATGGGCCTTGATTTAGGCAGTCAGCACTCACGTCAGAAACAGGTGGAGCCTAATATATTTAAATAAGTGTCATTAGGAGCGAGACCTCATTTTTGTTGGACTCAGCGCTGCCATTGTTACTTCCTAAACTTGCCCATGCATTGTTAATCAAGGATAGTTTAACAGCGGCAGAAAGGCAGTTCGAGGGGGATCTGCCGTCTGAGGTAATATGGGCTGAAGTTAGAAATAGGAAAGGAGCGGTCACGTTGTTAGGAGTTTTCTACAGGCCCCCAAATAGTAATAAAGATGTGGAGGAAGAAATTGCAAAGCAGATTATGAATAGGTGTGGAGGTCACAGAGTAGTTGTCATGGGTGACTTCAACTTTCCAAATATTGATTGGAACCTTTATAGGTCAAACAGTTCGGATGGGATAGTTTTTGCGCAGTGTGTGCAGGAGGGTTTCCTGACACAATATGTGGATAGGCCGACAAGAGGTGGGGCCACGTTGGATTTGGTACTGGGTAATGAACCGGGCCAAGTGTTTGATTTGTATGTGGGAGAGCACTTTGGAGATAGTGACCACAATTCGGTAACTTTCACTATTGCAATGGAGAGGGATAGGGCCATACGGCAGGGCAGGGTTTATAATTGGGGGAGGGGTAATTATGATGCGATTAGGCAAGAATTAGGGAGTATAAGATGGGAACAGAAACTATCAGGGAAAGGCACAAACGAAAAGTGGAGCTTTTTCATGGAGCAATTACTGCGTGTCCTTGATAGGTATGTCCCTGTCAGACAGGGAGGAAATGGCCGAGTGAGAGAACCATGGTTCACAAAAGAGGTTGAATGTCTAGTCAAACATAGAAACATAGAAACATAGAATCTAGGAGCAGGAGTAGGCCATTCGGCCCGTCGAGCCTGCTCCGCCATTCAATACGATCATGGCTGATCATCCAAATCCAGTACCCTGTCCCTGCTTTAATCCCCACAGTACACATATCCCACCCTACCCCCGTAACCCCACGTATTTAATTCCCCCTAACATATCCCATCCTATCCCCATAACCCCACATATTTAATCCCCCCTAACACTAAGGGTCAATTTATCATAGCCAAATCAACCTAACCCACACATTTTTGGTCAAGAGGAAAAAGGAAGCGTATGTAAGGATGAGAAAACAAGGTTCAGTTGGGTCGATTGAGGGGTACAAGGTAGCAAGGAATGAGCTAAAAAAAAGAGCTTAGGAGAGCTAGGAGGGGGCATGAGAAGTCCTTGGCGGGTCGGATCAAGAAAAACCCCAAGGCTTTTTACTCTTATGTGAGAAATAAAAGAATGACCAGGGTGAGGGTAGGGCCGGTCAAGGACAGTAGTGGGAACTTGTGCATGGAGTCAGAAGAGATAGGAGAGGTGATGAATGAATACTTTTCGTCAGTGTTCACCGAGGAGAGGGGCCATGTTCTTGAGGATGAGAGTGTGATAAAGGTGGATAGGCTGGAGGTGGTAGATGTTCTGAGGGAAGATGTTTTAGCAATTTTGAAGAACCTGAGGGTCGATAAGTCCCCTGGGCCAGATGGGATATATCCTAGGATTCTTTGGGAGGCAAGGGAGGAGATTGCAGAGCCTCTGGCTTTGATATTTGGGTCCTCACTGTCCACGGGGATGGTGCCAGAGGACTGGAGAGTGGCGAATGTTGTTCCTCTCTTCAAGAAAGGAAATAGGAATGACCCTGGTAATTATAGGCCGGTTAGTCTTACTTTGGTGGTTGGTAAGATAATGGAAAAGGTCCTGAGGGATAGGATTTATGACCATTTGGAAAGGGGCAACTTAATCAGGGATAGTCAACACGGATTCGTGAAGGGTAAGTCTTGCCTAACAAATTTGATTGAATTCTTTGAGGAGGTAACTAAGTGTGTAGATGAAGGTAGAGCAGTTGATGTCGTATACATGGATTTTAGTAAGGCGTTTGATAAGGTTCCCCATGGTCGTCTCATGAAGAAAGTAAGGAGTTGTGGGATAGAGGGAAATTTGGCCGATTGGATAAGTAACTGGCTATCTCATAGAATTGAGAGGTCGCACAACACCAGGTTATAGTCCAACAGTTTTATTTGAAATCACAAGCTTTCGGAGCTATCGATTGCTCCTTCCTCAGGTGAAGTAAATTAGATACAGAATCGCCAAAGCATATATAGATAGAAAACAAAGCATGTGTACCTTACAATTGCAGACCACTAAATTAAATCATCCTGACTATCTGCCGAGATGCGGCATCTCCGCATCATATCTCATAGAAGGCAGAGGGTGGTGGTGGATGGAACATTTTCGGACTGGAGACCAGTTACCAACGGTGTGCCACAGGGGTCGGTGCTGGGTCCTCTGCTGTTTGTGATTTTTATCAATGACTTGGAGGAGGGGACTGAAGGGTGGATCAGTAAATTTGCTGATGACACCAAGATTGGTGGAGTAGTGGATGAGGTGGAGGGCAGTTGTAGGCTGCAAAGAGACATTGATAGGATGCAGAGCTGGGCCGAAAAATGGCAGATGGAATTTAACCCTGATAAGTGCGAGGTGATTCATTTTGGTAGGGCAAATTTGAATAAGGATTACAGGGTCAACGGCAGGGTTCTGAGGAACGTGGAGGAGCAGAGGGATCTGGGGGTTCATATCCACAGATCTCTGAAGGTTGCCACTCAAGTGGATAGAGCAGTAAAGAAGGCCTATGGTGTGTTGGCGTTTATTAACAGAGGGTTTGAGTTTAAGAACCGTGAGGTTATGCTGCAACTGTACAGGACCTTGGTGAGACCACATTTGGAATATTGTGTGCAGTTCTGGTCACCTCACTATAGGAAGGACGTGGAAGCATTGGAAAGAGTGCAAAGGAGATTTACCAGGATGCTGCCTGGTTTGGGGGGGAGGTCTTATGAGGAAAGATTGAGGGAGTTGGGGCTTTTCTCTTTAGAGCGGAGGAGGATGAGAGGCGACTTAATAGAGGTTTATAAGATGATGAGGGGGATAGATAGAGTGGATGTTCAGAGACTATTTCCTCGGGTAGAGGCAGCTGTTACAAGGGGGCATAACTATAAGGTGCATGGGGGGAGATATAGAAGGGATGTCCGAGGTAGATTCTTTACTCAGAGAGTGGTTGGGGTGTGGAATGGACTGCCTGCTGTGATAGTGGAGTCGGACACTTTAGGAACTTTCAAGCGGTTATTGGATAAGCACATGGAGCACACCAGAGTGATAGGGAGTGTGATAGCTTGATCTTGGTCTCGGACAATGCTCGGCACAACATCGAGGGCCGAAGGGCCTGTACTGTGCTGTACTGTTCTATGTTCTATGTTCTATATGAATCATGGGTGGTACCAGGTGGGAAATAACAAGTTCCACCAGTATTTAAAGGAACATTGACCTGATCTAATTTAGATAGCTTTAAATGTTTGGCAGATATCTTGCTTCTATTTCTCAGTCTCTTTTGGGGGCAGAATCAACACTTTTTTGCTTGTAGTGGCTGGCAATGCTGCCTTTCTGAAAATGGGAGTCCTTTTGGCCGTTCCATTCTGGCTCGAGGAAGAAAAGCAGCAACAGCAGCTGGAAGTACCACATGGAGCTGAAGCTGCAGGGAGACCAAAGAGGAAGAGGTCTTGCAGAAATCTTTACCCTCCCAACAGGGTCCCCGGAGTTGCATGCCTGCAATTCTCAAAAGAGCAGTGCATGAGGAAGCTGCACTTCTCTAGGAAGGAACATAAGAACAGAAGTCAGCCATTCAGTCCCTCGAATCTGTTCCATCATTCAATTAGATCATGGTTGATCTGTTATCTTAACTCCATCTAGCTGCCTTGGTTCTGTAACCCTTAATACCCTTGCCCAACAAAAATCCATCAATCTCAGTTTTGAAATTTTCAATGGACCGAGCCTCAACAGCATTTTGGGGTTGAGAGTTCCAGATTTCCACTACCCTTTGTGTGATGAAGTACTTTCTGACATCACCCCGGAACGGCCAGCTCCAATTTTAAAGTTATGGGTCTAGAAATTGGAGGTGTTAGCGCTGGCCGTTAAGGCCTGTTTCAGCAAAAGGAAATGTCGGCCGCCTCAACTCCACACGCTGCCGGCGGGTCCCACGGTGGCGGCCATTTCTGGCTGGGTGGCAGCGCTGCCGATGTCCGCGCTCATTAGGGACATGTAGATTATACAGATCGTGACGTCAGTGAGTGTGCAACATTCAGCTGCCACCCGATCTGTCATTTTGGAGTTTGTCGCTCAACTTGCCAGCCTGTTACGACCAGTTGACCAAGCATTCAGCAGCAGGAAGGAGCCTCCAGCAGAGCTATTAAAAGCGATCAACAGCAACAACTTGCAGCTGATATGGTTTCTCAGTTTGACTGGCTCTGTGTAACTTTCTGCAACTCTTGCAGCTTTCTAAACTTGTTTCAAGTTCCTGAGGTGACAAGGAGTGTTGGTGCAAGTGGAGAACGCCTTCATTCTTATTTAAAGGCTTCTGCTCACAACACTTGCTCGCAGTCATGCGGGCTCTACTGGCATCCCCCTTCGCACTCGAGTATCTTCGGGAGAGGAAGCGGAGGCAGCGAAGAAGAGGAGAAGATGCGTGCAGAGGGAGGAGGTGGGCTAGGAGGGCTCTCAACAGGAAGCCTTACCCACCTAGGGCCTTCCGAGAGCACTTCTCTCACATCTACTTAAGCCAGGAGCAGTGTATGAGGAGGCTCCGCTTCACCAAGGAGTTGGTCACAGAACTCTGCCATCTCCTGCAACCAGACCTGCAGCCTTAGAGCAACGGGTGACAACAGCACTGCCAGTGGCCCTCAAGGTCATCATGGTCCTCAATTTCTTCGCCAGCGGATCCTTCCAGTCTGCAGCAGGAGACATAGTTAACAGCAGCCATTCCTGCATCCGGGAGGTCACAGAGGCTCACTACACCAGGAGAAGGGACTATGTTAGCTTCTCTCTAAACAGAGAGAAACAGGAGGAGTGCGCATGTGGATTTGCCAGGATAGCGGGCTTCCCCATGGTGCAGAGCGCCATCGACTGCACCCACATGGCTTTGTAAGCAGCGCATAACAATCCTGAGATCTTCCTTAATTGCAAAGGCTACTACTCATTTAATGTGCAGTTGTTGTGCGATCACGCTCCGTGCATTCTGATGGTAAATCTCCGCTATCCTGGCAGCAGTCATGATGCCTTCATCCTGCGTCAGTCTGGTGTGCCAGCAATCTTCCAGCTACCACGTCAAACCCGAGGGTGGCTGCTCGGAGACAAGGGCTATCCGCTCTGCACCAAGCTGATAACTCCCCTCCGCAACCCCAGCACTTGTGCCCAGCACTCAGATAATGACAGCCATGGTGCCACCAGGAACATCATCAAGCAGAGCATCGGGCTGCTGAAGCAACGGTTCCGCTGCCTTGACCGCTCGGGAGGAACCCTCCAGTACTCGGCAGAGCGGGTGTCCCAATTCGTGGTGGTCTGCTGCATGCTCCACAACTTAGCCATCATGAGGGCGCAGCCCTTGTCAGCAGGGATTGCGGGACCACCTCAGGAAGAGGACGAGGGAGAGGAGGAGGAAGAGGAGGAAGAGGAGGAGGATGAGAAGGAAAGGAGGAGGCAGGCAGCAAAACAAAGATTCCAAACAAAATTAATAAATTGAGAACTATTCAATTTACATTACAATATCAACGAAAGTTTGACTCAGGTTAAAACTTTGATCCTTGATGCATCCGGCATGGACACGATGGGCTGAACGGCCTCCTTTGGTGCTGTAAATTTCTATGATTCTATGATTATAATCACCCTTGTGCAATCCCTTAGTGCCTGTCGTTCGTGTGCCCTTTCCTACTCTGGTGCTCCTGTGCAGTGCTCCCCTAGTGGCTGTGACGCAGCTGGTGGAAGGCTGCTGACCTTCAGTGGGGGAGACTGCAGATGGCCTTGCAGGATGACCTCGACCAGCTGTGGACCTAGAAAGCCCGGCTGCAGACTGCACCATCTCGGCATGGGCGGCAGCAGTCTGGGCTGGCTGGCTGACAGGCATCAGCAAGGGTATTGGCGGCGTGGCAGTGGTGGGAATAGGAATGCTGTCATCCTGAGAGGACAGCAGGTTCCTGCTCCACAGACCCACTGCCACTTCCCCGGGGCAACACGGTGGCATAGTGGTTAGCACTGGTGCCTCACAGCGCCAGGGACCCGGGTTCGAATCTGGCCTCGGGTGACTGTCTGTGTGGAGTTTGCACATTCTCCCCGTGTCTGCGTGGGTTTCCTCCGGGTGCTCCGGTTTCCTCCCACAGTCCAAAAATGTGCGGGATAGGTTGATTTGGCTATGATAAATTGACCCTTAGTGTTAGGGGGGGATTAAATATGTGGGGTTACGGGGATAGGATGGGATATGTTAGGGGGAATTAAATACGTGGGGTTACGGGGATAGGGTGGGATATGTGTCGGTGCAGGCTCGATGGGCCGAGATGGCCTCTATTTGTACTGTGGGGATTCTGTGTGAGAAAGCAGGGACAGGGTACTGGATTTGGATGATCAGCCATGATCGTATTGAATGGTGGAGCAGGCTCGACGGGCCGAATGGCCTACTCCTGCTCCTAGTTTCTATGTATCAATCTGTTGGAGGACAGAGTGCTGGGCTGCTGCGACACCCTGCAAGCCCCTTTTGACACTGGTAAACCCAGCCACGATGGCAGCAGTCTGAGCTTGGGTGGCAGCAAGCTGAGATTGCATGAGAGCAGTCTGATCTTGCGTGGCAGCAAGCTGTGCCTGCAGGAGAGCGGTCTGCGCTTCCACTGCAGCACTAAGACGTTGGGTCACTTCCGCCTGTGCTGCTATGGAAGCCGCGACATCGCCCATCACACACAGCATCATGGCTGGGTCGACAAGTTCTCTCTTGGAGTTGTCCATCATTTCCAGCCTGGAAAGCATGGGCTTCAAAGCTCTGCGCAAAGCCCCGTCCAATGTTGGACTCCTTGCTCCTTGACATTGCCGAGAGGCTCTCTGGCAGGCTTGCCATTGCACCTATCAATTTGGTGTGCGTGCCCATCACCCTTCTTCTGAAGGCCGTCCCATCAAATTCATCATCTGAGTCTTGTGCAGCAGAACTCGCCCTCCAGGGAGCTGGCCCCCGAGCTACCCTTTCCCCCTGGCCTTGCTGCAGCCGACTCATGCCTGGTGCCTCACCATGTGCAGATCCCGCATCTATACTACCCTCTATATTCTGCACAGTGCCAGTTTCTGAGTTGGTGTCTGCGAGTGTCATATATAGTGACGGTTTGCCTTCTTCTTCATCTCCACTCTCCTCCATTACTTCAGGGACAGGCTGTGTGGGTGGCAGATCTTGGTCATCTCCAAGAGTTGGGTTGTGGTGAGGGGAGCTGGGGTGGAAGCAAGTTATCCATGCATACAGCATCAGCAGCTTGTAAGTGAGAAGAGATTGCAGGATGAGGGGGAAGTGGGATGTGAGAAGAAGGATTAGGAATGAGAATACCGTATTGTCCCCAAGGGCTTCAACTTCACCCGTTGCCACGGCCTCGGTGCTCAATGATGTCGAGCACCGTCTCCTCCAGTTTACTCAAGGCCTGTAAAGCAGCTTGGCTGCCTCCCATCTGCTGCTTCTCCCGGTGGTTGTGAGCCAAATTGGCCTGCAAGAGAAAGGGAAGTGTGTCAGTGAGTGTGGTGCAAAGTGTTTGGGTGATGTGCCTGACATAGTTGAATAGCTGTCAGTGTGTACAAGGTGTGAGATATGAGTGTGAGTGTTGCAGCAGTGGTAATTCAATGAGCATGAAGTGAAGTTATGATTGTGAGGTATGAGTGGTGATAGCTAGAGATTGTTGGTAGGTGAGTGATGGGGGTGTGGTGCATTGAGCAGTGTGTGAGGCTTGTGGTGCAGATGGTGGGATATGCATTTGCTGAAGCCTTCACTCACCTTGACCTGCCGTGTGAGGTCATTAAACTTCTTGCGGCACTGGATCCAGGTCCTTGGTACGACACTGCTGACCGTGATATAACTAGGTTTCTCTTGCCACAACCTTCTCGATGTATGTGCTGATGGCTTCCTGCCACCCTGCAGGAACAGGACAGCCCGCCTCCTCTTCACTGTCAGTACCAATGCCTCCAGAGCCATATCGGAGAACATTCCGTCTCGTTCTCTTTGCTGGTGCTCAGCCATGTGTTCCAACTTCAACTGCAATTCCAATTCCAGCTCCAACTGTAATGACAAGGAGGTGCTGCTGTATCAAAGCACCTTCCCTTTAAGTAGTGGAGAAAGGCTAGGCTGAACATTACTGGCCATTAGACTGCACCCGATATTGGCGCACCTGTTGAGTGATAAGCCAATCAGCAGCGCGTTTAGCATTATAATCATGTACATGGCCAGGAAACATGATTTTTGCGTGCTGCCTAGACCACTTTGAACGAGCGCAGTCAAATAGCCACATCCACTTTCTCAGCCATGCTCTCTTGTTCTGGACTCTTCCACAAGAGGAAATACTTTCTATCTACCCTATCAAATACTTTAATCAACTTAAACACTTTAATTAGATCACCCCTGAATCTTCTATATTCTAATAAAATCTTCTAATAAAAGCCTAGTCTATGCAGCATGTTCTCATAATTTAACCCTTTTAGCCCCAGTATTATTCTGGTGAATCTGCACTGCACCCCCTCCAAGGCCAATATATGCTTCCTGAGGTGCGGTGCTCAGAACTGAATGCAGTACTCCAGATGGGGTCTAACCAGGGCTCTGTACAGCTGTATCATAACTTCCCCTTTGTATTCCAGCCCTCTTGAGATAAAGGCCAACATTCCATTAGTCTTTTAAATTACTTTTTGTACCAGCTTTGTGATTTCTGAACTTGAACCTCTAAAGCTCTCTGTTCATCTATAGTTTCTAGCTTCTTGCCATTTAGAAAATACTCTATCTTTCTTAGATCAAATGAGGATGACCTCACACTTTCCCACATTTAACTCCATCTGACACAGTTTTGCCCACTCACTTAATCTAGCAATGTCCTTTTGCAAATTTCTGCTTCCATCTACACTATTTACTGTCTATTCCTTCTATTTGCTTTCTATTCCTTCATCCAAGTCATTTATAAATATAATGAAAAGCTGAGGCCCCAGTACAGATCCTTGAGGGACACCACTAGTCACATCCTGACAATTTGAGTACAAACCCATTATCCCTACTCTCTGTCTCCCACCTCTGAACCAATTCTCTACCCATTTCAATAGGTTGCCTCCAATTCCATGCGCTCTCATTTTTGTTAACTGTCTCTTATGTGCAACCTTGTGGAATGCCTTCTGGAAGTCCATATAAATAAAATCCATAGATACTCCCTTATCTACCACGTTAGTTACCTCCTCAAAAAATTCAACTAAGTTCATTAGACATGACTTACCCATTAAAAATCCAGGTAAGCTGTGTCACCCCCTGCAACAAGACCTGCAGCCCACTGTCACAGCTGGCACTGCACTGCCTGCTGCAGTCAAGGTTAGTTTGCCTCTGGCTCTTTCCAGGCTGCAACAGGGAATATCAGCAACATCAGTCAGTCTGCAGTTCAAGCTTGCAAAATGCAGGTGACTGAGGTCATGTTTGCTAAAGCAAACAATTTCATTGCGTTCCCATGGACAACCAGAAACAGTATGATAGCAGTCTGGGTTTCACACAATTGCATTCCCTCAAGTCCAGGGTGTTAATGACTGCACGAATTTCGTCATGCGGACTCCTGCAGACGAGCCCGTTGCTTTTCATTCTAGTAATGTGCAACTACTGTGTGATCAGCAGCAGTGCCTCATTTAGGTATGTGCTCAATTTCCTGGCAGCTGCCATGACACTTCTATATTGCGGCGATTCTCAATCCCCACACATTTTGCTGCTGCCCAGCAAGTGAGAGGCTTACTACTTGAGGACGAGGGCTATCACCTGCCCACTTGGCTCATGATTTCTCTCAGAAAGTTTCACTCGCCGCCAAACTGCATCACAACCAGATCCACAGGTTGACTAAAGCCCTCATTGAGCAGACCATTGGAGTGCTCAATCAACACTTCCACTGCCTGGACAAGTCTGGTGGCTTCTTCCAATACAGCTCAGAGATTGTCCCATATCATAGTAGTTTGCTGTATGGTGCTTAACTTTGCTCTGCAACACATGGAGCGATCTTTGGGTCAGGACCTTCAAGTAGATGACGAAGACCCACGGATGACAGTGAGGTTGGTGAAGAAGCGGGAGGGCACCAGTACCAGCCTGCAGCCAGAGCTCTTCAGCAGCAGTTCCTTAAACTGAGCTTCAGCTGAACAATCCTTGCCCCCTCCTCCCCTGCATTAACGGTCCTTCCACCCTTCAATAAACTACTTCTGTCCAAAGACCAACATTGATGTACATGTTACCTGACATTAGAGGGTCACCAGCTATTACAGGAACACTCTGCACACAGATTTCAACAACACCTTGCATTTATACAATCGCTTTTAACGTAATAAAAATGTCCCAAGGCGCTTCACAGGAGCATTATCAAACAAAATTTGACACCAAGCCACATGAAGAGATATTAGGACAGATGACCAAAAGCTTGGCCAAAGAGGTAGGTTTTAAGGAGCGGCTTAAAAGAGAGAGGTAGAGAGGTGGAGAAAATAATATAACATTTTTACAGGGCTTGACAGGGTAGATGCTAGGAGGATGTTTCCCCTGGCTGGGGATCTAGGGGTCACAGTCTCAGAATAAGAGGTTGGCCATTTAGGACTGAGATGAGGAGAAATTTCTTCACTCAAAGGGTTGTGAATCTTTGGAATATTCTACCCCAGAGGGCTGTGGATGCTCAGTCGTTGAGCGTAGTCAAGACAGAGATGGATAGATTTTTGGATAGTAAAGGAATCAAGGGATGTGGGGATAGTGCGGGAAGGTGGAGTTGAGGTAGAAGATCAGCCATGGTGGAGCAGGCTTGAAGGGCCGAAAGGCCTACTTCCGCTCCTATTTCTTATATTATGTGGAAGTTTAGGGAAGGAATTACTAAGCTTAGGGCCTAAACAACTGAAGGCACGGCCGCCAGTGGTGAAGCAGTTAAAAACAAGGATGAGCAAGTGGTCAGTATTGGAGGAGCGCAGTTTATAATTTTACTGGCTGACACAAATGCTTTAAAACTAATTATCACCCAGGTGAGAGCCTATGATCTCTAACTTTCTCGACTACTCCTATGACTTGCTCCCACAATAGCTTCAACATGCAAGGTGGAAGGCTGCTGTGGCTCAGATGAGGTCTTTTAAGATACTTATGGTCAGCGACCTCTAGGTGCTCAGGCCTGAGAGGGCCCCCCTTCATATTGCAACATCTCAGCAACTGCAGTCTGGCCCAGCTGGCTTTCTAGCAAAAGGGTGGACATTGGATGAGGTGGTGGTAATAGTGTGAACGTGCTGTTATCCTGAGAGGCCAACATCACCACTCTCATTGCATAAGTGCCTCTGCTATGGGGCTGCAGTTCAATACCCCCCCTATCACTGGGCAGGGCAGGATAGGATGCCTCACTCACTGCCCAATGTATATCACGCATGAATATCAACACTAATGTGTTGTACAGCACTGCCTTGTAGCTTTGCTGTAAAGAATTCCATTGGAGCATTTAATCACAGTTCATGCCCTCCATTTTAGTGACAATTTTTGATATGGCGATAAGATTTATTTGCAGTCCTCTAATTATTTTGTACTCTAATATTGTTAGTAATGTAATTGATTCCTTCAATTTCATTGATTAAAGTCACACTAACAAAGCATCTGTTATCAGTTCAATCAGTGAAATTGCAGGGCAATGCAATGACAATTAAATAATCACTGCTGTAGTTAATGCTCCAAGGTCTTTTCATTAAATTCTGATGGTGATGTTGCTGTTGCCATGGTTGGGCCCAAGTGGAAGATGGTATCTGTTAATCAAAAGCTGCAGGTCATATGTCATAGTGGTTTCTGAAAATGCTGCTGTTTTGTTTAGTTAGAAATAAGAAGAAATAGAATCGAGGTCCTGAGAAGGGTGGGGGTAATTTTAACCATACCGTTCCTGCCCCGATCTGGCCAACAGTAATTTTAAATTGCAGGCAGCAAGGAAACCAGCCCGAAGCCGGCAGATTTCTTTTCAAATATGTAGATCGAGGTCCGATGACATCATCAGGGCCTGGCTGTATTTATACCCAAGCAGGGGAGCAGTGGTGGCTTCCCCGCCAGGACAAATCCCCTCTCCCTACACTTGCTTAAAAACCTGTTACAGCTCCAACTTTTTCCAGTTCTGACGAAGGGTCATCGACCTGAAACATTAACTCTGTTTCTCTCTCTACAGATGCTGCCTGACCTGCTGAGTATTTCCAGCATTTTCTGTTTTTATTTCAAATCTACTAGGAACAGGAGCCCAGGGCCAGAAGAGGGAGATAATATTAACCCAGGTATTTCCGGAATTAGGAGATAGATTAAAGAGCAGGACCTTCAGGGTAGTAATCTCAGGATAACTCTTGGTGCTATGCGCAAGTCAGTAGGAAATTTGATAAGGAAATTAAATGTGTGGCTTAAAAGATTGTGTAGGAGGGAAAGGTTCAGATTCCTGAGAAATTGGGACCAGTTGTGGGATATGGGGGCCTGTAGAGGATGATGGGCTTCAGCTGAACAAGGTTCAGCCCAATGCGCTCACTGGGAGAGTAACTAGTGCTTTGGGGGTGGGTTTCAACTAATAAGGCAGAGGGAAGGCAAAAAATAAGATGATGAAGCAGAAAGGAGAGCAAAAGGGACAAAGTGTAGGAAAGAGAAATGAGAAAAACAGATAAAAACTGCCAGGCAATTGGAAATTTGAATTAAATGGGTGCAAATTTACAAGGTATTGCAAATAAAATTGGTGAGCTAGAGATACAAGTTGCTATGGTCTATGATACAAAAGCATTTGCAAAGATGTGGCTTAGTCTAGGGCAGGGTTGGGAGCTAAAAATTTCTGGTTCCAAAATATTAAGGAGAGATAGAGAAAAGGGAGCAGGGATGAGTGTTGATCAGATGCTCTATTATAGCACTAGAACATATGGATGATAGAGGGGATGGTGCAAAAGCTGAATTTATTTGATTAGAATTAAGGAACAGGAAGGGAACTGTTACTCTATTGGTGTATATTACCGAGTGCCAAACAGTGGAAAGAGATAGATTTGGATCTGTTTGGAGACCGGTCACCAGTGGTATCCCGCAGGTATCGGTGTTGGGACCGTTGCTCTTTACTATTTTTATTAATGATCTGGATGAAGGTGTTGGGGGCACGATTTGCAGATGACACTAAAGTCTGTGAGAGTGTTAGGACTGTAAACGATGCTCATCTGCTTCAGGCTGATTTTTATGTGTTGGGAGATTGGGGGTCATGAATGGGAAATGATGTATAACTTGGATAAGAGCAGTGTTATGCATGTGGGCAGGGTGAATGCTCAACATTCATACACCCTTCAGGAAAAAGCATTAAAGAAGGTGAAGAAAGAGATCTGGGCATTTTAGTGTATACATCTCTAAAGGTACATGAGCAATGCCGTGAAGCGATAGCTAGAGCAAATAGGGTGTTGGGTGCATTCATAGGACAATTGAGTATAAGACAAGACATGCTGTTTTATCCTTGTACAAGACCTTGATCAGGTCTCACTTGGAATACTGTGTCCAGTTTTGGTCTCCTCACATGGTGGGTAATATTGAGGCTTTGGAAAGGGTGCAGAGGAGGGCCACTAGACTAATTCCCAGTATAAAGCATCTTAGTTATCAAGATTCGCTAAAAGAGACTGTACACTTTAGAAAAGCGTAGACTTAGGTGTGATCTGATTGAGGTTTATAAGATGATGAAGGGAATGGATTGTGTTCCAGTTGACAGTTTGTTCCAATTAAATAGTTTAGGGAGGACCGGGGTCACAATTTTAAGTTGTGTAAGGCCAGATTTAAGTTAGATGTCAGGAGGTGAGGTTCTTTTCCAAGAGAATAGTGGACCTTTGAAACAGGCTGCCGTCTCGTGCGGTGGATGCCAACTCGCTGAATTCCTTTAAGCGAGAGCTGGACCTGTTTCTGGTTGGGGCTGACGTCACCTCTTACTAAAGGTACATATTTCAGGGAATTCAGGGCCAGAGTGATCTCCTGGACTAGTTTTGATCATCTTGATGGGTCGGAGAGAAATTTCCCAGATTTTTTCCCCCTGGGTTATTATCTTTTTTTTGGCTCTCCCAGGAGATCACATGGTTTCGGATGGGGTGGGGAGTATCACAATTGCGTGGGGCAGTCTGGATGGACCAGAGGGTCTTTACTTTTCCGTCATTGTCCATATGTTCATCAGAGATATGCAGACAAATTAAATAAAAATTCAGGAACATCGAGCCACAATAGGGCCAGGTGACTTTAATTATGAAAAGATAGACTTAAGGTAAGAGGAAATCTGATAGAAGTGTTCAAAATTATGAGCGCTTTTGACGAGGTAAACTGTGAAAATTAATTTCCATTGGTTAAAAAGTTAATAATTAGAAGGAGTAAATTTTAAATCATCACTAAAAGAACAAAGGGAGAGGTTAGGAGAATTTGGCCGATAAATTTGTGACCGCCATCAAAAGATGACTTCCAGAAAGAATGATGTGGGACCAGATCACCGAGGTTGTCACTGGCAGCTCTCTGAAAGCAAGGCTGTCATTTCAGAAAGCATTGTTGGTTTCTTAAAGGGGCAATGCCTTCTGAAATTAAAAAAATAAAAATGTAAAAATATGCAGTTTTTAGCCCTTACAGCTCAACTGCCTTCTGAAAAAAATTAACATTAAAAGAATTCCCAAGTGGGATTCTTTAGCTCTTAAAGCTGAATTCCCTTCCGCACCTAAAAAAAAAATGGGAGAAGTGCTTCAGCACGAACACAAATGGCTCAGCAAGCCATGGAAGGGGCACCCAGGGTTTCACATGCAGCACTCCAACTTTGTGCAGGGGGTCAACACTGCAAGAGAGGTCCTCTACCCACAGGAGCCAAGATGCCTTCCAGAAAGAATGATGTGGGACCAGATCACCAAGGCTGTCACTGCCAGCAGTGTCGCCCCCATCACTTGGCTTCAGTACCTAAAGAAGCTTCATGACCTCAGACCACTGGTCAAGGTCTGTGAATGCACCTTCAAAAGCTGTCTCCTACCAACTGCACCACAAACCTCACACACTTCTCAATGCACGACCCCACCCTCCCCACTCAATTGCTCACCTACCAACAATCTGTACCAAACACAAGGCACATCTCCCATTCCTAGCTCCACCTCACCCCCTTGGAGAAGACGGTGCTGACCATTCTTGGCAGGGGCATGGCTAAGCCCTTGGCCAGCGGCAGGGCTGAAAGGATACAAGATGCTGGTATCCTCATACGTTATCCTCCTTCTACATCCCACTTCCCCCTCTTGCTTTCCTGCCCTCCCCTCACCACAACTCCACCCTTGTGCCTTCCTCATTTCACACACCCAAGAAATGCAGCCTGCCCAGCCAGTGCATGACCAAGAAAAGGGAGAGCAGAGTGAAGAAGAAGAAACACACTCCCAGCCACCAGCTCCTCAAGGTTGACCAACAAGGCCATTTGCAGTGTCCCCCATTGTAAGTCAGCAACCTACCATTAACCATGCTGCAGCCACTGGGGTAGCACTGTGTGACATCAGTAGGATAGGCAGAGGCACACACAAGTCAGTCACTAAGGGAATGCATAAGGGTGATGAGTTGATTTCTTGATGTCATATTGGATGGATAAATGTATAAAGTTGGATTGGAAAGTTTGCTTTGTGGTGGATTTATTTTAGCATTGTGGCCAAGAGAACGCTGTGATGGTCAATAATAGAGGGAAGGGAAGGCATGAGACAAATGTTGAAGGGGAATTGGGGTTGTGGTCACTGGTACCGCAGGTGGATTATTCCATCCCGGATATCCCGGGCAGAAAGGGGCTGCCTGGGTTGCATCCTTCCTTCCGCTTCCTCCTCTTCTGCGTCTTCCTCTTCCCTCTGTGAGCAGATGTTGAATTTGAAGTAAAAGCTGGAAATACTCAGCAGGTCAGGCAGCATCTCTACCTGAGACGTGAACTCTGTTTCTCTCTCCACCGATGCTGCCTGACCTGCTGAGTATTTCCAGCATTTTCTGTCTTCTCAGAGGCCTTCCTTTACCATCCAGCAAATATCCAGCAGCACTCCCTGTACACTTAATAAGCTTTTAACACGTATTACCACCAAGCCACTACTTCAATAAAATTTAAAAAATCCAGTCCGAAAGCTTAAATGCCAATTTACCTGAAAGATGTGTCTGTTCCTTTAAGAGGTGCTGACAGCATCTCTGTCAGTCTGCTGAACGCTGGGTTTTCATAGTGAGCTTAGGTCCCAGCGCTAAGGTCGAAGTTCGCTGAGGTGACGTTAAGTCGGCGAGTGTCACCCTCTCGTCATTTACATTTCCAGGGCTATCGGCAGCGCTAAGGCCCTCACCAAAATGACGGCCGCCGAGTCCTGAGCCAGAGAAGGGCGCTAGAGTGGCGGCCGCCATTTTTCACCAGGATCACGATGGTAACTCATGGCGGTAAGTGGCCCAATTTCTAGGCCTTTATTTTTAATGCAGCAGGTTGTTAGGACATGGAATGGCATATCAGAAACCGTGGTGGAGGCAGATTCCCTAACAGCGTTTAGCAGGGAAGTGGATAAATATTTAAAATTAAAAAAAATAAAAGATATGGGGAAAGGGCAAGGGAATGAGACGAAGAGCTTAGCTCTTTGAGGCACGGGTACACTGAGCCAAATTACCTTTCTTTGCTGTAAAGTTCTATGATACAATGTTTTGTTGCTGCTAGATTTACTGAGCTGGATTTTAATCTGCAGGAGTGAGTGGGTTTGGGTTCTGTGGGGGGTTAAAACTTGCGAAATTGGCAGCGCTTCAGGAAGCCAGCTCCAACCCGCTGACTTCTGCATTTCACTGGAGTGAGCACCCACTTCGGGAGCAGCGAGCTGCCACTTAAGATATGTTAATTGCTCAATCACAGTGATATTGATTGGGATTTCTATTTGAACTTTGAGTCCACAGGTTTTCAGGGTTTTATGGAACTCGCCAGTGAAGGAAAGCAATTGAGGAGGCTAAAGCCATGCCAGGGAAATATGCCAGTAAGTACTCAGTACTCACAGCTGCTTTCTTGCCTGCTTGTGGGAAAGGGTTTGTTCACTGTACTTGTGCTGAGAGGTTGCTCTACACACTCTGGAGGTTTGTTCAACACTCTGGAGGTTTGTTCAACACTTTGGAGAATTGTTCAACACTTTGGAGGGGTCATCTACACGTCGGAGGTTTGGAGGTCTGATCTGCCCTATGGAGCTCTGATCTATCAGATCAGCATGGGTGCCGCTTACACTGCCTTATATTGGACCTCAGATGAGAACGAGGATGAACAGCACCAGCACCAGCAGCAGCTTGCAGCTCACAGACCTGTAGCTCCACAGGAGCGAGGGGAGCAGCAGAGCGAGCAGCTCGCAGGAGGCCATACACGGCACACAGGATCTACAGGCAGAGGATAAGCTTCCTTGACATGTCTGAACAACAGTGTCTCAGGAGGCTCAGGGTGTTGCATGAGGGGGTGGCAGACATTTGCAGGCTGCTGCAACAAGACCTGCTGCCAACTGGACCTGGGCCAGGCTTTGCCAACTGGACCTGGTGGCCACGTTTTGCCAGTGGCTGTCAAAGTCACCATTGCCTTCAACTTTTTGCATGTGGATCCTTCCAGGGCTCTGCTGGAAACATTTCCAGGATCTCGTAGTCGGCGACACACAAATGCATAAAACAAGTGACTGATGGCTTTTTTGCCAGGGCCGTCAATTATGTCCACTTTGCCTGCAATGACACCAGTCAGAATGAGCGGGCGCTCGGGTTTGTGGCTCTGGCTGGCTTCCCACAGGTGCAGGGTATCATCGACTGCACACATGTGGCAATTAAGGTACCAGTTGATCACCCAGGAGTGTTTGTCAACTGCAAGGGCTTCCACTCCATCAAGGTGCAGCTGGTGTGCAACCACAAAAAGATCTTTATGCAGCTGTGCGCAAGATTCCTGGGCAACTGCCATGATACTTTCGTACTGCGGCAGTCCACCCTCCCAGACGTCTTCGCACCTGGAAGCAGAGTTACTGGCTGGCTGCTCGGAGACAAGGGATACCCACTTAAAACGTAGCTGATGACACCTCACAGAAACCCAACTAATGAGACTCAGGAGCACAACCATGAATGCCATATCACCACCAGATGTGTCATCGAACAAGCCATTGGTATTCTGAAGATGCGCTTCAGGTGCCTGGACAGATCTGGAGGCATCCTTCAGTACACACCAGCCAGGGTCTCCAGAGTGGTCGTGGGGCTGCGCTCTGCACAACATTGCGCAGCAGCGAGGTTTGGACCTGCAGGAGGAACAAGGTGCAGAGCACAGAACCTCTTTGGAGGAGTCTGAAGAGGAGGAGGAGGAGGAGGAAGTCGAGGATGGCCTCACTATTGTGAGGTTCACTTAGGTTCCACCAGTGCACCCATCTAATAATCACATGGGAAAGCCACTGTTGCGCCCCCCCCCCCCACACCCAATGCCACTAACACAAAGCAGTTCTGCAAACAACTAAGCATCCCTTTCACATCCCCCATTGATTACCATCAATTCATGTCTTCACATTCATCATCACACAACTGAAACGGCCACTTGTCAGCCAGCAACCAAGAATGGGCAACACAGGAAAGTGGTGCAAAAGAATAATATTGGTGTGGTTCAAACAGACAACAGAAACTTAACAATGTCTAACACACCCATGTGCATACCCTTGTGCAACTACAAATCTTTACTCTTCTTTTTCCTAATGCTTCTATGTGGTGCAACCCCTGTGGCTTCAGCAGAGGTAGAGGCAGGCTGCTCAGATCCTTGCTCTGACTGTTGAGGTGCTCTTGGCTGATGTCCTATGGGTTTTGGAGCCCGTGAGGGCCCTGCCAAAGACTGCTCCACCTGCACCTGTGCATGGACAGAGTCGGCCATCGGGGCACGAGGCAGCATGTTGGCTACTGACTTGGGGGGGTGGGGGGGAAGGCAACGGGTGAGAAGTGGAAGCGCTTTGAGCGGAGTCCCCACTCACATATCCCCTGAAGCCATCATCCCTCTCATGGCCCAGCCACACTTCCCTGCTTGCAATGGGCTGGAAAACACTTTGCTGCAGACCAGTGGGGTGATGAAAGGCCAAGGCTGGGGTATCAGTCACCCTAATCACGATGGTATTCAGAGTGTGCATGCCATTGGTGAAGGCCTGCATGCACTCGTTTGATTGCCGTGTTTGATGATCCAAGCAGTTGGCCACTCTTTCCATGGAAGAAGACATCATCACAAAGGCTGGCGACATCATGCCACTCCTGCTTGAGACGGACTCCTCCAATCTCTCTGCAATTGTGCACAATATGCTTGGAATGGTTGCCAGTGCATCATACATTCTCTGCTGCTGCTCAAGAAGTATCCTGTTCATCGACGGCCCCCGTGGTACAGCATCTGAGTCCAGCTGAGCAGAGCTTGGAGAGTCCTGCGCCCACCGACGTGAACTCTCCACTGCTGTCCCTGACTCCATCAGTCCCTGACCAAATGTGAAAACCCAACTATCTCTCTAACGTGTCACTAAAAGTAGCAACGCAGGTTAATAAGGCCATAAAAAAAAGCAAACCAAGCACTAGGGTTTATTTCTAGAGGGATAGATTTGAAAAGTAGAGAAGTTATGCTAAACCTGTATCGAGCCTTGGATAGACCACACTTGGAGTACTGCGTATAGTTCTGGTCGCCATATTATAAAAAGGATATAGAGGCCCTGGAGAGGGTGCAAAAAAAGATTTACAAGGATGATACCAGAAATGCAAGGTTATACCTATCAGGAAAGGATGATCAGGCTGGGTCTCTTTTCTCTTGAAAAGAGAAGGCTGAGGGGGTGACCTAATAGAGGTCTTTAAAATTAAGAAAGGTTTTGATAGAGTGGATACAGAGAGAATGTTTCCACTTGTGGGGAAGAGCAAAACTAGAGGCCATCAATACAAGATAGTCACCAAGAAATCCAATAGGGAATTCAAAGAAACTTCTTTACCCAGAGAGTGGTGAGAATGTGGAACTCGCTACCATAGGGAATGGTTGAAGTGAATAGTATAGATGCATTTAAAGGGAGGTTAGATAAGCATATGAGGGAGAAGGGAATAGAGGGTTATGCTGATAGATTTAGATGAGGAAGGGAGGAGGCTCGAGTGGAGCACAAATGCCGGCATGGACTGGTTGGGCCGAATGCCTTGTTTCTGTAATAAAAACAGAAAATGCTGGAAATACTCAGCAGGTCAGGCAGCATCTATGGAGAGAGAAACAGAGTTAATGTTTTGGGTCGATGAGCTTTTGACAGAACTGGAAAAAGTTAGTGATGTAACAGGTTTTAAGCAAGTGCAGAGCTGGGAAAGCAGGGAGGGGAGGCAAGAACAAAAGGGAAGGTCTGTGATAGGGTGAAAGGAAGGAGAAATTCACTCATTTAATCTCTCCTGCCTTGTTGGTGTGAGGAGTGATGTGCTGGAGTCGGCTTGAGAAGGCAGAGGGGGTTAAGGTGATACGCACATCAGGATGTAAGGCAATGTGCCATTGCTCTGATCTTTCCTTCCCTGCTTAGGTCATTGAAGCGCTTCCTGCACTGAATCCAGAAGCGTGGCACCATGTTCCTGCTGCTGACCTCCTGAGCAACCTCCAACCACACCTTTGTGTCACTAGCAGGCTTGTTCCTCCCGTCACCAGGAAACATTATCTCCCTCCAGGTCCTTACTGCACCCAGCAGCACATCCAGGGAGGCATCGCTGAAGCGGGTCGCAGCCTTTTCCCATCTCGACTCCATTGCAATAGTGCTTTGCCTCTCCATGGCAATGCCAACTGATTCAACTTGCATGTTTGGAGTGTCCTTTTAAATACTGCAGTTCAGATCGCATCATGCGGGTCGTCATCATGCCCACAGATACTAATTAGACTGGAAACCCAGACGTAAAATGACAATGAAGTGGCTGAGTTTAAAAATCATTGACAGACGCGCTGCATTTACTTCTGGGTTTCCCACACCCTATCAGACCCCCCTGTTACCATCCCCCTGTGCTGTGTCCCCCTGTGTCACTCACCATAAATTGCCCAACAAGTTTGTTATAAGTAGGCTACAGTGTGAAGCCTTATTGAGGATGGGCTTTTTTGGGAGGTGTAGGATACATACAGGATTCATTGCTTCCCCAATATCCATGCCATTGTTAACAACTTTCTTTTTTAATGTTTTCACCAGTTTCACAATGCTGATGCTGTACTGTAGAAAGAGATATCTGTCATTTCTGTCACTCACTACTTTTGGAGATTTGAATTTTTATCAAGCAAGTGCTGTACACCCATGCTAAAGTGAGCTTTGGAGTCTGTTTAACATATTAAAAATACATCCTGTTGGTATTACTGAATGTGATCACTTTACCGAATGAAAATAATTTCTCGAGTCATTAACAATCGCACAGGAAGGAACATTATAATTAGCCTCTTCAGTATCAACCCAGAGCTAAAGAGGGACTGTTTGCCACCACTGATGTCCCTACTGTCTTTTGACTGTATCCTTGTATCTAGTGAGATGCCCAGAGCTGCTGTAACAGGAAAGACATGTTATTAATGTGCTGCATGTACCTGGTACATGAATATCAAAGCAGGTGGTTGCAGTTCCCCTGACATACCTCAGACTTGTTTATTATTGTTAAGTTGGACTGGGAAGGAAATGTGCAAGAAGAATTCTTGTTAAGAGAGTAATTTATGAATCACAGTGTAAATCTATTATTTTTAAGAACATGTTGGGGGAAAAATTTGGTTGCTTTGCACCTCCTGTGCAACTAGCGCCCGGGCGCGGCAATGTTTGCGCCGCTCACGAAATTGACCAGACATTTTGCGGCGGCGCTAAACACTACCGCCATGATCTCCTGCGCTCGCAGATCGTGACGTCAGTCGACGTGCAACGCCCCGGTGGTGCCCCCTACCTTACCGCCTGCCACTAGGAACGACAGGTTGAGGGGAACGTTTTGCAGTCGGGAAGGGACTGGGGGAGCGCTATTTAAAGGCGACCACTTCCTGACTTTTTTTGTCGATGACATTTTTGCATCACGCATTCTGAGAGAGAGAGACTTCTGAAGAGATTCAATGCTGTGTGAAGGCGTTTTGGGTACTGAGCTGCACTTTGCAGGTTCATTTTGATTTGTCCTTCCTTGCATCGATTTAGAAGTGACTTGGGGGGCTGCACTCTGAGCTCTTTCCCTGGGCCTCTCCATTGTTCTTTCCAGCAGAATTGATGTACAGGTCCCTTCAGGCCGAGATTCAAGGCTGCAATGAGCAGGGTGTGGATGGAGAGCAAGATCGACCCTGCCCTTTAAGAACTGGCCGGCGCCAGTGTGTCTGTGTTCCATTGCTGACTGACATCACATGAGCTTCGCCAGCACTCTGAGTTGGCGCCTCGTTCCTCGGCATTAGCGCCTTAAGAGAGGTGTGTAGCACCTGATTTAGCGCTCCAAGCACCTCCAGGGGCGATAGAAGCCAAGTTTGCAGTCAGAGGCGATAATTAGCGCCAGGTGCTAAACTTTGTACCCGGCCGATAATTGCACCCCAAACAGGGTGATACCGAATTTCTCCCCCTATGCCTCTATTTATGAAGCCCAGGATCCCGTATGCTTTTTTAACCGCTTTCTCAACCTGCCCTGCCACCTTCAATGACGTGTGCACATATACCCCCAGGTCTCTCTGTTCATGCACCCCCTTTAGAATTGTACCCTTTAGTTTATATTGCCTCTCCTTGTTCATCTGACCAAAATGTATCACATTGCACTTTTCTGCGTTAAATTTCATCTGCCACGTGTCCGCCCATTCCACCAGCCTGTCTATGCCCTCTTGAAGTCTATCACTAGCCTCCTCACTGTTCACTATACTTCCAAGTTTTGTGTCATCTGCAAATTTTGAAATAGTGCCCTGCACACCCAAGTCTAAGTCATTAATATATATCAAGAAAAGCAGTGGTGCTAGTACCGACCCCTGGGGAACCCCACTGTGTACCTTCCTCCAGTCCGATAAACAACCGTTCACCACTACTCTCTGTTTCCTGTCACTTAGCCAATTTCGTATCCATGCTGCCACTGTCCTTTTTATTCCATGGGCTTCAACCTTGCTGGCAAACCTATTATGTGGCACTTTATCAAACGCCTTTTGGAAGTCCATGTACACCACATCAACCGCATTGCCCTCATCAACCCCTCTGTTACCTCATCAAAAAACTCAATCAAGTTAGTTAAACACGATTTGCCTTTAACAAATCCATGCTGGCTTTCCTTAATTAAGCCACAATTGTCAAAGTGACTGTTAATTTTGTCCCGGATTATCGTTTCTAAAAGTTTCCCCACTACCGAGGTTAAACTGACTGGCCTCTAGTTGCTGGGTTTATCTTTACACCCTTTTATGAACAAGGGGGTAACATTTGCAATTATGCAGTTCTCTCATATCACACCCGTTTCCAAGGAGGATTGGAAGATTATGGCCAGTACCTCCGCAATTTCCACCTTTACTTCCCTCAGCATCCTAGGATGCATCCCATCCGATCCTGGTGACTTATCTACTTTAAGTACAACCAGCCTTTCTAGTACCTCCTCTTTATCAATTTTTATCCCATCCAGTATCTCAACTAACTCCTCTTTCACTATAACTTTGTCAGTATCTTCTTCTTTGGTAAAGGCAGATGCAAAGTACTCATTTAGTACCTTAGCCATGCCCTCTGCCTCCATGAGTAGGTCTCCATTTTGGTCACTAATCGGCCCCACCTCTTCTCCTACTACCCGTTTACTATTTATATGCCTATAAAAGACTTTTGTATTCCCTTTTATGTTAGCTGCCAATCTATTCTCATACTCTCTCTTTGCGCCTCTTATTTCCTTTTTTACTTCCCATCTGAACTTTCTATATTCAACCTGGTTCTCACTTGCATTCTCAACCTGACATCTGTCATACGCCTCTTTTTTCTGCTTCATCTTACTCTCTATCTCTTTCGTCATCCAGGGAGATCTGGCTTTAGTTGCCCTACCTTTTCCCCTTGTGGGAATGTACTTCGACTGTACCCGAACCATCTCCTCGTGAAAGGCAGCCCCTTGTTCGATTACAGTTTTGCCTGCCAATCTTTGATTCCAATTTACCCAAATAACTTAATTTACCGCACAGAAGTCATTTTGAAGATGGTTATTATGCAAAGTGGAAAGGTAAATCATGTTTAACTGTATACAATTTACAGAAAGTGATGAAAATAAATCATATAAATAAATAAAGCTGATTAATGTTTTCCATCAGTGTCTGTAAAATATATACGGTTAAACACAAAAATATCAAACTTCATAACAACTGCATTTACCCATAAAACTAGTTAATTATCATGATGTTCCAAAGTAATGGCCCCTAAATTTGCTGGAGCGTGTGCTGTGAGCTGGATATTTTTCCTCACCCTTCATCTCCAATTAATTTTGCCCCACAAATTGTTGGAAGTGTGAATTGATGATGGTCAATGGGGCATCTGGAACCTTGGTGAATGACGGGACATATAGTCTATCTCCTTAACCAGTGAAATTTAAGGATAGAGAAAGAAACAAAGCAAACGACAGAGAAGGAAATAGGGTGAATTAGAATCAAATTACAGGAAAATCTCGTTTAAACGGCACCTAAATATCCGGAATTCTCTATTAACCAGCAAAATTCATACTCCGAAAACAACTCCTCAATAACCGGCAATGTTGCCGAGTCCGAGTCTCCCGCGGTGGCCGAGTTAGTCAGTGGGGGTAGTTCTCCAAACTGCCACTACTCGGCTTCCCGGCGCTGTCGGAAGTCCGAACACCTCAATAACAGGAGTCTGACTCTCCTGCGCTGCCGGGAGTGCCCAATTACTGTACACTGCACATTTCTTGATTTTTTAATTTTTGTTTGTTAAAAATAGCCTCAGTAGATAACCCTCTCCGTCATCCGGAATTTTTAATCAACCGGCACCATCCCGGTTCCGTCGGTGCCGGATACCAAAGAGTTTCCTGTAGATGCAGAAAGAGAAATAAAGAGTGAAGGAAAGATTGCATTGTGAGAGAGAAAAAGGACAGAAAGGAAAAGTAAGAAAAAAAATTAAAAATTTAAATTTAAAAACCTCTAGGAACAATTTACTGCAGGAGTGAGATTCCACAGGACCATAAATCACCCATTAACAGGGTCCTCACACTGTGAAATAGCAGCCCTAACTTTCTGCAGTGAGCTTAATTTGGATTTATGGCATTCGTGGGGAGGTTGATGGCGAGTTTCTATTTTTGAGAGGCACAAATTGCTGGATTTTTTTATGCACTAATAATGGTGTGCGCCTTTAACTCGTCGTTATTTTACTTGCAAATTCTGGCCGATTATAAAAGTACTACACATAGCCTGCTTGTAACTGGGGGGGCTCTTAAAAGTAATTTTCCTTTAAAATTTTGGTAATGCAATTTGTAGACAGCACTTTAAGAGTAAGAAAGCTAAGTGCCTGAAATGAGGTGATTGTGTGAACTCCTTGGTCGGGCAAAATGTTATTTTTTCTTTGTAGTATTTGAACTGTTTGAGAACCATTTACTGTCCTCCATCTATTGGTATTTAGGGATTCATTCACCTGGTTTCTCTTCCCGTGGCAGGTTTACAGCGAGGTGGCCCTAATGCCAGCCAATTTGATGCAAAGAAATGTGAAGTGATACATTTTGATAGGAAGAATGAGGTGAGGCAATATGAACTAAATGGTACAATTTTAAAGGGGGTACAGGAAGAGAGAGACCTGAGCGTGTATGTACACAAATCTTTGAAGAAGGCAGGACAGGTTGAACATAGGAACAGGAATAGGCCATTTAGCCTCTTGAGCCTGTTCCGCCATTCAATGAGATCATGGCTGATCTGCGATCTAACTCCATATACCTGCCTTTGGCCCATATTCCGTAATACCTTTGGTTAACAGAAAGCTATCAATCTCCAATTTGAAATTAACAATTGATCTAACATCAATTGCCGTTTGGGGGAAGAGAGTTCCAAACTTTTACCACCCTTTGTGTGTAGAAGTGTTTCCTAATTCCACTCCTGAAAGGTCTGGCTCTAATTTTTAGACTATGGCCCCTAGTCCTAGAATCCCCAACCAGCGGAAATAGTTTCTCTCTATCTACCCTATCTGTTCCCCTTAATATCATAGAATCATAGAAAGTTACAGCACGGAAGGAGGCCATTTCGGCCCATCGTGTCTGCGCCGGCCAACAAAGAGCTATCCAGCCTAATCCCACTTCCCAGCTCTTGGTCCACAGCCCTGCAGGTTACAGCATCCCAAGTGCACATCCAAGTACTTTTTAAATGTTGTTAGGATTCCTGCCTCTACCACCCTTTCAGGCAGTGAGTTCCAGACCCCCACAACCCTCTGAGTGAAGAAATTTCCCCTCAAATCCCCTCTAAACTTTCCCCCAATTACTTTAAATCTGTGCCCCCTGGTTTTTGACCCCTCTACTAAGGGAAATAGGTCCTCTGTATCCACTTTATCTATGCCCCTCATAATTTTATAGACCTCAATAAGGTCTCTCCTCAGCCTCCTCTGTTCCAAGGAAAACAGACCCAGCCTATCCAGTCTTTCCTCATAGCTAAGATTCTCTACTCCTGGCAACATCCTTATAAATCTCCTCTGTACCCTCTCTAGTGCAATCACATCTTTCCTGTAATGTGGTGACCAGAACTGCATGCAGTACTCTAGCTGAGGCCTAACTAGTGTTTTATACAGTTGAAGCATAACACCCTTGCTCTTGTATTCTATGCCACGGCTAATAAAGGCAAGCATTCCGTATGCCTTCTTAACCACCTTATCTACTTGGCCTGCTACCTTCAGGGATCTGTGCACATGCACTCCAAGGTCCCTTTGTTCCTCTACACTACTCAGTGTCCTACCATTTAATGTGTATTCCCTTTCCTTGTTAGCCCTCCCCAAATGCATTACCTCACACTTCTCCGGATTGAATTCCATTTGCCACTGTTCTGCCCACCTGACCAATTTATTGCTATCTTCCTGCAGTCCACAGCTTCCTTCTTCAGTATCAACCACACAGCCGATTTTAGTATCATCTGCAAACTTCTTAATCATACTCCCTATATTCAAGTCAAGATCATTGATATATACCACAAAAAGCAAAGGACCTAGTACTGAGCCCTGCGGAACCCCACTGGAAACAGCCTTCCAGTCACAAAAACACCCATCAGCCATTACCCTCTGCTTCCTGCCTCCGAGCCAGTTTTGAGTCCAACTTGACACTTTGCCCTGGATCCCATGGGTTTTTAACTTCGTGACCAGTCTGCCATATCCTGAAAACTTCGATCAGATCACCCCTTAACCTTCTAAATTCAAGGGAATACAACCCTAATTTGTGTAATCTCTCCTCGTAACTTAACCCTTGAACATAAGAACATAAGAACATAAGAAATAGGAGCAGGAGTAGGCCAATCGGCCCCTCGAGCCTGCTCCGCCATTCAATAAGATCATGGCTGATCTGATCCTAACCGCCAATCTACTATCTATCACAGAACCATCTCCTGCATCTAACAGAATTGCACACACGAAATAGGAGCAGAATCAGGCTACACAGTCCCTGGGCCCGCTCCACTACCCACAGGGCCATGACCGATCCGAACCTAGACTCATGTCCAAATTCCTGCCCGCTCCCCGTAACCCTTAATGCCCTTTACTTCTAGGAAACTGTCTATTTCTGTTTTAAATTTAATTAATGTTGTAGCTTCTACAGCTTTTTGTGGCAGCATATTCCATGGACCTACCACCCTCTGAGTGAAGTAGTTCCTCCTCATCTCAGTTTTGAAAGAGCAGCCCCTTATTCTAAGACTATGTCCCCTAGTTCTCGTCTCACCCGTCATCGGGAACATCCTCCCCGCATCCACCCGATCCAACCCCTTCACAATCTTATATGTTTCAATAAGATCGCCTCTCATTCTTCTGAACTCCAATGAGTAGAGTCCCAATCTACCCAACCTCTCCTCATATGACCACCCCCTCATCCCCGGGATTAACCGAGTGAACCTTTTTTGCACTGCCTCGAGAGCAAGGATGTCTTTCCTTAAGTAAGGACACCAAAACTGTATGCAGTATTCCAGGTGCGGTCTCACCAATACCTTGTACAACTGAAGCAATACCTCCCTATTTTTATATTCTATCCCCCTAGCAATGAAAGCCAACATTCCATTTGCCTTCTTAATCACTTGCTGCACCTGCATACTAACCTTTTGAGTTTCGTGCACCAGGACCCCCAGATCCCTTTGCACTTCAGTACTCTCCAGTTTCTTGCCATTAAGATAATAAATTGCTCTAGGATTTTTCCTGCCAAAGTGCATCACCTCACACTTTCCAGTGTTGTATTCCATCTGCCAAATCTCTGCCCACTTACTTAGCCTGTCTATGTCCCCTTGCAGGTTTTTTATGTCCTCCTCACTCACTACTTTCCCTCCCATCTTTGTATCATCTGCAAATTTTGATATGTTACACTTGGTCCCTTCCTCCAAATCGTTAATATAGATTGTGAAGAGTTGGGGACCCAGCACTGACCCCTGTGGAACACCACTAGTTACTGATTGCCAGTCTGAGAATGAACCATTTATCCCAACTCTTTGCTTTCTGTTAGATAGCCAATCCTCTATCCATGCCAGAATATTACCCCCAATCCCGTGATTTTTTACCTTAAGCAATAATCTTTTGTGTGGCACCTTGTCAAATGCCTTTTGGAAGTCTAAATACACTACGTCCACTGGTTCCCCTTTATCCACTCTATATGTTACTTCCTCAAAGAACTCCAGCAAATTTGTCAAACATGACTTCCCCTTCGTAAAACCATGCTGACTTTGTCCTATTAAATTATGATTATCCAAATGTCCTGTTACTGTTTCCTTAATAATGGACTCCAAAATTTTACCTACCACAGATGTTAGGCTAACCGGTCTATAGTTACCAGCCTTCTGTCTACTGCCCTTTTTAAATAATGGTGTTACATTAGCAGTTTTCCAGTCTGCCGGGACCTTAGCGGAATCCAGGGAGTTTTGAAAAATTATTACCAATGCATCTACAATCCCTACCGCCACTTCCTTCAAGACTCTAGGATGTAAGCCATCAGGTCCAGGTGATTTATCCGCCTTGAGTCCCATTATTTTACCGAGTACCACTTCCTTAGTGATTTTGATCGTGTTTAGCTCCTCTCCCCCTATAGCCCCCTGTTTGTCCAGTGTTGGGATATTCTTAGTGTTAAAAAAGCATATGGTATCTTTGGCTTTATTAAAAGAGGAATAGAGTGCAATAGGAAGGAAGTTATGCTAAACCTTTATAAAACACTGGTTAGGCCTCAGCTAGAGTATTGTGTTCAATTCTGGGCACCACACTTTAGGAAGGATGTCAAGGTATTGGAGAGGGTGCAGAAGAGATTTACTAAAATGGTACCAGGGATGATAGACTTCTGTTATGTGGAGAGACTGGAAAAGCTGGGGTTGTTCTCCTTAGAGCAGAAAAGATTAAGAGGAGATTTGATAAATGTTTTAAAAATCATGAATGCCTTTGATAAGAGTAAATAAGGAGAAACTGTTTCCAGTGGCAGAAGGGTCAGTAACCAGAGAACACAGATTTAAGGTGATTGGCAAAAGACCCAGAGGCAACATGAGGAAACATTTTTTTTTACACAGCAAGTTGTTGTGATCTGGAATGCACTACCTGAAAGGGCGGTGGAAGCAGATTCAATAGTAACTTTTAAAAGAGAATTGGATAAATACTTGAAGGGAAAAAATTTACAGGGTTATGGGGAAAGAGCAGGAGAGTGAGATTAATTGGAGAGTTCTACCAAAGAGCCCGCAGAGGCACGATGGGCTGAATGCCCTCCTTCTGTGCTGTATCATTGTATGATTCTATGATTACAACAGTGACTACACTTCGAAAGTACTTAATTGTCTATAAAGTGTTTTGGGATGTCCTGTGGTTGCAAAAGGCACTATATAAATGCAAGTTCCTTCTTTATTTCTTTCTTTTGCATTACTTTACCTTAGTGCCTGATTTCTGTGCTCATTTACAGATCCTAGTGTTCCTACAAAGTGGTTCCCCAGTGCCTACAGCTTGGGAGGTGGAAAGCCGCTGACCTTCAATTGAGCACACTTCAGCTGGTCGCGGTGAGCAACCTCGAGCAGCACTGGGCGTCTGCTGCAGACTGCAGCATCTCGGCGTGAGCCAGGGCAGGCTGGCCCAGTTGGCAGTGTGGCATGAACATGGGCACTGGTGGAGTGGGTGGCAGGCCATCAGGCATGCTGTAATCCTGAGACTGCACCACAGCACTCCGACGAGTCTGCGAGGGAACAGAGTGTGGAGTGATGTGACGCTCTGGAAGCCCCCGTCAACACTGGCCCTCAGACCCAAGCCACCTGAACTTCCAAAGAAGCAGCGTTACCTGCCATGGAAGCTGTCAGAGTTGTCAGCAGAGGCACCACTGCCATGATCATGGAGCTGACCACTCCGTCTATGTTGGACAGAATGGTGTCCGTGCTCTGCGCAAAGCCTTGACACAAATTGGAGCTGGACTCCTCCAAGCTCTGAGCCATTGTGCGCAATCTTGCTGGCAGGCTGCCCAGTGCACCTAGCATTTCCTAGTATATGCCCATCAGACTTCTTCGGTAGCCTGGGCTTTCAAAGTTGGCATCTGAGTCTTCTCCAGAAGAGCTAGTATGAGAACTTGCCCTCTGGCGAGCTGGCACCTGTGGAATCCTATCTCCCTGGCCTAACTCCTGTGCACTTGTGGCTGGTGATTCACCACATGAAGACCCCTCCTCCTCTAGCATACCCTCTAAAGTACACGTGGTGCTAGTCTCTGAGCTGGTGCTTGCTCACGTCAAATCAGGTGACGCTACATCTTCAGGAAGGCTGGCCTCCTGTTCTTTAAGTGGCACAGAGGCATTGACATTTTCAGCACCTGAAATGAAAGAGAGGGACCTGGGTTATCTTTTCGTGAAGGGAGACCAGGGAGAGATGACTGGATGCTGAATGGAACTGCAATTTTTGATGCACGGTGTGTAGGGTAAGATAGAAGCAAGAAGGGAAAAAAGAGGATAAGGGTGAAGAAACCCTGCATGGTGTTTCCTCCAGCATTGCCACTCGCCAAGGCCATGACTCTCCACCTGCCCGTGATGGGCAGCACGTTTTCTTTCAAAGGAGACAGGGTGTGTAAATGGGCTCAGCCTCCTCCAGTCATAGCCTCTTGCTGCCAAGTCGTGCACGACCTTCTGCAAGAGGAGCTAGTATGAGAACTTGCCCTGCAAGTGTTAGTGACAGCTTTGTAAAATGCTTTGCGAATGTGCCTGTCATGATAGAATAGGTCATATGTAGTGTGGAAGATGTGAGCAAGTGAGGATTGTAATAATGGTGTGAGTAGGAGTATAGGAGGAGAGTAGGAGAAGGAGGTGGCGTGAAGTGTGGTGCAGTGCTTGTAGTAGTGAGGGGAAACAGGGTTGTGAGTTGTGTGGCTGCAGGTGGTGGAGGTGTGAGTGGTGACTAATTGAGGTGAAAGGTAAGATTCTTACCTTGCCAAATCTGGTGAGATCACTGAACTTTTTCCTGCATTGTAGCCATATTCTGGGAGCTAAGCTCCTGTCGTTAACTTCCTCTGCAACGTTTTCCCACTGGTGACGGAGGTGTTGCCTGGAGGGCTTTCTGCTCCCCTGGTGGTGGGGGCAGGGGGGGGGTGGGGGAGACAGGATCTCTCTCTCCTCCTGTTGACAGCCTAGACCAGGGCCTCTAAACGTGAATCTGAGAGCCTGGGTGCTCCCTCTGTACATCTTCCTACCATTTTAGACCTTCACACCTGCAGCCAGAGTGTACCTTCCCTTTAAGAAATGCTGGCTGCCTTTAAGTGGTGTTGGTGAAGCCACATTTCACCCCACCCCCCATACAAGCTATCCTGCCATCCAGATGTTATTTGTAGTGTTATGAATGTACACAGTCATAGAACATCAACATATCTTAAAACAGCAGGGTGTTGCACAGATATGAACCCAAACTGATCGTATCTGTTCAGTTTGTCTCTACTTTGTATAAATATTGTTCACTACCTGGAGTTTACTATTTTATTTGCATTGAATTACACATGCATTGAGCACAGAGCCTTAATAATGACCTACTTTGTTTACAAGTAATTCTACAATCATTTCAAACAATTTTCTGTGTTGTTTTTGGCAGCAGAATCTGTACCACAAAACAGAAATGGCATTACAGAATGCTTGAAAGGGAGCTGAGTTTGAAATTTTACAATGCAAAGACTTCTTCCCACATTCATAAAGGTTTTGAAACATTGCAGGATTAACTGGAAAAGCTATTGTATTTGGAAAAATATTCTAGCTTGCAATATGCATGTATAATTTTACAAACATTGTGCAAATGTCTAATGCATATTAATGCCATAAAACTACAATGTATGATTGATAAAAGGTCACCAGCCAGAAGAACAATAAACAAAAAGCAGCTAAAGGAATGTCTTAGCCAATTTAAGTACTCCATCTGTAGTTAATGGAGAAGGTAGCTTACTCTCCCACTTCAGTACTATAAAAATGTGAGAAAGAACTCTTCAAGTTGTACTACTTTTTGCTTTCTGTCACTGAGGAACTCCCATCATTCTAGAGGGAAGAAATTGGGCTGTGTAGCGCTACGGGGCCTAAAGTTTGAAAATGGCGACCACAATGCGCACGCACACTTCCGATGGGAAGTGCGACAGATGCCAGATTTGTAAAGGGGTTTGCGTGCATGCACCTAACAACCGCCGGCAGCATGCAGAGCAGGAAGATCATGACGTCAATCGGTGTGCAACGCTGATTTGACGCCAGCGTTGCAATTTTCAAGCTCCACACTGCAGCCTATGCCCTCACTTAACTTCTCACAGCTGAACACGATGTTAAACGGCATGAAGGAACCCCCACCAGCACTATTTAAAGGAATCATGAACTACTTACCGGATTTTTTCTTCTGGCTGTTGGTGCAATTCTACGTGTTTTGGTGAGCTTTTCTATACTTGTCTAAAGTTTCAATAGTCTACAGGGAGCAGTCTGGCTGGTGCTGAAGTACTTTTCTGGTGCCTTAAAGGCTTGTGCTGAAACCAATTGCTTCCAGACATGGGTGGCCTAGTAGGCCTTCTTCTTGGAATTGAGCATGACTAGAAGAATGAAGAGAGGCCACGCAGAGCAGGACACGCTGCTAGAAGAGGGAGGAGGAGAGGGGGAAAAGGGCTCTTAGCAGGAGGCCGTATCCGCAGAGGGTGTTCAGGGAGCATTTCTTTTACTTGAACTTCAGCGACGACCAATGCTTGAGATGTCTGCGCTTCACTAAAGAGGTTGTGATTTAAATCTGCCAACTGCTGCAGCCACAACTCCAATCTCAGAGCAGGGCAAGGACAGCATTGCGAGTGGCTGTGAAGGTGACTGTAGCTCTGGACTATTATGCGTCTGGCTCCTTCCAGACTGCTGCAGGAGTTATAAGCAACATCTCGCAGTTTGCAGTACACTGCTGCATAAGGGAGGTCACTGAGGCTCTCTATACAATGAAAGACAGCTTCATCTCATTCCCCCTTGCCAGAGACAAGCAGGCGGAGCGAGCACGAGCCTTTGCTCGGATTGCAGGCTTCCCCATGGTGCAGGGTGCCATTGACTGCACGCACATTGCCCTGCGTGCACCTCATGCCAACTCTGCCATTTTCCTGAACCGAAAGGGATTCTACTCCCTCAATGTGCAGCTGGTGTGCGACCAGAGGCAGATCATCATGCAGGTGAATGGCCGTTATCATGGCAGTAGTCCAGATCCCTTCATTCTCAGGCCGTATTCTGTGCCACCTATATTGGAACCACCACAGCAAATCAAAGGGTGGCTACTGGGCGACGAGGGTTATCCACTCGTGGCTCATGACTCCTGTCCGGAACCCACGCACATGTGTGCAGCAGGCCTACAATGAGAGCCATGCTGCCACAAGGGACATCATAGAGCATACCATCGGCATCCTCAAGCAACACTTCCACTGTCTGGAACACTCAGGAGGAGCCCTGCAGTACTCAGCTGAACGGATCTCAAGATTTGTGGTAGTATGCTGCATGGTGCACAGCCTTGCAATTATTAGGGAGCAGCCCTTGCCACCACCTATCAGGCGAGAAGCTGAGGAGCAGGAGCATGAGGAGGAGGAAGTGGAGGAGGAGGAAGAGGAAGAGGAAGGGAGGCTGCAATGAGACAACCACTTTCTGCTTGTGCTCTACGTGATCAAATAATTAATGAGTGTTACCAGTAATCTCAACCACAACTCCCCATTCACCAACAGTTCCACACCCCTTACCTTTCCTCTGTAACTGACCATCACATTGTCTCTTTCCCACAATGCAAAAGTAAAATCCAACACAAAATACACATTCCAATCCAAATTTATAAATTAAATCATGACATAATGCATACAAAAATCAACTAATCACACTTGTGCATTCCATTAGTGCTTCTCTGAGGTACTTTCCCAGCAGCTACAGCATGGCTTCAGTTAAGAAGACTGCAAATGGCCTTGAAGGGCGACCTTGAGCAGCTCTGGGCCTAGCAGGTCCGGCTTCAGACTGCACCATCTTGGCCTAGCCTGCAGCACTCTTGGCTGGCTAGCTGGCAGACAACAGCAAACGACACTTGCAGAGTGGCAGGGGTGGGAGCTCGAATGCTGTCATCCTGAGAGAGGACAGCAGGTTTGTACACAATGAAGCCACTACCACTCTCCCAGGGCGGCGCCTCAGCAATCCTGGAAATCTGTTGGAGAATAGTTTGCTGGAGTGCTCTGATGCCCTGGAATCTCTTGTGAACACTGGTATTCAGAGCCATGATGGCAGCAGGCTGAGATTGCATGACAGTAATCTGAGCTTCCACTGCAGCACTCTGACTTTTGGTGGAAGCTGCTTGTGCTGCAATGGAAGCTGAGACATCGGCCATGTTACGCTGCATCATGGTTGGTTCCACGGGTGTGCTGATAGAGGTGACAACCCATTCCATGTTGGAAAGGATGGGCTCCAAGCTCTGCTCAAAGCCCTGTGCCAAGTTGTGCCGGACTCTTTCATGCTCCTTGACATTCAGCGCAGGATTTCGGCAGGGGTCCCAGTGCACCAAGCATTTGGGTGTGTACACCCACCAGCTCTCTTCTGTAGCCTGGCCCATCGTAGTACTCATCTGAGTCCTCTGCAGCAGAACTAGTGTGTGATCTCGCCCTCCGGCGAGCTGGCACCTACGCTATCCTTTCCCCCCGCCCTGGCTCCTGCGCACTTGTGCCCCATGTCTCCTCACATGTATATCCCTCCTCTACTGGGAAAGGTAGCATAGTGGTTATGTTACTGGACTAGTAATCCAGAGGCCTGGACTAATGATCCAGAGACGTGAGTTCAAATCCCACCACAGCAGCTGGGTAATTTAAATTCAGTTAATTAAATAAATCTGGAATAAATAGCCAGTATCAGTAATGGTGACCATGAAACTATTGGACTGGCATAAAAACACATCTGGTTCACTAATGTCCTTTAAGAAAGGAAATATGTCGTCCTTACCTGGTCTGGCCTATATGTGACTCCAGACCCACAGCAATGTGGTTGACTCTTAACTGCCCTCTGAAATGGCCTAGCAAGCTACTCACTTGTAACAAACCGCTACAAAATAAGAATAAAACTGGACAGACCACCTGGCATCGACCTCGGCACCGGCTATGGACACAACAACAGCACACCCAGCCCATCAACCCTGCAAAATCCTCCTCACTAACATCTGGGGACTTGTGCCAAAATTGGCAGAGCTGTCCCACAGACTAGTCAAGCAACAGCCTGACATAGTCATATTCTCAGAATCATACTTTCAGCCAATGTCCCAAACTCCTCCATCACCATTCCTGGGTATGTCCTGTCCCACTGGCAGGACGGTGGCACAGTGGTATACAGTTGGGAGGGAGTGGCCCTGGGAGTCCTCAACATTGACTAATGGCTTCAGGTCAAGCACAGGGAAGGAAACCACCTACCACCCTCCCTCAACCAGTACTGCTCCATGTTGAACACCACTTGGAAGAAGCACTGAGGGTTGCAAGGGCACAGAATGTACTCTGGGTGGGGGACATCACCAGGAGTGGCACGGTAGCACCACTACTGACCTAGCTGGCTGAGTCCTGAAGGACATAACTGCCAGTCTGGGCCTGCGGCAGGTAGAATCATAGAATGGTTACAGCACAGAAGGAGGCCAGTCGAGACCGTGCCGGCTCTCTGCAAGAGCACTTCAGCTAGTCTCTCTTTCCCCGAAGCCCTGCAAATTTTTTTTCCTTCAGGTACTTATCCAATTCGCTTTTGAAAGCCACAATTCAATCTGCCTCCACCATCCTTTCAGGCAGTGAATTCCAGATCCTAACCACTCACTGCGTAAAAACGTTTTTCCTCATGTTGCCTTTGGTTCTTCTGCCAATCACCTTAAATCTGTGTCCTCTGGTTCTCCAACCTTCTGCCAATGGGAACAGTTTCTCTCTATCTACTCTGTCTAGGCCACTCATGATTTTGAATGCCTCTATCAAATCTCCTCTCAACCTTCACTGCTCTAAGGAGAACAACCCCAGCTTCTCCAGTCTATCCACGTAACTGAAGTCCCTCATCCCTGGAACCATTCTCGTAAATCTTTTCTGCACCCTCTCTAAGGCCTTCACATCCTTCCTAAAGTGCGGTGCCCAGAATTGGACACAATACTCCAGTTGAGGCCGAACCAGTGTTTTATAAAGGTTCATCATAACTTGCTTGCTTTTGTACTCTATGCCTCTATTTATAAAGCTCAGGATCCCGTATGCTTTTTTAACTGCTTTCTCAACCTGCCCTGCCACCTTCAACGATTTGTGCCCAGGTCTCTCTGTTCATGCACCCCTTTTAGAATTGTACCCTTTAGTTTACATTGCCTCTCCTCATTCTTCCTACCAAAATGTACCACTTCGCACTTTTCTGTGTTAAATTTCATCTGCCACGTGTCCGCCCATTCCACCAGCTTGTCTATGTCTTCTTGAAGTCCATCACTATCCTCCTCACTGTTCACTATACTTCCAAGTTTTCTGTCCTCTGCAAATTTTGAAATTGTGCCCTGTACACCCAAGACCAAGTCATTAATATCATTAGTATCAAGAAAAGCAGTGGTCCTAGAACCGACCCCCGGGGAACACTACTGTGTACGTTCCTCCTGTGTACTTTGCTGGCAAGCCTATTATGTGGCACTTTATCAAACATCTTTGGAAGTCCATGTATACCACATCGCATTGCCCTCATCAACCCTCTCTGTTACCTCATCAAAAAATTCAATCAAGTTAGATTCGCCTTTAATAAATACATGCTGGCTTTCCTGTTGTCAAAGTGACTGTTAATTTTGTCCCGGATTATCATTTCTAAAACCTACTGGCCTGTAGTTGCTGGGTTTATCCTGACACCCTTTTTTGAACAAGGGTGTAACATTTGCAATTCTCCAGTCCTCTGGCACCACCCCCGTATCCAAGGAGAATTGGAAGATTATGGCCTTTCTAGTAGCTCCTCCTTATCAATTTTTATCCCATCCAGTATCTCCTCTACCTCCTTGTTCATTATGACTTTGGCAGCAGCTTCTTCCTTGGTAAAGACAGATGCAAAGTACTCATTTAGTACCTCAGCCATACCTCTCCATTTTGGTACCTAATCGGCCCCACCTCTCCTCTTACTACCCGTTTACTATTTATATGCCTATAGAAGACTTTTGGATTCTCTTTTATGTTAGCTGCCAATCTATTCTCATAGTCTCTCTTTGCACCTCTTATTTCCTTTTTTACTTCCCCTCTGAACTTTCTATATTCAGTTGGTTCTTACTTGCATTCTCAACCTGACATCTGTCATACGTCCCTTTTTTCTGCTTCATCTTACTCTCTATCTCTTTCGTCATCCAGGGAGATCTCGCTTTGGTTGCCCTACCTTTTCCCCTCGTGGGAATGTACCTCGACTGTACCCGAACCATCTCCTTGTGAAAGGCAGCCCATTGTTCAATTACAGTTTTGCCTGCCAATCTTTGATTCTAATTTACCTGGGCCAGCTCCATCCTCAACCCACTGAAATTGGGTTTCCTCCAGAATGAATATTTTGTATCAGTCTTTACAGTAGAGGACACTAAGAATATCCCAACACTGGACAAACAGGGGGCTATAGGGGGAGAGGAGCTAAACACGATCAAAATCACTAAGGAAGTGGTACTCGGTAAAATAATGGGACTCAAGGCGGATAAATCACCTGGACCTGATGGCTTACATCCTAGAGTCTTGAAGGAAGTGGCGGTAGGGATTGTAGATGCATTGGTAATAATTTTTCAAAACTCCCTGGATTCCGCTAAGGTCCCGGCAGACTGGAAAACTGCTAAAAGGGGCAGTAGACAGAAGGCTGGTAACTATAGACCGGTTAGCCTAACATCTGTGGTAGGTAAAATTTTGGAGTCCATTATTAAGGAAACAGTAACAGGACATTTGGATAATCATAATTTAATAGGACAAAGTCAGCATGGTTTTATGAAGGGGAAGTCATGTTTGACAAATTTGCTGGAGTTCTTTGAGGAAGTAACATATAGAGTGGATAAAGGGGAACCAGTGGACGTAGTGTATTTAGACTTCCAAAAGGCATTTGACAAGGTGCCACACAAAAGATTATTGCTTAAGGTAAAAAATCACAGGATTGGGGGTAATATTCTGGCATGGATAGAGGATTGGCTATCTAACAGAAAGCAAAGAGTTGGGATAAATGGTTCATTCTCAGACTGGCAATCAGTAACTAGTGGTGTTCCACAGGGGTCAGTGCTGGGTCCCCAACTCTTTACAATCTATATTAACGATTTGGAGGAAGGGACCAAGTGTAACATATCAAAATTTGCAGATGATACTAAGATGGGAGGGAAAGTAGTGAGTGAGGAGGACATAAAAAACCTGCAAGGGGACATAGACAGGCTAAGTAAGTGGGCAGAGATTTGGCAGATGGAATACAACACTGGAAAGTGTGAGGTGATGCACTTTGGCAGGAAAAATCCTAGAGCAATTTATTATCTTAATGGCAAGAAACTGGAGAGTACTGAAGTGCAAAGGGATCTGGGGGTCCTGGTGCACGAAACTCAAAAGGTTAGTATGCAGGTGCAGCAAGTGATTAAGAAGGCAAATGGAATGTTGGCTTTCATTGCTAGGGGGATAGAATATAAAAATAGGGAGGTATTGCTTCAGTTGTACAAGGTATTGGTGAGACCGCACCTGGAATACTGCATACAGTTTTGGTGTCCTTACTTAAGGAAAGACATCCTTGCTCTCGAGGCAGTGCAAAAAAGGTTCACTCGGTTAATCCCGGGGATGAGGGGGTGGTCATATGAGGAGAGGTTGGGTAGATTGGGACTCTACTCATTGGAGTTCAGAAGAATGAGAGGCGATCTTATTGAAACATATAAGATTGTGAAGGGGTTGGATCGGGTGGATGCGGGGAGGATGTTCCCGATGACGGGTGAGACTAGAACTAGGGGACATAGTCTTAGAAGAAGGGGCTGCTCTTTCAAAACTGAGATGAGGAGGAACTACTTCACTCAGAGGGTGGTAGGTCCATGGAATATGCTGCCACAAAAAGCTGTAGAAGCTACATCATTAAATAAATTTAAAACAGAAATAGACAGTTTCCTAGAAGTAAAGGGCATTAAGGGTTACGGGGAGCGGGCAGGAATTTGGACATGAGTCTAGGTTCGGATCGGTCATGGCCCTGTGGGTAGTGGAGCGGGCCCAGGGACCGTGTAGCCTGATTCTGCTCCTATTTCGTGTGTGCAATTCTGTTAGATGCAGGAGATGGTTCTGTGATAGATAGTAGATTGGCGGTTAGGATCAGATCAGCCATGATCTTATTGAATGGCGGAGCAGGCTCGAGGGGCCGATTGGCCTACTCCTGCTCCTATTTCTTATGTTCTTATGTTCTTATTGTGTGCAGTTGTGGTCGCCTTATCTGAGGAAGGATGTTCTTGCCATGGAGAGAGTACAGCGAAGATTCACCAGACTGATACCTGGGATGGCAGGAATGACGTAGGAAGAGAGATTGGGTCGACTGGGCTTGCATTCGCAAGAGTTTAGAAGAATGAGAGGGGATCTCATTGAAACTTATAAAATTCTAACAGGACTAGACAGACTAGATGCAGGAAGGATGTTCCCGATGGCGGGGGAGTCCAGAATCAGAAGTCACAGTCTAAGGATAAGGGGTAAGCCATTTAGGACTGAGATGGAGGAGGAATTTCTTCACCCAGAGAGTGGTGAACCTGTGGAATTCTCTACCACAGAAGGCAGTTGAGGCCAATTCATTAAATATATTCAACAAGGAGATAGATATATTTCTTAAGGCTATAGGGATCAAGGGATATGGGGAGAAAGCAGGGACAGGGTACTGAATTTGGAAGATCAGCCATGATCTTATTGAATGGCGGAGCAGGCTCGAGGGGCCAATTGGCCTACTCCTGCTCCTATTTCTTATGTTCTTAAATGGCGGAGCAGGCTCGAGGGGCCGAATGGCCTACTCCTATCTTCTACGCTTCTATGCATTCGCTAGAGTTTAGAAGAATGAGAAGGGATCTCATTGAAACTTATAAAATTCTAACAGGACTAGACAGACTAGATGCAGGAAGGATGTTCCCGATGGCGGGGGAGTCCAGAACCAGGGGTCACAGTCTAAAGATAAGGGGTAAGCCATTTAGGACTGAGATAAGGAGGAATTTCTTCACCCAGAGAGTGGAGAACCTGTGGAATTCTCTACCACAGAAGACAGTTGAGTCCAATTCATTACTCCAGGATGGTGTGTTGCCTCCCTGGTGCAAGGGTCAAGGATGTCTCAGAGCGGCTACAGAACATTTTGGAAGGGGAGGGTGAACAGCCAGTTGTCGTGGTGCATATAGATACCAACGACATAGGTAAAAAATGGGATGAGGTCCTAAAAGCTGAATATAGGGAGTTAGGAGGTAAATTAAAAAATAGGACCTCAAAGGTAGTAATCTCAGGATTGCTACCAGTGCCACGTGCTAGTCAGAGTAGAAATAGAAGGATATTTCAGATGAATACGTGGCTAGAGGAATGGTGCAAGGGGGAGGGATTCAAATTCCTGGGACATTGGAACCGGTTCTGGGGGAGGTGGGACCAGTACAAATCGGACGGTTTGCACCTGGGCAGGACCGGGACCGATGTCCTTGGGGGAGTGTTTGCTAGTGCTCTGGGGGAAGGTTTAAACTAAAATGGCAGGAGGTTGGGAACCTGAGCAGGGAGACAGAGGAAAGGGAAACAAGGATAGAAGCAAAAGTCAGGAAGGAAAAAAACAAAGGTGTCAGTCAGAGAAATCAAGGGTTTAAATCAAACATGGCCATAGTAAATAATAATTCTAAAAGGTCTAAGAGCGTTAAAAAAACAAGCCTGAAGGCTTTCTGTCTTAATGCGAGGAGCATTCGTAATAAGGTGGATGAATTAGCTGCGCAAATAGAGGTAAACGAAAATGATATGATTGGGATTACGGAAACATGGCTCCAGGGTGACCAAGGCTGGGAACTCAACATACAGGGGTATTCAGTATTCAGGAAAGATAGGCAAAAAGGAAAAGGAGGTGGTTGCTGGTTGCATTGCTGGTTAAAGAGGGGATTAACACAATTGTAAGGAAGGATATTAGCTCTGATGATGTGGAATCTGTATGGGTAGAACTGAGAAACACCAAGGGGCAGAAAACACTAGTGGGAGTGGTGTATAGACCCCCAAACAGTAATATGGAGGTTGGGGATGGCATTAAAAGGGAAATTAGAGAAGCGTGCAATAAGAGCACAGCAGTCATCATGGGCGACTTTAATCTACATATAGATTGGGCTAACCAAATTAGTAACAATACTGTGGAGGAGGAATTCCTGGAGTGTATACGGGATGGTTTCCTGGACCAATATGTCGAGGAACCAACTAGAGATCAGGCCATCTTAGACTGGGTATTATGTAATGAGAAAGCATTAATTAGCAATCTTGTTGTGCGAGGCCCCTTGGGTCGGAGCGATCATAATATGATCGAATTCTTCATTAAGATGGAGAGTGAAGTAGTTGACTCAGAGACTAGGGTCCTGAATTTAAATAAAGGAAACTACGATGGTATGAGGTGCGAGTTGGGTAGGATTGATTGGGGAATGTCACTCAAAGGGTTGACGGTGGATAGGCAATGGCAAACATTCAAAGATCACATGAATGAACTACAGAATTTGTTCATCCCAGTTTGGCATAAAAATAAAACAAAAAAGGTGACTCAACCGTGGCTAACAAAGGAAATTAGGGATAGCATAAGATCCAAAAAGAGGACATATAAATTGGCCAGAAAAAGCAGAAAACCTGAAGATTGGGAGCAGTATAGGATTCAGCAACAAAGGACAAAGGAATTAATTAAGAGGGGGAAAATAGAGTATGAGAGTAAGCTTTCAGGGAACATAAAAACTGACTGTAAAAGCTTTTATAGATATGTGAAGAGAAAAAGATTGGTGAAGTCAAGCGTAGGTCCCTTGCAGTCAGAATCAGCGGAATTTATAATGGGGAACAAAGAAATGGCCGACCAATTAAATACATACTTTGGGTCTGTCTTCACAAAGGAGGACACAAATAACCTCCCAGAGATGTCGGGGAACATAGGGTCTAATGAGAGGGAGGAACTGAAAGAAATCAGTATTTGTAGGGAAATAGTGTTAGGAAAGTTGATGGGATTGAAGGCTGATAAATTCTCAGGGCCTGATAATCTACATCCTAGGGTACTTAAGGAAGTGGCCCTAGAAATAGTAGATGCATTGCTGGTCATCTTCCAAAATTCTATAGACTCTGGAACAGTACCCATGGATTGGAGGGTAGCTAATGTTACCCCACTATTTAAAAAAGGTGGTAGAGAGAAAACGGGGAATTATAGACCGGTAAGCCTGACATCGGTAGTGGGGAAAATGCTAGAGTCCATTATAAAAGATGTAATAGCAGAGCACTTGGAAAACAGTGACAGGATCAGACAAAGTCAACATAGATTTACAAAAGGTAAATCGTGCTTGACTAATCTACTGGAATTTTTTGAGGATGTAACTGGTAAAATAGATAAGGGAGAACCAGTGGATGTGGTATATTTGGACTTTCAGAAGGCTTTCGATAAGGTCCCGCATAAGAGATTAGCGTGTAAATTTATGGCACATGGGATTGGGGGCAAGGTATTGACTTGGATAGAGAACTGGTTGGCAGACAGAAAGCAAAGAGTTGGAATAAATGGGTCTTTTTCCGAGTGGCAGGCAGTGACTAGTGGGGTACCGCAGAGATCGGTCCTAGGATCCTCGCTATTCACAATATATAATAATGATCTAGACGAGGGAATTGGATGTAATATCTCCAAGTTTGCAGATGACACAAAGCTGGGTGGGAGTGTGTGCCGTGAGGAGGATGCCGAGAAACTCCAGTATGATTTGGACAGGTTGGGTGATTGGGCAGAAGCATGGCAGAAGCATGGCAGATGCAGTATAATGTGGATAAATGCGAGGTTATCCACTTTGGTGTCAAAAACAGGAAGGCAGATTATTATCTGAATGGCAATAGATTGGGAGAAGGGGAAGTGCAACGAGACCTGGGTGTCCTTGTGCACCAGTCGCTGAAGGTAAGCATGCAGGTGCAGCAGGCGGTTAAGAAGGCAAATGGTATGTTGGCCTTCGTAGCGAAAGGGTTCGAGTACAGGAACAAGGATGTCTTGTTGCAGTTGTACAGGGCCTTGGTGAGACCACATCATGGGTATTGTGTGCAGTTTTGGTCGCCTTATCTGAGGAAGGATGTTCTTGTCATGGAGGGAGTGCAGCGAAGATTCACCAGGCTGATACCTGGGATGGCAAGAATGACGTATGAGGAGAGATTGGGTCGATTGGGCTTATACTCGCTGGAGTTTAGAAGAATGAGAGGGGATCTCATTGAAACTTATAAAATTCTAACAGGACTAGACAGACTAGATGCAGGAAGGATGTTCCCGATGGCCGGGGAGTCCAGAACCAGGGGTCACAGTCTAAGGATAAGGGGTAAGCCATTTAGGACTGAGATGAGGAGGAATTTCTTCACCCAGAGAGTGGTGAACCTGTGGAATTCTCTGCCACAGAAGGCAGTAGAGGCCAATTCATTAAATATATTCAAGAAGGAGTTAGATATATTTCTTAAGGCTAAAGGGATCAAGGGATATGGGGAGAAGGCAGGGACAGGGTACTGAATTTGGATGATCAGCCATGATCACATTGAATGGCGGAGCAGGATCGAGGGGCCGAATGGCCTACTCCTGCTCCTATCTTCTATGTTTCTATGTGTCCCCCAAGGATTTATCCTTGGCCCCCTCCTATTTCTCATCCACATGCTGCCCCTCAGTGACTTTATCTGAAAACACAGAGTCAGTTTCCACATGTACGCTGGCGACACATATCTCTACCTCACTACCTCTTCTCTCGACCGCTCTACGATCTCTAAATTGTCAGACTGCTTGTCCGACATCCTGTAGTGGATGAGCAGAAATTTTCTCCAATTAAATATTGGGAAGGCCGAAGTCATTGTTTTCAGTCCCCGCCACAAATTCCGTTCCCTAGCCACTGACTCCATCCCTCTCCCTAACATCTGTCTATGGCTGAACCACACTGTTCGCAAACTTGGTGTCATATTTGACCCTGAAATGAGCTTACGACCACACATCCGCGGCATAACTAAGACCGCCTATTTCCACCTCCGTAACATTGCCCGCCTCTGCCCTTGCCTTAGCTCATCTGCTGCTGAAACCCTCATCCATGCCTTTGTTACCTCTAAACTTAACTATTCCAACGCACCCCTGGCTGGCCTCCCACGTTCTACCCTACCTAAACTTGAGGTCATCCAAAACTCGGCTGTCTGTGTCCTAACTCGCACCAAGTCCCGTTTACCAATCACTCCTGTGCTCGCTGACCTACATTGACTCCCGGTTAAGCAACGCTTAATTTCAAAATTCTCATCCATATTTTCATATTCCTCCATGGCCTCGCCCCTCCCTATCTCTGTAATCTCCTTCAGCCCCACAACCCCCCCAGATTTCTGCGCACCTCTAATTCTGCCCTCTTGAGCATCCCTGATTACAATCGCTCAAACATTGGTGGCCGTGCCTTCAGTTGCCTAGGCCCAAGCTCTGGAATTCCCTCCCTAAATCTCTCCGCCTCTCTACCTCTCTTTTCCTCCTTTAAGACGCTCCTTAAAACCTACCTCTTTGACCAAGCTTTTAGTCATCTGCCCTCATTTCTCCTTATGTGACTCGGTGTCAAATTTTTGTCTTATAACACTCCTGTGATGCGCCTTGGGACGTTTTACTACGTTAAAGGCGCTATATAAATACAAGTTGTTGTTGTTGTTGCCGCCGCCGCCTCCTGTACATGTGTCTGGAGTGCCTCCTGTCCCCCCTGCAGATACAGGACATCTCTCCTCCATTCCACTTCTTCCACCAAGACCTCCAATGCAAAACCTTGGTGCACGCTCTCTACCATGGTCAGCCATTGTTGAATCTTTTGAAAATACTCTCAGCACCTCCAGAAGCCAAAATGCACCTCTTCTTTAAGGCACTCGCGATATCAGACCCCCTACTGATGTGTGCAGCGAATGAACAGTGCAGGGAACGCTGGCTGCAATCATGGAAATGAGCAGGCAACACCAATTTGACATCTTGCCTGCATTACAATCAATGGGCGCGGGTTAATCTCGCATCACGATCCCTGCACCAGTTTATGGGGGTTATCCAATTTAACCCCCAATGTCTCAACATACTCAGCAAATGTCAGCAGTGAGATCCATCAGTGAACAGCTCCACTAGACATTCCATAGCTTGGGTGGATACTGATTGGGGAGAATCCAATCTATAAAACTGAGTTATTGGGTGTTGTAACTTTTCCTTTCCTTTCCTTATATTGCTTTTGAAGATTAACTGTTTTTCTGGTGAAAATGAAATTGTGGCCTGTCTTAGATCTAACTTCACTTGTGTGTGGATCAAGTCCTCTCAGAAACGCAATTCAAGATTTACAGTAAATAAATTTGGAAAAATAACTACATGTAATTTGGCCAAAATGAAAGGACAATATTATATAAAATGGCACCCAGTGTCAGACACAAGGGATATTGGAACTCCCTGATAAATCTTCATGCTATATCAACTGCATCTTGACCTACCTGGGGCGATTTAACTCACCATAGATCAGAAACTGTGGTTTGATGCTAATGGGCCAAAAACCAGAGAACTAAGAGCTAGATGTAATAACATGCAAATTAAATTAAGGAAATAGAAAAGTGGATAAACTCTTTTAGCAATAATAAATAACCTAATTTGAGCTTCTCCGAGCCTGAAGTACAGCACTTTCCATTTCAGCCCAACAAACAGCCACATTCTGATTAACTTAGATTGCAGATCCTAATTTACTCCTGAAACAAACACTTCTAAAATTCACCCAGGTCATCTGTTATTTTATAATAAGAACTTTTTGTTAAATTCTGATTTTCCCTGTTGCACACCAAAGCTGCATCCCTCAGGAAGTTCTGGACAGTGGGCTGTTCCTTTGGCACCATCAATGAGCTCTACACAAACCAGCATAAGCAGCTGCTGACCCCTTATAAACCAAATGTGTAGGTTTATCACTATAAATCATCTCACCGTCAGTAACCGTAGAGGGCATCATGGTCATTTCTGAGAAACTTACAATTATTGTAACTGAATCTTTGATATTCTAGGAACATAGGAAGGGGAGTACGCCATTCAGCCACTCAAGCCTGTTCCACCATTCGATTAGGTCAGGGCTGACCTATATCTTAACTCCATCTACCCACTTTGGTTCTGTAACTCTTAATACCCTTGCCAAACAAAAATCAATCAATCTCAGGTTTGAAATTTTCAATTGATCTAGCTTCAACAGATTTTTGAGGAAGAGAGTTCCAGATTTCACCAACCCTTTGTGTGAAGAAGTGCTTCCTGACATGACTCTGAATGGCCCAGCTCTAATTTTAAGGTTATTCCCCCTTGTTCTGGGTCCTCCCACTAAAGGAAAAAGTTTATCTGCATCAAGTCTATTGAATCACTTAATCATCTGGAACTCTCTTAATCTTGTATGCGCAAGGGAATACAAGCCTAGTCTATGCAACCTTCCCTCATAATTTAACCCTTTTAGCCCAGGTATCATTCTGGTGAATCTGCGGTGCTATCCCTCCAAAGCCAATATATCTTTGCTGAGGTGTGGTGCCCAGAACTGAGCGCAGTAATCTAAATGGGGTCTAACCAGAGCTTTATATAACTGAAACATAACTTCCACACCTTTGTATTCCAGCCTCCTGAAGATAAAGGCCAAGTTTGATAGAGGTGTTCAAAATCATGAATGGTTTCGATAGAGTAAATAAGGAGAAACTGTTTCCAGTGGCAGAAGGGTCGGTAACCAGAGGACACATTTTAAGGTGATTGGCAAAAGAACCAGAGGCAACATGAGGAAACTTTTTTTTAAACAGTGAGTTGTTTGGTCAGGAATTTCAGGGTCAAATATGACACCAAGGTTGCGAACAGTGTGGTTCGGCCTGAGACAGATGTAAGGGAGAGGGATGGAGTCAGTGGCTAGGGAACGGAATTTGTGGCGGGGACCGAAAACAATGACTTCGGTCTTCCCAATATTTAATTGGAAAAATTTCTGCTCATCCACTACTGGATGTCGGACAAGCAGTCTGACAATTTAGAGATCGTAGAACGGTTGAGAGAAGTGGTGGTGAGGTAGAGATATGTGTCGTCAGCGTACATGTGGAAACTGACTCTGTGGTGGAAGCAAATTCAATAGTAACTTTCAAAATGGAATTGGATAAATACTTGAAAGGAAAAAAATGACAGGGGAAAGAGCAGGGGAGTGAGACTAATTGGATAACTGTACTAAAGAGCCAGCATAGGCATGATGGGCCGAATGGCTTCCTTCTTTGCTGTATCATTCTATGATTCTATGATTCCATTAGCCATTTTAATTAGTTTTTATGCCTGTCCACTAGCTTTTAGTGATGTCTGCCCTTGGACACCTAAATCTCTCTGCTCCTCCACAGTTCCTCGCTTCTCATCATTTAGAAAATACTCTGATCTATCTTTCTTAGGTTCAAAGTGAATGATCTCACCCTTCTCCACACTGAACTCCATCTGCCAGTTTTGCGCACTCACTTAATCTATCAATGTCCCTTTGCAACTTTCTGTTTCCATCTACACTATTTACTGTGCCACTTAGATATCTGGCTCTCTATTCCTTTATTCAAGTCATTTATAAATATAGTGAAAAGCTGAGGCCCCAGTACAGATCCTTGGGGGGCACCACTAGTCACATCCTGCCAATTGGAGAACATGCTAATTATCCCTACTCTCTGTCTCCGACCTCCTAATCAATTCCCTACCCATGGCAATAGGTTGCTTCCAATTCCATAAGCGCTCTCATTTTTGAGAACAGTCCCTTATGTGGAACCTTATCGAATGCCTTCTGGAAGTCCATATAAATAACATCCATAGACACTCTCTTATCTGCCACATTAGTTACATCTTCAAAAAATTCAACTAGGCTCGTTAGACATGACTTACCCTTTACAAATCCATACTGGCTCTCTCTGATCAGTTCTAACCAAAGACTTTTAGACCAAAGGTCCATCGAAGGTAAAATACTTTTTTGGGGGAGAACAGTGCCAAATGGCCTCATGTCAAGATTCGGAGCAAAACAAATCAGTAGATCAATAAATGAAATGCTGCAGTTAATTCAGAAAGATTTAAAATAAATGAGGACATTGAGTAAAATCTTACCTCAATTAACATGTAGAGCGAGAGAAGCATTACTCCAAGGTTATATATTATTAAGTGAATCCTGAGAGAGAATGCAGGTTTTTCCTTCATATACTTTGTTCCCAGCCATATAGTAAATAGGTAGAATAGTGTAAGGAGGAATGTAGGTAAATACGAATCCAGCATAAGCCATCCTCTAACCCTGGGATCTAAAAATGAAAAAAAAAATCACTTCATATCCGGATCCCTATATTTAACAATTGCTATTATATTATACACAAAATATACTGGAAAATGTGCAACAAAAACCTTCCAGTTATTTCAGAAATGAATCAAGATGAAAGTGGATTTTGCTTGGTGGGTTGAATCTGCAATTTTGTATTAATTGTATGACCCTTCAATTTGTTAAAATCTGTGCGAATACTTCAATATCACTACATCAACCCCAGGAACTGGATAAGCAAGTTTCTGCACTAAATAGAAATCAAAGGAGCAAAGTCATCAGGAATCCCTGGGGTCGATCTTAACGTTTGGGTGTCCGACAAGTGGCGCGCGCAGTCAGCCTGGCTATTCGATGGGCAAATTCAGCTGCTTCATCAATGACCTTCCCTCCGTTATAAGGTCAGAAGTGGGGATGTTCACTGATGATTGCACAGTGTTCAGTTGCATTCGCAATTTCTCAGATAATGAAGCAGTCCATGCCCACACGCAGGAAGACCTGGACAACATCCAGTCTTGGGCTGTTAGTGGCAAGTAACATTTTTTAATTCATTTATGGGATGTGGGCATCGCTGGCAAGGCCAGCATTTATTGCCCATCCCTAATTGCCTTTGAGAAGGTGGTGGTGAGCCGCCTTCTTGGACCGCTGCAGTCCGTGTGGTGAAGGTAGTCCCACAGTGCTGTTAGGTAGGGAGTTCCAGGATTTTGACTCAGTGACGATGAAGGATCGGCGATATACTTCCTAGTCAGGATGGTGTGTGACTTGGAGGGGAACTTGGAGGTGCTGCTTCCCTTGTCCTTCTAGGTGGAAGAGGTCGCGGGTTTTGGAGATGCTGCCGAAGAAGCCTTGGCGAGTTGCTGCAGTGCATCTTGTAGATGGTACACACTGCAGCCACGGTATGCCGGTGGTGGGGGGAGTGAATGTTTAAGGTGGTGGATGGGGTGCCAATCAAGTGGGCTGCTTTGTCCTGGATGGTGTCGAGCCTCTTGAGTGTTGCTGGAGCTGCACTCATCCAGGCAAGTGGAGAGTATGCCATCACACTCCTGACTTGTGCCTTGTCGATGGTGGAAAGGCTTTGGGGAGTCAGAAGCTGAGCACATCTTGAAAATGACCAACATATTTTGTATCCTGCATTTGCGATACAGAGAAAGAGGGAACCCCTTCAGCAGAGGACCAGGAGAGTCCACCTACAGCTCTGGAGCAAAAGGAGAAGGAAGCCAAAATGGGCGAGGCTGGTGAGCAGCCAGGAAGACTGGTACATCAATCATTGATTGCGAGGATTTTCACCAAAAATCGGTATTTGTGGCTCTGCTTGCCTAGTCCTATGGTCAGAATATACCAGTCTCACAACCAACAGGCTGTGCGCTATGACCACTGCCTCTACTACCACCCCTGCCTCCCCTTACAACCACCTGTAACATCCATGTGTTCCTTCTGACCAATGTACACAGTAAATTCCAAGGAAGCTGCAACCAGTTTATTTCCCTACTCAAGTTTGTGTCTCTGCTCCATTGTTTACTTCCCCAGTGCTTGCCCTCAGTTAGTTAGACTACAGGTCATCAAGTAACTAATCTCGGGCTGCTTCTGAGCGGTACCTCAGAGGAGTCCGCTGCTCCTCAATGGGGCCCTCAACATGGCTGTGGTGCTGCCCCTCTTTGTTCTGGGCGAGGAGGTGGCCCTGCAACACCTGACAGCACTTCAGCCCCAGCACTGGATGTTTGCTCTTCAGTATTCTGGTATCTGCCTCTT
>CM059428.1:50645020-50845020 GCA_030390025.1 Squalus acanthias | reverse complement strand
GCCCTCCTGTATGCCTCAGAGACATGGACCATGTACAGCAGGCACCTCAAAGCACTGGAGAGGTACCACCAACGCTGCCTCCGCAAGATCCTGCAAATTCATTGGCAGGATAAGCGCACCAACGTCAGTGTTGTCGCTCAGGCCAACATCCCCAGCATCGAAGCTTTGACCACGCTCGATCAGCTCCAATGGACAGGTCACATCGTCCACATGCCCGATACGAGACTCCCAAAACAAGCGCGTTACTCGGAGCTCCGGCACGGCAAGAGAGCCCCAGGTGGGCAGAGGAAACGCTTCAAGGACACCCTCAAAGCCTCCTTGAAAAAGTGCAACATCCCCACTGAAACCTGGGAATCCCTGGCCCAAGACCTCACAAAGTGGAGAGGAAGCATCCAGGAAGGCGCCGAAAACCTCGAGTCTCTTCGCCGGGAGCAAGCGGAAGCCAAGTGCAAGCAGCGCAAGGAGCGCACGTCAACCCAAGCACCCCACCCACCCACCCCTTCAACCACCATCTGCCCCACCTGTGACAGAGACTGTAGGTCCCGCATTGGACTCATCAGTCACCTGAGAACTCATTTTTAGTGTGGAAGCAAGTCATCCTCGGTTCCGAGGGACTGCCTAAGAAGAAGAAAAATGAGAAGTCGCACAACACCAGGTTATAGTCCAACAGATTTATTTAAAATTACAAGCTTTCGGAGCTATCCTGCCCCTTCTTCAGGTAAAGTTACTGTGAGAGAATCTACAAGAATTCACAGAATATAAACACAGAGAAAATGCAGAGATTCAATCTTTCCCTACATCAAAGACACACTAAGAGCACAGCCAAGACAATGAGATGTGTCCCAGGGGGTCCAATGTGTCAAAACACCTGCTGGCTGCATATCCTCTCCATTTGGGTTTGTTTTTTGTGTTAGTTTCTTGTGTTTGTTTTTTTTTTAAACTGGAAAGACAGGCAACGATGTCAAGTCACGTTCTGTAGCGTGACATGAACCCGATATCCCGATTGAGGCCGTCCTCATGAGTGCGGAACTTGGCTATCAGTTTCTGCTCGATGATTTTGCGTTGTCGTGTATCCCGAAGGCCGCCTTGGAGAACGCTAAGCCGCAGATCCGAGGCTGAATGCCCTTGACTGCTGAAGTGTTCCCCGACTGGGAGGCAACCATCCTGCCTGGCGATTATTGCGCGGTGTCCTATGGACAAGCCCTGCGAATACACAGGATCTGCTCAGACGAGGAGGAACGCGATGGACACCTACGGACACTGAAAGACGCCCTCGTAAGAACGGGATATGACGCTAGACTCGTCGATCGACAGTTCCGACGGGCCACAGCGAAAAACCGCATAGACCTCCTCAGAAGACGAACACGGGACACAACCAACAGAGTACCCTACGTCGTCCAGTGCTTCCCCGGAGCGGAGAAACTACGCCATGTTCTTCGCAGCCTTCAACATGTCGATGACGACGAACACCTTGCTAAGGCCATCCCCATGCCTCCACTACTCGCCTTCAAGCAGCCACCTAACCTCAAAAGTACCATCGTTCGCAGCAAATTACCCAGCTGTCAGGAGAACAGCAACCACGACACCACACAACCCTGCCACAGCAACCTCTGCAAGACATGCCAGATCATGAACACAGATACCATCATCACACGTGAGGACACTACCCACCAGGTACATGGTACATACTCATGTGACTCGGCCAACGTTGTCTACCTGATACGTTGCAGTAAAGGATGCCCCAGAGCATGGTACATCGGCGAGACCATGTAGACACTGAGACAACGTATGAACGGACACCGCGCAACAATCGCCAGGCAGGATGGTTGCCTCCCAGTCAGGGAACACTTCAGCAGTCAAGGGCATTCAGCCTCGGATCTGCGGGTTAGCGTTCTCCAAGGCGGCCTTCGGGATACTTGACAACGCAAAATCATCGAGCAGAAACTGATAGCCAAGTTCCGCACTCATGAGGACGGCCTCAATCGGGATATCGGGTTCATGTCACGCTACAGAACGTGACTGGACATCGTTGCCTGTCTTTCCAGTTTTTTAAAACAAAACAAACACAAGAAACTAACACAAAAAACAAACCCAAATGGAGAGGATATGCAGCCAGCAGGTGTTTTGACACGTTGGACCCCCTGGGACACATCTCATTGTCTTGGCTGTGCTATCTTAGTGTGCCTTTGATGTAGGTAAAGATTGAATCTCTGCATTTTCTCTGTGTTTATATTCTGTGAATTCTTGTAGATTCTCTCACAGTAACTTTACCTGAAGAAGGGACAGGATAGCTCCGAAAGCTTGTAATTTTAAATAAATCTGTTGGACTATAACCTGGTGTTGTGCGACTTCTCATTTTTGTCCACCCCAGTCCAACGCCGGCATCTCCGCATCATAAGAAGAAGGAAGAGATGGAAAATTAAAGCATCCCCATCATGCGACTGTGGAGCTCCTGATCAGACCCTGGAGCACATCATTGAGCACTGCCCTCATAGGAAATTCACAGGCAGCCTACAAGATATCCACACTGTTACACCGGAAGCTTTGGCCTGGATATCTGACTTAGATATTGACATTTGATTTGCTTTGCTACTACCATACGAAAGAAGAAGACGACCAAGGCCAGATATAATTTTTAAATTACCTAGACTTATCGTTGCACAACAACTATGTATCTCAACATTCGCATCACTTTAAAAACTGCCTGGGAACACTAGGCTGATTTGTTGATTTTTAGATTGCCTACACTTTACCTTTAAGATTAACTTGCATTTCTGCCACCATTTATGATATAGCTGCTTCTTTGCATGACAATGCAATATGATTAATGCTAACAGTGCTAAGACCAGTGAGAAACTTTACCGAAACTAACAATGTTCCACTTTGTCTCATTCACCAAAGGCTCTGGGCACAGCCTAAGTTCTGAACTTTTCTCTTATCTCATGCAAACTGACCACCTGAGATAATAATTAAGATTGCTTCTATTTGAAAATTCAGTTGCCGGCTTTCTGTACCAAGCAGTAGGATCCAGGTTTATGTTCCATAGTTCCACCCTCAATGTGTTTCTAACTTCAGCCATGAAGTTAGGGGGAAACATCAAGTGAAGACACACCAAATTACAGGAGGATGGGTGAATAACATTCATACTGCAGGTCATTTTTGTTCAACTCCTTGCAGATGATAGAAGAGATAAAAATAAACAGAAGCTTGGATGTAGCTTTCCTGGATACCTTGTTACCCAAGTATTTCTATGGCACGGAGTTGGTAAATTGAGGGAAACATAATGAAAAATAAATACAGTCCAATATAAACAGCAATGGCACACCCCAAATGGGCAGTATCACAAACGATTCTTCAAAGATTATACTAATTTGACAAGACAGCTTGGAATAAGAATTCTGATGTGCCTGTTCCTGACACATTGACGTCGATATTAACCTCTCTCTGACCCCCTCCAATGAGCAGGAGAGGGTCGGGCGGGTGGTTAAAATGTAAAAATCTCCTGACCTGTCCCCGACACGATGCGACGCGGCCACCGCCACAATTTTCACGATGGCTGTCAGCAGGTCCAACGAGTGTCCCGCTATGGCGAGGCGGGAAGCTCATAAACATATTTAAATCAGGGTCCGATGACGCAATAAGGACCCCAATTGAGTTTAAGTACTGGAGCATGGGTTGCCCGCGGATCAGCAGAGAAACAGAGGCGGGATTGTCAGAATGTTTATTTAGGTGCTTAAGTTCCCATGTGAAAGCTGACGCACTCACAGGTGCTTCCTCAGTTCATTGTGGGCTACAGTTTTGTTACAGTACTTGGCTTTAAATAGTGATTTTGGGACTTTAGTGTTCGCAAGGGAGAAGTCCATTATGGGTGCTGCAATTGCTGCAGTGTTCTGGACTGCTGAAGAGAAGGAGGCAGAGGACTGAAGAGGGAGTTGCAGATGGGCAGCAGAGAATGGAGCAATATAGGGTCCATGCTCACGTAAGGCCATACCCACCCAGAAGGGTGTACAGGCAAAGGCTCCATTTCTTTGACCTCTAGGAGGTGCAGTGCTTTAAGAGGCTCCGGATGACTCGAAGGTGATCTCCAACCTCTGCAGCCTCCTCGAGGAAGACCTTCTGCCAGTTGGACATGCCATGCTGTTAAAGTAACCACCGCCCTGAATTTCTTTGCTTCCGCTTCCTTCCAGGCTGCGAAAGGAGACATATCGAGGGTGTCGCAGTCAGCAGCTCACAAATGCATCAGGCAGGTGATGGATGAATTATTTTTCAGGGCCAAGAGATATATAACGGTTCCAAATGATGAAGACAGTCAGACAGAGCGAGCATTGGGGTTCGCATCGCTGGCAGACTTCCCACAGGTGCAGGGCACCATAGATTGCACGCACATGGCAATCAGAGCAACCCCCGACCAGCCAGGAGCATTTGTGAACCGCAAGGGCTTCTACTCCATCAATGTTCAGCTTGTCTGCAACCATAAAAAGAGGTTCATGCAGGTCTGCACACAATTCCCTGGCAGCTGCCATGATGCCTTCATACTGTGGCAGTCAAATATCCCCAGAATGTTTCTACCTGTGGCCAACCTGACAGGATGGCTGCTTGGGGACATATATACCCCCTTCAACCGTGGCTCATGATACCTCTGAGGAAACCCTTCACTCGGCCACAGGAGAGGTCCAACGCCAGCCACATCACCACACAATGCGTTATCGAGCAAGCCATAGGAATTCTAGAGTTAAGGTTCAGGTGCCTTGACAGGTCTGGAGGTTCTTCGCCAGCCAGGGTGCCGTGGATCATTGTTGCATGCTGCGTCCTACACAACATAGCGCAGCAAAGAGGTCTCGAGGTACAGGATGAAGAAGGCGCTCATGCCTCCTCATTGGATAAGGAGAACTGTGATAATGGAGAAAGTGGGGACCCAGATGCATGGCCACCGGAACATATTGCTGCCCTTGACACAATAGATGCTTTAATGGCACGTAGGTTCAGTTAGAACGATGTCAACTGCACCATTGTCGCCCTACCAACCATAACCCCTCGCACAAGCAGTCATGTGATCCTCAATGCACTGGTCCAACATGGCCCAACTTGTGAGATTCAAATCATCTCTCCACCTTCCACACCCATTAAATTAAAACCTGACTGTGAAGTCTGCATTCAATAATGGGACAGAATGGAGAAGAAATTAATTTGATTAAGGCAAAAAAAATGACAGCTCTCTGATCTATATATTCTTTCTCTTTCTATGCCTACCACTTCTACATAGTGCTGCTGCTGTGGCTTCAGCAGAGATGGTGGAAGACTGCTACTCATCATTCTCAGTGTCATGAGTTGTACTTGGTCTATGACCTCTGGATTTTGGAGCCCGTAAGGCCACTGCCACTGGCTGCTCCAGTGTGGGCCAGCTGGAGTGGAGGCATCACGTCGGGTATTGATTGAGGGGTGACAATGGTTAAGCTGTGCAGATGTTCTGAGAAAGCATATGAGTGGCCTGCTACAATTTCCATAGAGTTCGCCACACGTTCCATGGTGGATTGCAGAGCTGTGACATCACCCCACATAAGTTCAAGTTGGACTCCTTCATCCTCTCTGCCACAGTGGACAGTGTGCCTGGTGGCCTGCCAATACCTCTGACAGTTGCTGCCGTGTCTCCTGCATTCTCCTATTCAGTGCTGACCCCAGAAGTTCTGCAGCTCTGTCCTGAAAAAAATTCGGTTTTGCGCTCCAGGAAGGAAGTGGAGCGCTAAATCAAGTGCTTCACTTCCTTCTTGGAGCGCAATCGGCAGCAGGCGGGGCAGAGGCATGCAGCGCCGTGCAGCACTGCCGCGTTCAAAGGCTCCTTCCCTCCCTTAAAGGGAAGGGCCATCGCTGCAGGCTCTGCAATATGAAAATTACCTACCTGGACCACCAAGGCAGCCGCAATCCCACGCGATCAGCCCAGGTCTCAAGCAAAGTGCTGGGCTGATCGATCGCGGGCAGGAACCTGCGAAAAAAACTGGAACTAGAAAGCTAATTTTTTTTTTTTTACTTACTTCAGCCACCTCACCTTTAATCATCGCCCCCGAAGCGGCCGGCCGCCCGATGCACGCCTCCTGCAGCCGTCGGTGTTTTCGACCAGCGCTGATGCAGGGGGCGGCAGTCAATTTCGGGTCCGGGGCGCTACCGGGGCGATGCGCACGGCGATGACATCACAATCTCCAGGCGAAGGAGATCAGGGCGCATTGATGAGGCGCCGCCGCAAAACTCCCGGCGAATATGGGGGAGTCGATGTCAGCGCCGCGCCCGATCGCAAAGCCCCCTCTGGGGGCGCTAACAGGAGGCGCACAGGTACCCAATTTTGCCCCCTTGATCGTTATGTGATGGTGCTGGAGGAGAGAAGAAAGGGATAATATGAAGTGATGGCACTTTGAAAATGTTGATCAGAGTTGTCAATGTTCTGAGGTCCACTGAAGGTGAAGTTACTTTGTGGGAGATGCTAGTATGAAAGGTTAATGTTGTCAACCTTCTCCACTAGACCGCCAGACTTGCAATCACCAACACTGAGGGAGCTCGATATCCTGCTGAACTCAAGTCCCTCCTCCTCCTCCGCCGGGGAAATTTATACTATGTCCTCCACTGGTCCTCGGCCTCTCCCTGGCATTCTGCGCTCTCTTCACCTGCAAGTCTGACATGACATACCTTATGAGTGGCTCTGAGGAATGTTTACACCTGATGGATGCATTGCAAATGGTGAACGTAAGAATCTTCATGCATAAGGAGCATGAATGGCATGCCTTTGCGGATTGTGCTAACAGTGGCCATTTCAGAATGTGTGATGAGGGTGGTTGGAGGTGACTGAGGTTGTACAAGATAAGATGAGGATTGTGGTCACTGGCAGTGGTAGAGGGAAGAAACAGGTGAGCATGCCAGGGAAGCAAGTGTGACAGGAGGTGCATTGATTCAGTCCAATTGGTTGTGATGAGAGTGATGTGGGGCTGAGGAGTGGTGAATTGGAATAGGATTGACAGGACAAAGTGAGAGAGGGTGGAATGCAAGATCTGGGAGAATATAGCCATATGTTCACCTTTCCAAACCTGGTCAGGTCATTGAAACACTTGCAGCACTGAATCCCTGACGTCTGGGTCACACTGCTGCTGACCTCCTCTGCAACCTCCAGCCAGTCATTCTTGTTGGTGGCAGCAGACTTCTTTTTACCCCTGGCTAGGAACAGCACCTCCCTCCTGCTCCTTACTGCCCGCAGCAGCACATCCAAAGATGTATCTGAAAATCTTGGCACAGCCTTTCCTCTTCTCCCACTCATCCTTCAACTTCCTGGTTGTTCTTTTACAGTGAAACCCTACAAACCTCCTCCGTTTCATCTCTGAACTGGGCCTTTAAATAGTCGAGGGGAACTTGCGTTATGCGGGTCCGGCCTCATGCCCGCTCACACGGGCCCGAAGCCGGAAGTAAAATGATAATGAGGCATCACTGTTGAAATCGGACATTCTTACCCATTCCACAATGTTGCGCATTCGTCGCCCGCCATCAGCCCCCGCCCCCGCTCTGTTCCCAGCTCCGCGTTATGATTGGGGTCATAATGGGAGCACATATTCACTAAATTGTGCGCTCCCAGCCTGCGATTTTCTGACAATTAACTTTAATGGACAAAAAAATTTACTGGCTTGAAATGGATTCCGAGCATACATCAAAATTTGTACCCCCTTGAGGAAGCTGGTCCAGAACACGCTCTAGTTTTGTTCCCTCTTTGTGGGATGCACTTGACCTCGGTGGAGTACAGTTCCATCAGCACCAGGTGTCCTTCAGTAGCTCACCCGAGTGATCATAATACATGTGTGCGCCTTGACACGGAGGATTGGAAGGCTGTTTTTCCACAGAGGGCTTCACAGGCAAGCCTGTTCCTGCCATCACCAGCAGGTCACTACATAGCGATCAGGAGCAGGAACCATGGCTGCTTTTCATTTTGCTACCCCAAGGCACTGAAACCACTTGTAGCACTGCTGCCAGATGAGATCAGCTAATTTAGCACACATTGTGGATCAACCCTGGCACCATCCTGGTTTACCTGACTCAGGTGTTCAACTGGATAAAGTTGCAAAGCCAGCAGATGAACCCTTTCTCCATGTTTTCAAGCTGCTTGTCAGTAATGTCTAGGAAGCTGCTGGAAGGAATTACGTGGAGGCTGGGAATGAGATTATATCCAGGGTTTCATACTTACTGTGAAAGGCAAGCAGTAGCTGCTGCAGTTGTGCACCTCTGACTGGTGGAACCACTCTTTGGTGAATATGGTGTGTGTCTGTGCTGTTTTCAGGTGGCAATATGGTCACACATTTTATGGAAAGCTGTGCAGCTCATCACGATGTTTTGGACATTGTTCTCGATATGTCCGGCCTGCCCAGCAAGGCCCAAATCTGCACTTGCCAGGTAAATAATAACTGATTGGTGACCATCCTCCTTAAACTATGGAGGGGCGTTGGTAGGGGGGGAAAGAGAGGCAAATAGAGTCTCTTTGCACTCAGGGAACCTCCAAGATAACACACCTGCAAAGGATCTTTTTTTCATTTCATAAAGGATTCCAAAACAGATGATTCACCCCAAAATATTAACTTAACTATTATGTCCGCACATACTGCCTGACCTGCTGAGGTTTTTTTTTATTTGTTCCTGGGATGTGGGCGTCGTTGGCAAGGCCAGCATTTATTGCCCATCCCTAATTGTCCTTGAGAAGGTGGTGGTGAGTTGCCTTCTTGAACCGCTGCAGTCCATGTGGTGAAAGTACTTCCACAGTGCTGTTAGGGAGGGAGTTCCAGGATTTTGACCCAGTGACGATGAAAGAACGGCGATATATTTCCAAGTCGGAATGGTGTGTAACTTGGAGGGGAACTTGGAGGTGGTGGTGTTCCCATGCGCCTGCTGCCCTTGTCCTTCTAGGTGGTAGAGGTCGCGGGTTTGGGAGGTGCTATCGAAGAAGCCTTCGTGAGTTGCTGCAATGTATCTTGTAGATGGTACACACTGCAGCCACGGTGCGCCAGTGGTGGAGGAAGTGAATGTTTAAGGTGGTGCAATCAAGCGGGCTGCTTTGTCCTGCATGGTGTCGAACTTCTTAAGTGTTGTTGGATCCCATGGGCTTTTACTTTTTTGACAAACCTGCCATGTGGGACCTTGTCAATAGCCTTGCTAAAATCGATGAAGACTACATCAAATACACTACGCTCATCGACCCTCCTCATTACCTCCTCAAAAAATTCAAGCAAGTTAGTCAGACATGACCTTCCTTAACAAATCCATGCTGACTGTCCTTGATTCATCCGTGACTTTCTAAATGATGATTTATACTGTCCCTCAGAATTTAAAAAAATATATTTTTCCCACCACCGAGGTTAGGCTGACTGGCCTGTATTTACTCGGTCTTTCCGTTTCTCCCTTTTTAAACGATGGCACAACGTTAGCTGTCCTCCAGTCCTCTGGCACCACACCTGTAGCCAGAGAGGATTGGAATATAATGGTCAGAGCCTCCGCTATTTCCTCCCTTGCCTCTCTTAACAGCCTGGGATACATTTCATCCGGGCCTGGGGATTTATCAACTTTCAAAGATGCTAAACCTCTTAATACTTCCTCGCTTTCTATGTTTATCCCATCTAATATTTCACACTCCTCCTCAACTACAATGTCTGCATTGTCCCTCTCTTCAGTGAAGACAGACGCAAAGTATTCATTAAGAACCATAACCATATCTTCCGCCTCCACACACAGGTTACCTCTCCTGCTGAGAGCTCTTCACCCCCTCCCCCTCCTCCTCCCTCTTCCAGCAGCTCGTCCTGCTCTGTGTCGCCTCTGCTCACTCACCCAGTCATGCTATTGTCCAAGGGGAATGTCTATTACTGCACCCATGTCTGGAAGGAAGTGGTTTGTGCAGAATCGTTGAAGTCAGGACAAAATCCTTCAGCACCTGCCACACCACTCTCTGTAGACTTTAGCAACTTTATATAACTCTAGAAATCACCAAACACTTCTACAAACACAGCAAGAGGCAGTAGAAAGCAATCAGCAACTACCCTATAGGTAGTTGATGATCCCTTTAAATAGCGCTGGTGGGGGGGTCCATCCTGCTGCTGAACGCATGTTCAGCTGTGCAAATTTAAGAGAGGGCGTAAGCTGGAGCATGGAGCTCCAAAATGGCAGCACTGGTATCAAATCAGTGCTACACGCTGATTGACATCACGATCTGCCTACTCTGCATACTTCTGGCGATGCTCACTTCGCCCACGCTAACACCCAAGATGGTGTTCGGCATGACCCACAAGAGATGTGTGCGCACGCCATTTTGGAACCAAATCACCACTTGGAGCGCCCAAACAACGGACGCTACGGAGCCGAATTTTGCGGCCAAGATGTTTCCAGTTGTGGGAGAGTCCTACAACTAGGGATCATAAATAGAAGTTAGTCCCTAATAAATCCAATAAGGAATTCTGGAGAAACATCTTTACCCAGAAAGTGGAACTTGCTACCGCATGGCGCAGTTGAAACGAATAGCATAGATGCCTTTAAGGGGAAGCTAGATAAGCACATGAGGGAGAAAGGATTAGAAGGATATACTATTAGAGTTAGATTTAAAGGGGTAGGAGGAGGCTCGTGTGAAACAGCATAGACCACAATTGGGCCAAATGACCTGCTTCTGTAAATTCTATGTAATTTATGTGGCTGCTCAAAAGTGACCCCGAGGATGTTGATGGTGGGGGACTCAGCAATGGTAGCACCATTGAATGTCATGGGGAGGTGGTTATGCTCTCTCTTGTTGGAGACGGTCATTGCCTGATACTTGTGTGGCACGAATGTTATTTGCCACTAATCATCCGAAATCTGATGTTTTCCAGGTCTTCCTGCATACAGGCATGGACTCTTTCATTATCTGAGGAATTGCGAATGGAGTTGAACACTGTGCAATCATCAGCGAACAGCCCCACTTCTGACCTTACGATGGAGGAAAGGTAATTGATGAAGCAGTTGGACCTCTTACTCTGCCCTGTGGAACTCCTGCAGCATTGCGCTGGGGTTGAGCTGATTTGCTTTTGCTTCTCATTAATTACTGTTTAAAATGACAATCGGTCAGTATGAGGCAGCTTATACTACACATAAACAAAAAATTGTGGAAATACTCAGCAGGTCAGGCAGCTTCTGTGGAGAGAGAAATAGAGTTAACGTTTCAGGTCGGTGACCTTTCGTCACCTTATACTATATCCCTGGTTACTTTGCACTTGGGGTAATGCTTAGGGCTTTCTTGTAGAAACATATCTTTACATAGTGTGCAGGATAAAGTATCTGGTGAGGTCCAATTTGTCATGCAGCTCGTGAGCAATATCTGTCTACTTAGCGGGGGCTCGACCCTGCACTTGTTAGTTGCCTAATGGCTGAGTAGTGACTACCTTCCTTGGATTAGGTTGGGAGGGGAAGGCAAGCTGAGTATAAGAACATAAGAAATAGGAGCAGGAGTAGGCCAATCAGCCCCTCGAGCCTGCTCCGCCATTCAACAAGATCATGGATGATCTGATCCTAACCTCAAATCTAAAGAACACAAGAAGTAGGAGCAGGACCCGGCCACTCAGCCCCTGGGCCCGCTCCGCCACCCACAGGGCCTTGACCGATCCGAACTCAGCCTCATGTCCAATTTCCTGCCCGCTCCCTGTAACCCCTAATTCCCTTTACTTCTAGGAAACTGTCTATTTCTGTTTTAAATTTATTTAATGATGTAGCTTCCACAGCTTCCTGGGGCAGCAAATTCCACAGACCTACTACCCTCTGAGTGAAGAAGTTTCTCCTCATCTCAGTTTTGAAAGAGCAGCCCCTTATTCTAAGATTATGCCCCCTAGTTCTAGTTTCACCCATCCTTGGGAACATCCTTACCGCATCCACCCGATTAAGCCCCTTCACAATCTTATATGTTTCAATAAGATCGCCTCTCATTCTTCTGAACTCCAATGAGTAGAGTCCCAATCTACTCAACCTCTCCTCATATGTCCACCCCCTCATCCCCGGGATTAACCGAGTGAACCTTCTTTGTACTGCCTCGAGAGCAAGTATATCTTTTCTTAAGTATGGACACCAAAACTGTACGCAGTATTCCAGGTGCGGTCTCACCAATACCTTTATATAACTGCAGCAATACCTCCCTGTTTTTATAATCTATCCCCCTAGCAATAAAAGCCAACATTCCATTGGCCTTCTTGATCACCTGCTGCACCTGCATACTAACTTTTTGATTTTCTTGCACTAGGACCCCCAGATCCCTTTGTACTGCAGTACTTTCCAGTTTCTCGCCATTAAGATAATAACTTGCTCTCTGATTTTTCCTGCCAAAGTGCATAACCTCACATTTTCCAATATTGTATTGCATCTGCCAAATCTCCGCCCACTCACCCAGCCTGTCTATATCCCCTTGTAGGTTTTTTATGTCCTCCTCACTTTCTACTTTCCCTCCCATCTTTGTATCATCTGCAAACTTTGATATGTTACACTCGGTCCCCTCCTCCAAATCGTTAATATAGATTGTAAAGAGTTGGGGACCCAGCACCGACCCCTGCGGAACACCACTGGCTACTGGTTGCCAGTCCGAGAATGAACCATTTATCCCAACTCTCTGCTTCCTGTTAGATAACCAATGTTTTTGGAATCAGGATGGCTCCAAGGTAAAAGAACAATAGAAAATTGGAACCAAATCAACTCCCAGACTCAGCAATGAATATTTTAGCCCAGCAGATTTACAGTACTCCAGGGCACTTTTGATAATTGACCAGCCAGCCTGGTTAATTAATGGGATCTGCAGGGATGGACCTGTTGTTACTAGGGCTGGGATTCTTACCACTCATCAACAGATAACTTTGAGGGGGCAAAATTTGGTTATGCCCTGTTTGGGGGTGGTAACCGAGTTAGTGCCGGACATTTAGCACCCAGCGCATATGTACCGCCCCGGCCGCTAAATTCGGCTTACCGCCCCGGAGAGGAAGTGGAGCACTATCTCAGGCGCTTTGCTTCCTCTCGGGGCGGTGTCGGGGGCATAAAGTGTGGCAATGCCGGAGCACTACGCGGCCACTCCACGTAGCACTGACGCATTTCACTGTCCCTCCCCTTCCGTTATGGTGTGATGGTGGCCACAGACCATACCAAGGGCCGCCACGAAGGGCCGACCTGGGGGTTGGCCAAAAGAAGAAAATGGCGGCGTGGGTCATAGCCGCACCTGCCATTTAAATACCGCCCCACCAGTGGAGTGCGGCCCGGTTCGCGACCCGTGAGGCTGGCGCTGATATCGCCCACAGCAGCCTTGTGGGGCGCTAAGGGGTCACGTCGCTCAGCGATGACATCTTCGCTGGCGGCGCAGTGGCCCGGGGCGCTACCAGCGGGGAGATCGGCTAGCGCCTCAGCAGCCAAATTTCTCGGGAAGCGCTATTATCGCCGCCCCCCCCCCCCCCTCCCCGGGCGATAAGCCCTTTGCACCCTATAAGCACCCCCCGGCGGCGCTAACAGCAGGCGCAAAGGAGACAAATTTCGCCCCCTGAATCTCAATGGCCTAATGGGTAAAGTAGTCCTGCCTGGAGAACCAGTGGGAAGCCCTTACCAGTGGTCTGTGCTGGTAAACTTTCAGGTGCTTAATCCCCTGCACACATGTGGGAGTCCATAAGCCTCAGCTGTTGCCAATTAATGGCCATGTTCTCTGGGATATGAGTAAATAGGTGTAGGAGCGAGCGCCGCATCGCAATTATTTTCAGTATAATGAGTGCCATTCCCAGTCATTGCCATTAAGGACACCTACTAACTGAAGAACAACCCGAGCGTCAACATCAAAGATATATAGGAATGGCCACATTGGGTTCAACAACGTTAGCGCTGGTGGACCTTCAAGCAGGCTAATCTTATTAGCACTGCACCCATTTAGCGCCTGTTTTCACCCTTTGGCCAAAATAACCCCCATAACGTTAACTGGATTTTGTATAAATTTCATGGAAATGACCTGGAAAAAAGCCAATTCTAACAAAAGTCAGTGTGTTAAACTACCAATTTAGTTTTGGTGACTCAGAACTGAAGATGAGCACCGAGTGAAACTAAATCACTTAGGCAAATCGATTTTCCATCTTTGACATTTTTTATGCAGTTTGTAGTCGGAACAACCAAAGCTTCATGTTGGTATAACTCAGAAAGATTTCAGTGTCACACAAGGCAACAGTGTTGCTGAAGTCAATTCAACACATATCCACATAAAGCCTACACATCTGCATCTTACATATTGTACATATTTCCATGACTTGCATACAGCCCACATATTCATGTCTTACATATGGTCAACATAGCCAGATCTTACACATCGTGGACATATTCACAACTTACACAAGGTCCCCATATCCACATCATACATACAGTCCAAATATGCATATATATATATATATATATATATATATACACACATTGTAAATATCTATGTTTAACATATGTTCACATATCTACATCTTAAATACAGCCAACATCTACATCTTGCACACAGTGCATAGAACCACTTAAGTATATATAATCACACACGCATGTTCTACTTACAACTCATATATATCCCTGTCTTATATACAGCCCACACATCCACACCTTACATAGGGTCTGCATGTCTCTGTCCTACACACGTATCAGAATTCAGTCTAATTACACTGACTTACCTCTAAGACCGAACATGTAGTCCACAAAGGAATTCACATGTTTGTCTAAGGTTTCGATTTGGTTCTGAAAGAAATATTTAAAACACTTTACTTTTATGTACAATATTTCAAGTCCAAATATTTAACCTTGGCTGCTAATATTAGTTCACCTTAGCTGCAATGATTCAACTTACCTTGAACATTTTAATGTTAACAGTAAAATTCAATTGCTGTGTAGCCCAAAACCACACACTGTTTGATTAACCAACCAGCTCTGTTACCTGTGAACGCTGGAAACACATCCAACCATTTATAAGAACACTAGGGAATACATGCAACTTAGGAAGAGTTGCTGGTATCCTGTTAATGGGAGTCCTAGGAGATATGAGCATGCAGTTAATAGAGACCGGAGAAGACATGGGCATCCTGTTAATTGGTATACGAGAAGCAGACATCCTGTTAATCGGGACACTGAAAGACATGGGCACCTTGTTAATCATGATGCTTGGACAAACACACATCTTATTAATCAGATTACTACAAGCACAAACATCCTGTTAATGTGGATATTGAGACACAGACATCCTGTTAATAGGGATCCCAGAAGACACAATCATACTGATATAGATATTTCGTTAGATATGGTGTTAATGTGGATCGTGGGACACAAATGCATCCAGTCCAAAGATGTGCGGGTTAGGTTGATTTGGCTATGATAAATTGACCCTTAGTGTTAGGGGGGATTAAATACGTGGGGTTACGGGGATAGGGTGGGATATGTGTCGGTGCAGGCTCGATGGGCCGAAATGGCCTCTATCTGCACTGTGGGGATTCTATGATTCTGAGTTAATAGAGACGGGAGTAGATTCGAGTGGGCTCTTTAAATGGGGCACTGTTACCTACATGGGCAGCTTTTGAGTAAGCTCAGTTGTCGTGAAAATCCAGCGCCACTACATTATGCTGGCTGAAGAGGCTACAGCAGATGTGTGTTCAAAATTTAATGAGATAGATGTGAATTTAGTTACAGTTAATTTAATTTTAATTTAAAGATCAGAGATCTGAGAAAAAAAAAATCATCAAACCAGGGTGTTTAGCAGTCTCAAATGGGTCTTAGAAATAACTTGCATTTATGCAGCTCTTTATCACGTCCACAACACATCCCAAAATCCTGACAGAATAGAGTTAATCAATATACTGTGTAATCACTCTACTGTGCTGCATAATGTTGAGCAAGTAAATATTTAGTAATCTGAGCAGTTAAGCCCTTTCTTTCTATCAATTGCTGCATATAATGGTAATACAAGACCAGTGCTCCAGAAACAGTACCTGTATTGACAAACATTAATCTGCCCAAGTATTCAAAGTAGCATTTTAGACATGGAAACCAATTTAGTAAGCAGTGCAGAGTTTAAACAAATTACAATGGCCCAGAAATTGATCTCGCTCTGTTCCCGCGGGGGTAAGCCTTCCCCGCGATCTCTCACTCCGCTTGTGCTTTTTCAGATCCAGCTCGCACGAACTTGATGTTCCAGACATCAGCTGGGCAGTGCTTGCGTATCCCACCGGCGTAGTGAATTTGTGCGAGCTGTGGGATCACGTGACTCAGTTAGAGCCAATGGCAGCACACCATCTTCCATTCATAAGTTTCACATACGTGCTATGAAATCTATGAATCTTACACCCCCCCAAAATAACAGCTAAACCTCAATTAAATTTTTTAAAAAACCATCACATTAATAAAATAAGTATAGTTAAATAAATTAACCATTTTAAATAAAAAATTTAATTTTTTTTAAAAATTTAAAATCTTTTAAAAAGTTATAAAAATAAACTTACCTGTCTTTAAAGTCTCTAAAAAAGATATACCTGTTAAAAAAAATTCAAAAAAATACTTAATTCACTACTTACCTTGTTAAAAGTGGGTCTTACTCCTCCTTTTTCCATTTCTAAAATCTTCCGTACTTACCTGCGCGTCCAAAGCATGAAGTGCACAGCGTGCGCGCAGCCTGTAGCGCGCACGCGATGCACCGAGGAACCGCCCCCTTTTCAAAAGACCAAGTGCCGGTTTTCAGCGCATGCGCAGGGCATGCAGAAAACCGGCAATTGGAGTGGGAATACGCGAGAGTACGCAGTGCGTACTCTCGCGTCGCGGGATGAATTTTTGGCCCACTGTGTTCCATATAACAACTATTCTTAGCTGGCATTTTTTCTATGCATGCAAACAACAACTTGCATTTGTATAGCGCCTTTAACGTAATAAAATGTCACAAGGGGCTTCACAGGAACATTATCAAACAAAATTTCACACCGAGCCACATAAGGAGTGTCTTATAGGAGGAGAGATAGAGAGTCAGTGAAACTTAGGGAGGGAATTCCAGAGCTTAGGACCATGGCAGCTGAAGGCGCATCCACCAATGGTGGAACGATTAAAATTGGGGATGCGCAAGACACCAAAATTGGAGGAGCGCAGATATCTGGGAGAGTTGAAGGGCTGGAGGAGATTACAGGGATAGGGAGGGGCGAGGCCATGGAGGCATTTGAAAACAAGGATGAGAAAAGGTTTGTGCTTTTCATGGGGCAGTTCGGGTTAAGTTATGCCACCTAAACGACAGAAATGTAGAAAGGTTTATAATGTTTTCACTACTATTGCCACCAGTATGGTCACTTAGCAGAACATTCCCCTTGCTTGTGGCTCAGTTCACCAATAAATAGCTGACCGTGCACACTACAGCCAGGCTGAAGGTACAGAGACATTATCAATTAAAGCCAAAATCATGCGAAGTAATGGCATATGCCCAGCTGAGAAATGATTGTGAATAACTAAGCTCACATAAAACCACTGTTAACAGCATTCACATTTATCCAGTTTATTCACTTTGTATAACCAGATTTTGAGAGGGGCATTAAGGCTAGGCAGAACCCTGAATAACAATTTCCATTTACCCCCTATTGCATTCAGTTATGGGGAAAGGGGTTGTCACATAAACCGTCTTCTTAAACCACCTTCCCGTGCCTCCTCCACCCTTACCTCCAACAAGTGCGAGGAGCTCACGGACTATTTTGTCACAAAGATTGAGACCATCCATTCAGCCGCCTCTGCTGCTTCCCTCCTTTCCCCTAGCCCACCGGGTCAAACTTCTCCTAATGTTCCCCACTGCCCCAGCCCTGAACTCACGTCTTTCTCTAGATTCTATCCCATTTCCTGCAATGCTCATCTTGTCCAGGAGACCCACCCCCTGCTCCCTCGATCCTATTCCGACCAAACTGTTGACCACCCAAATTCCATTCCTGGGCCCTATGTTAGCATTATATTTTTAATGGTTCCGTCTCCTCAGGTACTGTGTCCCGCCCCTTCAAATCTACTGTCATCTGACTAGCCAACTTCCCTTCCTGGGTCCCATGCTAGCTGCTACTGTTAACAGTTCCCTCTCTTCAGGTACTGTCCCTTTCCCCTCTTTCAAATCTGCTGTCATCACCCCTCTCCTCAAAAAATCCACCCCTCTGTCCTTGCAAACCATCTCCAACCTCCCTTTCCTCTCCAAAGTCCTTGAATGTGTTTACGCCTCCAAAATCCATGCCCATCTTTCCCGCAATTTCCTGTTTGAATCCCTCCAATCAGGTTTCATCAACAGTACTGAAAAGGCCCTTATCAAAGTCACAAATGACATTCTTTGTAACTGTGAATGGGATAAACTATCCCTCCTCATCGTTCTCACCCTATCTGCAGCCTTCGACAACAGTTGACCACACCATCCTCCTCCAACACTTGTCCTCCGTCGTCCAGCTGGGTGGAACTACCCTTGCTTGGTTCCATTCTTATCTATCGAATCGTAGCTAGAGAATCACCTGCAACGGCTTCTCTTCCCACTCCGTTACATCTGGAGTCCCCAAGGATCTATCCTTGGCCCCCTTCTATTTCTCATCTACATGCTACCCCTCAACGATATCATCCAAAAACACATCAGGTTCCACATGTAGCCGACAACACTACCACCTCTCTGGACCCCTCCTCTGCCTCTGATTTGTCACACTGCTTTTCTGACATCCAATAGTGGATGAGCAGAAATTTCTTCCAACTCTTTGGTCCCTGCCACAAACTCCGTTCGTTGGCCACCGTTTCCATCCCTGATCCCAGCATAACCAGGACCCTACCTTCTTCCAGTGACTCCTGCCAGAGTTACCAGATAGTCCAACGGAATCCTCAAGGAAAATCGAGGCCAGTATCACCAAAGCCATCATGATCACTGCGTGAAACATAGAAACTAGGAGCAGGAGTAGGCCATTCGGCCCGTTGAGCCTGCTCCACCATTCAATACGATCATGGCTGATCATCCAAATCCAGTACCTTGTCCCTGCTTTCTCACACAGAATCCCCATCGAGCCTGCACCGACACATATCCCACCCTATCCCTGTAACCCCACGTATTTAATTCCCCCTAACATATCCCATCCTATCCCCGTAACCCCACATATTTAATCCCCCCTAACACTAAGGGTCAATTTATCATAGCCAAATCAACCTAACCCGCACATTTTTGGACTTGAATGCGCACGAGCAAGAGAAAGCAGGTGCGATTCTGAATCAAGCTCCACAGCGCTTCCTGAAGCAAAGGGCCCAGAGACCAGAGAAGGTAACCATTCCGATTGCACACCTCAGCTGATTCAGTCTGACAGTTTGATACATCACACAAGTATCATCAAGGAAGGTTTTCTATAGTCACTGTATCAGCATTTTAGCAGCTGGAATTCAAGACAAACCTTTTGATCATTCTTGATTAAAGCAAAGTTGGCAGTTTTTTTTATAACAAGCCAACCTATAGCGTTTCACACTTGCAGTCAGCATTTCTTGTGTTGCATCCGCATGTTGCTCTTTACTGACTAAAAACAAAGCAGGAGCTGCACTGCTGCTGCCCTCAGATTGCTACAGAATGCTGTGAGAATATCATCCGCCATGTGCGGAAACTGGACACACGAGCACAAGCCCTATCAGGTAGCCCCCACACTAGCCTCTGCTTAAATCGCACCCAAGGACATGCAGGTACTTGAAGCCTTCAGAGGGAGATATACTGCAGACACTGATGATGTAAACTGTACTGAAAAAACTAAGTGATTTAAGAGGATATCGAGAGGAAATATACAGTCAGAATTGATTTAAACTACCCTGGAGAGAGTGATGAAAAATATAGATGGAGGTGATACATACCAATCGTCAGTGTTTGATGCTGTTCTGGGTGAGATGCGGAAATGGTCTTGGACAACAAATTTGCTTTGGAAATGCCTCTTCTGGGGTCTGTAAATAGGATTCTGCTTGGGGCACACATTCTCAATGTCCCAGAGTACATTATGGTTCGATCCACAAGAGGAGGGATCTTGATGAGCCTGAAAGCTAGCTGGAACCTCATATCAGGGGCTCTTAAGATGGTTCTTCAGGTTATCACAGCATGCATGTCAGATTCTCTAGAGTCCCACAGAGTAAACAGAAAGTAACAGGCTAGGGTCTCAAGGAAAATGTGTAGGGCAGATTGTGACATTATTCCAAGATCTCAGAGTTAAGTGAGGTTAAGGGAATCCCACTTGCACTATTTTTATCGATTTTTGTAAGTCTTTTGACTCAGTGGCTTATGCAGCCTTCATGAAGAAACTGGAAGCTATGGCCAAATCTTGGATTTTGTCTGGAATGTGTAATCCAGCTCGAAGATCTGTGTAAGAAGGGCTGAGACCTTTTGAACTAATTACTCTCAAAAGACAGAAGCAGACTCCAAAATATTTGAAAATGCATCAAAGTGTCAAAATTCAAAAATTCCTGGTGGGGCATGCCCCACTCCTTCTAGGAATTGAATTTTATACCTTCAGTGCTCACATCCCCATTAGAGATTTCTAAATTGACCAGTGCAAAAACTTAGGCTTATATTCACTAGAGTTTAGAAGAATGAGAGGGGATCTCATTGAAACTTATAAAATTCTAACAGGTCTAGACAGACTAGATGCAGGAAGGATGTTCCCGATGGCCGGGGAGTCCAGAACCAGGGGTCACAGTCTAAGGATAAGGGGTTAGCCATTTAGGACTGAGATGAGGAGGAATTTCTTCACCCAGAGAGTGGTGAACCTGTGGAATTCTCTACCACACAAGGCAGTTGAGGCCAATTCATTAAATATATTCAAGAAGGAGTTAGATATATTTCTTAAGGCTAAAGGGATCAAGGGATATGGGGAGAAAGCAGGGACAGGGTACTGAATTTGGATGATCAGCCATGATCTCATTAAATGGCGGAACAGGCTCGAGGGGCCGAATGGCCTACTCCTGCTCCTATCTTCTATGTTTCTTTGTTTCTAAAACACATCATTCTGTGTTCTTTAGGTCTTCCTCTATAATGCAAATGATTCCGCAATCAGGCACTGTGGCCCCTGATATCCCAACCTTCACTTAAATGGAAATTCACAAGCTGCAGTCCGGCAATTTCCCTTCTTGTGCTGACCGGGAGTTCCACTCTATGCCAGAAGCACCTGATCACAGAATCAATGCAATAAATATGCCTGTAGTTTAAGTTATGATAAGTTGGTGTCCCACTATACTATAGGTGTAACTAATGTACTGGGTTTCATTTTTCACAGAAAACCAAAATCAAATTGTGCACTTCAATCCCCAAAACACTGGTTTAAAAAATAAAGAAAAACTGCAATTGATAAAGAAAGTGGACTCATGTAATAAAAATGGAATTTAACTTTCTCAACCAATTTAGCAGTGGCCTTGGTCAAACATCTGTTTTTAAACAGCAAGTTATTTTTGGGTTATCTTTTTTGTGCAGCTGTGCATCAGCTTTTGCAAATTTTCTCATTATGCACAATTTACAGGGATGGTTCTGCATCTGCAACACAAACATGACCATCCCACTACCCCTAACCTCCAGCTTCAAAGTCTTTCAAACAACCCCGGAGTTATTCAAAATACAATTAGATGTTGTGATAGGGACGTTAATACACAAAAGGATAGCCATCAATGAGAGAGCTAAATTATTAGAGGAATGGCTTCAATTTTTGAATTATAGGCCCTGAATTTGCGATCGGCAGCGTAGCTAACGAGTAAGCCGCCGACCTCCAAACGGAGTCCGCACTTACCTGCCGTGAACCCTGCTTCAAGAAGTTGCTTTGACGCTGCAGAGTTGTGTCCAGCACAGTGGCCCACGGATCCCAGCGACAGAACGCTGTGCATATTCAAACCTGGGATCACGTGGAGCGGTGCTCCTTTCACTTCCTGACTCTTAGCCAATCAGGAAACAGAGGACATTGCTATTGTAAATATATGTCAATAGAAGACAGAAGTCTACAATCTACATAGTGTTTAATAGCTACTCTTAATAGGAAATGTTGGTTGAAGGGATTTAAAAAGGTAGGTATATATATTTTAGTTACGCCAGATATACATTTGATCAAACATTTTTCATAACGGTGTAATAATACTACATTTGTTAGCTATACAGTTCTTACCTACTCAGTATTAGATTAGATGCTCCATTATTTGAATTGTGCCCATAAAGTAGCAAACCCCAATACAAAATGTTTCTATAAACCAGTAGGTTTTTTTATTGTAATTTTTTTTTTTTTTATTCGTTCGTGGGTTGTGGGCATCGCTGGCCAGGCCAGCATTTATTGCCCATCCCTAATTGCCCTTGAGAAGGTGGTGATGAGCTGCCTTCTTGAACCGCTGCAGTCCGTGAGGTGAAGGTACTCCCACAGTGCTGACTTTGTCGTAGCGGTTTGGTAGAACTGAGTGGCTTGCTCGGCCATTTCTCAGGGCAGTTAAGAATCAACCACATTGCTGTGAATCTGGAGTCATAGGCCAGACCAGGTAAGGACGGCAGATTTCCTTCCCTAAAGGACATTAGTGAACCAGATGTGTTTTTACAACAATCCAGTAGTTTCATGGTTACCATTACTGATATTAGCTTTTTATTCCAGATTTATTGTTGAGAAATAATCGGCACACAAAAATTTTGTCCTTAAACCAACATATCCAATCTATAGAGTGCCTATTGCTGGTGTTTACTGTGCGTAATTTCTGGGTTCAGAAACTCATCGGGAAAGATTACATGAAAAGAGCTTTGTGTCTGGCCAGTAAATTTTTTAATCAGAAAATGCTGGAAACACACAACAGTCAGCAGCCACCAACTAAAACAATTTTCTCATTCCCCTTCCCTAACACTGTGCAACAGGCTCCTGTGTCTGTTTGCACCAGCCGTAAAAATTTTCATTGTAATTAATGCGCAGTAGGTGGGCAATTAGCCCAACTTTTCACCAGCATGTTGATTTCAATGGGTAGGTGAAATATGCAGCGACGCTGATGCAGAGTCAGAACTTGACAGATCGTAAGTTTGGGATTTAGCGCATGCGGTCAATTTCAAAGGCGGTATGACGGCGTACCCTCAGAATATGCCATCATTCGGGGCCAATGTAGTAGAGAAATGGACTTCAATAGGAGAGTTAAAATACAAAAAGAATGAGCTTCGATGGTACGGTTAATATACTACTGAGACAGGCTTCAATGAGAGAGAGTTGTTGGGCCATATTTTGCGACACCCACGTACAAGGTGTGGACGCACCCGTAGGGGCTACGCAAGTTCCGGGTTTAGGCATGTGAAGCGCATGCGCGAAAACCTGGAACTTGCGATCTGTCAAGAATCCTCTTGGCAGATCCTCCGCATCCCAGGGAGAAGGGCCTCTGCGGTGGAGAGTTGTGCTATTTGCCCAACTTCCGCCCACTGAATGCCTGTGAAATTCTTACGCCTGGTAAAAGCAAGCGTAATGCCTGCTTTTACCTGCATAAGAGTTTTAAAAAATAGAAAAATAAAATGTTATCACTCATTTACACATTAAAAACCCTGTCCAATAAGCGAAGTTTATTTTTAGCCCCGTTAAAACATATAAATTATTTTTCTCAAAAAATTAAATTTTCGTTTAAAATATTTAATTAAATGGCATTTTAATTAATTTTAAATATGTAATTAAAGAAAAAAATTATTTCATGTGTTCGTGTATTTTTTAAGTGATCCCCATTCATATTTATGGGGTTTCTGTACGTACGCAATTCCCATAAGTATGAATGGGGATTCCCTTCTTTTATTGGTTGGGCCGGCCCACGTGATCCCAAGAGTGCTTGCGAACCGCATGCGCCCCTGGGATATGTGGGCCTCTGCCCGCTCGTACCCGGAGAGGCCCAGGATCGCAAGCCTCCATACCTCCCAGGCCACCAGGTACATTCGTAGATTTTTTACAGGTCGGTGGCATCTGCCCGCGGGAAGCCTCCGATCGCAATTTCAGGCCCAATGTATTAATGAGTTTGACAGAAGAAATAATGTATGGAAAGGATGGATTTCAATGGGAGAGTCAATATACTAGAGAGTGGACTTCAATGAAAGTGTAATGTATTAGAGCAATGGGAAAGATAATGTATTAGAGAAATGGACTTCGATGACTTGAATGGCCTTTTGTCATCCATGACTTTTAATTATGTTCTTAGGTACTTATAAAAGCAGTGTCATGCCTGATGTCAGATAAGAATAGTGACCCCAGCCAACAAGGCTACTGGTCAATGCAGCCAGCACCCTAGTCCAATCCAATCCCAGGACCAAGACCAACTGAACGGCCTTAATGCTTAAACACACATTGGCCCAAAAATTCGGCTGAATACAGGAGAGTACGAACTGTGTCCTCTCGCGTATTCGGTCCCGAAGTGCCAGTTTCCTGCATGCACTGCGCATGCGCGGGAAACCGGCACTTCCGGTATGGCGAAGGGGGCGGTTCCTAAGTGAACCGCGTGCGCACTACAGGCTGTGCGCACACAGCACACTTAGGTTTTTTTCAGGTTTCAACGCGAAGGTAAGTATGGAATATTTTACACATGAAGAAAGGAGGCGTAAGACCCCCTTTTAACAAGGTAAGTAGTTAATTAAGTATTATTTTAAAAAAATTTCAACAGGTTTATCTTTTTTAGAGACTTTAAAGAAAGGTAAGTTTATTTTTATAACTTTTAAAAAGAATTTAAATTTTTGTTTAAAGTAGTTAATTTATTTAACTATAGTTATTTTATTAATGAGATGGTTTTTAAAAAAAAAATATTTGAGGTTTAGCTGTTCTTTTGGGGGCAATTTGTATTCATAGTTTTGACAGTTCTCCTGTCAAATCTATGAATGAAAGATGGTGTGCTGCCATTGGCTCTCCATGGCCCACGTGATCCCAGAGGTCGCATCGAACTAACTGCGCCTCTGGGACACGCACACACTGCACGTCGGCACCAGGGAGAGGCCCAGGACCAGACATTCCTGTGGGCCCAAAACACAATGGCCGGCGCGGAGTGCGATATCGCGCCAGATCCTTACACCCGCGGCAAGCCTCCGAGTCAAATTTCTGGGCTATTACTTCTGCAAAACAATGCCAACAAATCCCACAAATCAATCTACTCATCTGCAAAGACCATGCGATCAAAATGTAAAATGACTTCACAAAATATGCAGCTGTACCTGAACTTTTAGAACACCAATTTTTAAAAAGTGATTTGTAGTTACATTTTTGAAAAATTGAGTGAGCACATTATTCCTCAGGATGATTTTTAAGTATTAAAAACTCATTATTTTAAAAAAAATTCGCCCTTCTGCTTACATTGTTGGAATATGGGCCCACCATCACCTCTTTAAAAGGGAAGATTCTTCACATGCAAGTCTAGCATGTGAGTGCCCAGCAGGCTTTCATCTGCATAACACATCACAGCTGATCCCAGTGCTGTCCTGAACCGACATTCACACACACACTTCCAACAGGAGTATTTGGATTTGCAGATGAGTAGATTGATTTGTGGGATTTGTTGGCATTGTTTTGCAGAAGTAATGTGTGTTTAAGCATTAAGGCCGTTCAGTTGGTCTTGGTCCTGGGATTGGATTGGACTAGGGTGCTGACTGCATTGACCAGTAGCCTTGTTGGCTGGGGTCACTATTCTTATCTGACATCAGGTATGACACTGCTTTTATAAGTACCTAAGAACATAATTAAAAGTCATGGATGACAAAAGGCCATTCAAGTCATCGAAATCCATTTCTCTAATACATCTATAGATATGTGAAGAGAAAAAGATTGGTGAAGTCAAGCGTAGGTCCCTTGCAGTCAGAATCAGGGGAATTTATAATGGGGAACAAAGAAATGGCCGACCAATTAAATACATACTTTGGTTCTGTCTTCACAAAGGAGGACACAAATAAACTCCCAGAGATGTCGGGGAACATAGGGTCTAATGAGAGGGAGGAACTGAATGAAATCAGTATTTGTAGGGAAATGGCGTTAGGAAAATTGACGGGATTGAAGGCCGATAAATCCTCAGGGCCTGATAATCTACATCCTAGGGTACTTAAGGAAGTGACCCTAGAAATAGTAGATGCATTGCTGGTCATCTTCCAAAATTCTATAGACTCTGGAACAGTTCCCATGGATTGGAGGGTAGCTAATGTAACCCCACTATTTAAAAAAGGTGGGAGAGAGAAAATGGGGAATTATAGCCTGACATCGGTAGTGGGCAAAATGCTAGAGTCCATTATAAAAGATGTAATAGCAGAGCACTTGGAAAACAGTGACAGGATCGGACAAAGTCAACATGGATTTACAAAAGGTAAATCATGCTTGACTAATCTACTGGAATTTTTTGAGGATGTAACTGGTAGAATAGATAAGGGAGAACCAGTGGATGTGGTGTATTTGGACTTTCAGAAGGCTTTCAATAAGGTCCCACATAAGAGATTAGCGTGCAAAGTTAAAGCACATGGGATTGGGGGTAAGGTACTAACTTGAATAGAAAACTGGTTGGCAGACAGGAAGCAAAGAGTTGGAATAAACGGGTCTTTTTCCAAGTGGCAGGCAGTGACTAGTGGGTTACCGCAGGGATCAGTGCTAGGACCCCAGCTATTCACAATATATAATGGGCCAGAAATCCAGCTTTCCGGCTTCCTGCGGGTACAAGCATCGCGCGCATACTTGCCTACCGCGCCTGCAGTTGTGCTTTGGGCCCACGAGGACTTCGGGTCCTGGGCCTCCTCCAGCTGCCGGCGCGCAGTGCTTGTGTATCCCAGGGGCGCAGTTAGTTCGAAGCGTCCCCTGGGATCACGTGGGCCATGGAGAGCCAACCCTAGCAGGGCATTTTCATTCATAGATTTGACAGGAAGACCTATGAATAGAGATCGGCCCCAAAACCACGCTTAAACTTCAAATAAATTTTTTAAAAAACATCACATTTTTAAAATAACTATAAGTTAAATAAATTAACTACTTTAAACAAAAATTTAAATTTTTGAAAAAATTAATTATACTTTGTAACGGTGCTAAAAATAAACTTACCTTTCTTTAAAGTATCTAAAAAAGATAAACCAGTTGAAAAAAATTTTAAATTGTAATTAATTAACCACTTACCTTGTTAAAAACAGGCCTTGCGCCTCCTTTTTAAAAGCGCAGCTTCTTTATACTTACCTTCCCGGAGAAACCTGATTAGAAAATCGAAGTTCGCTGCGTGCGCACAGCATTCTCCCGCGCACACGTTCGACTTCTGAACCCCTCCCTTCAGGGGAACGGAAGTTCCGGTTTCCCGCGCATGCACAGTGCATGCAGGAAACCGACACTTCAGATGGCCTTACGGGTGAGTACACAGCGCGTACTCACCCGACAACAGCCGAATTTCTGGCCCATTAATGATCTAGACGAGGGAACTAGATGTAATATCTCCAAGTTTGCAGATGACACAAAGCTGGGTGGGTGTGTGTGCTGTGAGGAGGATGCAGAGAAACTCCAGTATAATTTGGACAGGTTGGGTGATTGGGCAGATGCATTATAATGTGGATAAATGCGAGGTTATCCACTTTGGTGGCAAAAACAGGAAGGCAGATTATTATCTGAACGGCAATAGATTGGGAAAAGGGGATGTGCAACGAGACCTGGGTGTCCTTGTGCACCAGTCGCTGAAGGTAAGCATGCAAGTGCAGCAGGCGGTTAAGATGCAAATGGTATGTTGGCCTTCATAGCGAGAGGATTAGAGTACAGGAGCAAGGATGTCTTGCTGCAGTTGTACAGGGCCTTGGTGAGACCACACCTTGAGTTTTGTGTGCAGTTTTGGTTGCCTTATCTGAGGAAGGATGTTCTTGCCATGGAGGGAGTGCAGCGAAGATTCACCAGACTGATACCTGGGATGGCAGGAATGACGTATGAAGAGAGATTGGGTCAATTAGGCTTATATTCGCTAGAGTTTAGAAGAATGAGAGGGGATCTCATTGAAACTTATAAAATTCTAACAGGACTAGACAGACTAGATGCAGGAAGGCTGATCCCGATGGCGGGTGAGTCCAGAACCAGGGGTCACAGTCTAAGGATAAGGGGTAAGCCATTTAGGACTGAGATGAGGAGGAATTTCTTCACCCAGAGAGTGGTGAACCTGTGGAATTCTCTACCACAGAAGGCAGTTGAGGCCAATGCATTAAATATATTCAAGAAGGAGTTAGATATATTTCTTAAGGCTGAAGGGACCAAGGGGTATGGGGAGAAAGCAGGGACAGGGTACTGAATTTGGATGATCAGCCATGATCGCATTGAATGACGGAGCAGGCTCGAGGGGCCGAATGGCCTACTCCTGCTCCTATCTTCTATGTTTCTCTGTGAGCAGGAGTGGGAACCCAGGCTGTCATCAACCAACATTCACACACACTTCTAACAGGAGTATTTGGATCGTGAGCAGGAGTGGGAACCCAGGCTGTCCTGAACCGACATTCACACACACACTTCCAACAGGAGCATTTGGATAGTGAGCAGGAGTGGGAACCCAGGCTGAGTTTCTCCATTTTCAACCTAGGAGCACCGATTTCCCCTCCTGTCAGATTAGATGTAATTAGAACTGGCCCGGGATCAAGTCTGAAAGCATTCCAGTGTGCATCGTTGAGCTACATAATGTCCAAACCATCTAGGTTATCACAGGAGTCAGAGTTAATTTAAAATAATTATGGAATCAGTTCTCTAATGTATAAAATTCCTACTGTAATGATAACAAGGGATACTGCTCCTTTAAACCACCTGCAAGGCACAAGATGCTAACGTTAATAATTCTGCGGGTTTGGATGCAATATAATTATAACAACCAATGTGATATCTTGCAACAAAGGGGCATCTTTTACTGGTCACTTGACAGTCTGGTGTTACACAATCTCCTTTTTGCGAACTGTAAATGTTGGTTGACTATATATACAAACCTCTTATTAGCAATCATAAAACGGCCAATTACAAGTTTGTTCAATTTAAAAATAAATGTTCACAAAGGAGATTGAACTTTGGCCAATCAGCAATAATACCTCTTAATTGTACCACACAGTACTAGCAAATAGAAACATAGAAACATAGAAACTAGGAGCAGGAGTAGGCCATTCGGCCCGTCGAGCCTGCTCCACCATTCAATACGATCATGGCTGATCATCCAAATCCAGCACCCTGTCCCTGCCTTCTCACACAGAATCCCCATCGAGCCTGCACCGACACATATCCCACCCTATCCCCGTAACCCCACGTATTTAATTCCCCCTAACATATCCCATCCTATCCCCATAACCCCACATATTTAATCCCCCCCCCTAACACTAAGGGTCAATTTATCATAGCCAAATCAACCTAACCCGCACATTTTTGGACTGTGGGAGGAAACCGGAGCACCCGGAGGAAACCCACGCAGACACGGGGAGAATGTGCAAACTCCACACAGACAGTCACCCGAGGCCGGATTCGAACCCGGGTCCCTGGCGCTGTGAGGCACCAGTGCTAACCACTATGCCACCGCGTTCATCTCAAACATGGACGAACGAGTAGAATTCCAGAGGTGAGGTGAGAGTGACTGCCCTTGACCAAGTGTGGCATCAAGGAGCCCTCGTGAAACTGGTCAATGGGAATCGGGGGGAAAACTCTCCACTGGCTGGAGTCATACCTAGCACAAAGGAAGATGGTTGTGGTAGTCGGTGGTCAATCATCACAGCCCCAGAACATCGCTGCAGGAGTTCCTCAGGGCAGTGTCCGAGGCCCAACCATCTTCAGCTGCTTCATCAATGACCTTTCCTCCATCATAAGATCAGAAGTGGGGATGTTCGCTGATGACTGCACAGTGTTCAGTGCCATTTGCAATTCCTCAGACAATGAAGCAGTCCATGCCCGCATGCAACAAGACCTGGACAACATTCAGGCTTGGGCTGATAAGTGGCAGGTAACATTCGCGCCACACAAGTGCCAAGCAAGGACGATCTCCAACAAGCGAGAGCCTAACCACCGCCCCTTGACATTCAACGGCATTACCATCGTCAAATCCCCCAGCATCAACATCCTAGGGGTCACCATTGACCAGAAACTTAATTGGACCAGCCACATCAATACTGTGGCAACAAGAGCAGGTCAGAGGCTAGGTATTCTGCAGCGAGTGTCACACCTCCTGACTCCCCAAAGCCTTTCCACCATCTACAAGGCACAAGTAAGGAGTGTGATGGAATACTCTCCACTTGCCTGGATGAGTGCAGCTCCAACAACACTCAAGAAGCTCGACACCATCCAGGACAAAGCAGCCTGCTTGATTGGCACCCCATCCACCACCTTAAACAGTCACACCCTCCACCACTGGCGTACCGTGGCTGCAGTGTGTACCATCTACAAGATGCACTGCACAACTCGCCAAGGCTCCTTCGGCAGCACCTCGCAAACCCGCGACCTCTACCACCTAGAAGGACAAAGGCAGCAGGCACATGGGAACACCACTAACTCCAAGTTCCCCTCCAAGTCACACACCATCCTGACTTGGAAGTATATTGCCATTCCTTCATTGTCGCTGGTTCAAAATCCTGGAACTCCCTCCCTAACAGGACTGAAGGAGTACCTTCACCACATGGACTGCAGCGGTTGAAGAAGGTAGCTCACCACCACCTTCTCAAGGGCAATTAGGGATGGGCCATAAATGCTAGCCTTGCGAGCGATGCCAAGATCCCACCAACGAATTTTAAAAAAAGCCTATAAGCTGGATCAGCATAACCTGCCACTTCTGTAGAATCATAGAATGGTTATAGCACAGAAGGAGGCCATTCGGCCCGTCGAGCCCATGCCGGCTCTCTGCAAGAGCACCTCAGCTAGTCCCACTCCCCCGCACTTTCCCCGCAGCCCTGGAAATGTTTTTCTTCAGGTACTTATCCAATTCCCTTTTCAACGCCACAATTGATTCTGCCTCCAACACCATTTCAGGCACTGCATTCCAGATCATAACCACTCACTGCGTAAAAAAGGTTTTCCTCATGTCGCCTTTGGTTCTTCTGTGAAACACCTTAAATCTCTGTCCTCTGATTCTTGACCCTTCCACCAATGGGAACAGTTTCTCTCTGTCTACTCTGTCCAGACCCCTCATGATTTAGAACACCTCGATAAAATCTCCACTCAAACTTCTCTGCTCTAAGGAGTACAACCCCAGCTTATCCAGTATATCCACGTAACTGAAGTCCTTCATCCCTGGAACCATTCTTGGAAATTTTTTCTGCACCCTCTCTAAGGCCATTACATCCTTCCTAAAGTGCAGAGCCCAGAATTGGACACAATACTCTAGTTGAGGCCGGACCAGTATTTTAAAAAGGTATATCATAGCTTTCGTACTCTACAGCCACGATTTTATCATTGGTGCTGGGGTGGGTGTGGGTCAGCGGGTCACGGTCCCGCCTCTGCTTTCAACCGGTAAAAATTTGCGATTTTGCCCAAATTGGGCAATTGAGTCCCTCTGTGTGCGCTCCCTGGGCCAATTACTGTTTCAGGTCTGGAACTCGCCTCTGCTGACATCTGTGAGCCAGCTGCATTTAAGGGGCCCATGCAGCCTTGGTTCATTCTCTCATCTTTTGCTTCTGGATTGACTACTCTGCTGACTACTGCTGACATGGTAACCTCAAGGGCGAAGGCCTCACCACGATTTGCCGATGACTCCCACCATGCTCTTGTTGAGGTAGTCAGAGATCAAAAAGAGGTATTCTTCCCATCATAGAATCATAGAAAGTTACAGCACGGAAGGTGGCCATTTCGGCCCATCGTGTCCGCGCCGGCCAACAAACAGCTATCCAGAAATAACAACAGAAAATGCTGGAAAAACTCAGCAGGCCAGGCAGCATCCGTGGAGAGAGAAAGAGAGTTAACGTTTCAGGTCGATGACCTTTCGTCATCGACCTGAAACGTTAACTCTCTTTCTCTCTCCACGGATGCTGCCTGGCCTGCTGAGTTTTTCCAGCATTTTCTGTTGTTATTTCAGATTTCCAGCATCCGCAGTATTTTGCTATCGAAAGAGCTATCCAGCCTAATCCCACTTCCCAGCTCTTGGTCCGTAGCCCTGCAGGTTAGAGCATCCCAAGTGCACTTTTTAAATGTGGTTAGGGTTCCTGCCTCTACCACCCTTTCAGGCAGTGAGTTCCAGAACCCAAAACCCTCTGGGTGAAGAAATTTCCCCTCAAATCCCCTCTAAACCTTCCCCCAATTACTTTTAATCTGTGCCCCCTGGTTTTTGACCCCTCTGCTAAAGGAAATAGGTCCTTTCTATCCACTTTATCTATGCCCCTCATAATTTTATACACCTCAATAAGGTCTCCCCTCAGCCTCCTCTGTTCCAAGGAAAACAGACCCAGCCTATCCAGTCTTTCCTCATAGCTAAGATTCTCTACTCCTGGCAACATCCTTGTAAATCTCCTCTGTACCCTCTCTAGTGCAATCACATCTTTCCTGTAATGTGGTAACCAGAACTGCATGCAGTACTCTAGCTGAGGCCTAACTAGTGTTTTATACAGTTGAAGCATAACCCCCCCTGTTCTTGTATTCTATGCCACGGCTAATAAAGGCAAGCATTCCGTATGCCTTCTTAACCACCTTATCTACTTGGCCTGCTACCTTCAGGGATCTGTGGACATGCACTCCAAGGTCCCTTTGTTCCTCTACACTACTCAGGTGTCCTACCATTTAATGTGTATTTCCTTTCCTTGTTAGCCCTCCCCAAATGCATTACCTCACACTTCTCTGGATTGAATTCCATTTGCCACTGTTCTGCCCACCTGACCAATTTATTGATATCTTCCTGCAGTCTACAGCTTCCTTCTTCAGTATCAACCACACAGCCGATTTTAGTATCATCTGCAAATTTCTTAATCATACCCCCTATATTCAAGTCTAGATCATTGATATATACCACAAAAAGCAAGGGACCTAGTACTGAGCCCTGCGGAACCCCACTGGAAACAGCCTACCAGCCACAAAAACACCCATCAACCATTACCCTCTGCTTCCTGTCTCCGAGCCAGTTTTGAATCCAACTTGACACTTTGCCCTGGATCCCATGGGCTTTTAACTTCGTGACCAGTCTGCCATGTGGAACCTTATCACAAGCCTTGCTAAAGTCCATATACACTACATCAAATGCACTACCCTCATCTACCCTCTTTGTTACCTCCTCAAAAAATTCAATCAAGTTTGTCAGACACGACCTTCCCTTAACAAATCCGTGCTGACTATCCTTGATTAATCCATGTCTTTCTAAATGAAGATTTATCCTGTCCTTCAGAATTCTTTCCAATAATTTTCCCACCACCGAGGTTAGGCTGACTGGCCTGTAATTACTCGGTCTATCCTTTTCTCCCTTTTTAAACAAGGGTACCACATTAGCAGTCCTCCAGTCCTCCGGCACCACACCTGAAGCCAGAGAGGATTGAAAAATGATGGTCAGGGCCTCTGCTATTTCCTCTTTTGCTTCGCTTAACAGCCTGGGATACATTTCATCCGGGCCTGGGGATTTATCCACTTTTAAAGCTGCTAAACCCTTAATACTTACTCTCTCACTATGTTTATTTCATCTAATATTCCACACTCCTCCCCCCGGATATCAATGTCTGCTTCGCCCCTCTCCTTTGTGAAAACAGACGCAAAGTATTCATTAAGAACCCTACCGACGTCTCCCGCCTCCACACACAGATTACCCTCATGATCTCTAATAGGCCCTACCCTTTCTTTAGTTATCCTCTTACTCTTAATATATTTATAAAACATCTTTGGGTTTTCTTGATTTTACTTGCCAATAATTTTCCATGCTCTCTCTTTGCTTTCCTAATATCCTTTTTAATTGCTCCCCTGCACTTTCTGTACTCCTCTAAAAATTCTGGCATATTTAGCCCTCGGTATCTGTCATACGCCTCCCTTTTTTTCTTTATCCTACCCTGTATGTCCCTAGACATCCAGGGGGCTCTAGATTTCTTAGCCCACCTTTTTTCTTTAAGGGCACAAATTTGGTCTGAACCCTCCAGATCTCCTCCTTGAATGCCTCCCACTGCTCTGACACTGATTTACCTTCAAGTAGCTGTTTTCAGTCCACTATGGCTAAAGCCCCTCTGAGCTTAGCAAAATTTGCTTTTCCCCAATTTAGAATTTTTATTCCTGGTCTATCCTTGTCCTTTTCCAGAACTACCTTAAATCTAACAGAATTATGGTCACTCGCATCAAAATGCTCCCCCACTGATACGCCTTCTACCTGCCCAGCTTCATTCCCTAAAACTAAGTCCAGAACCGCCCCCTCCCTTAGAGTCAGAGAGTTAGAGTTAGACAGTACAGAAAGAGGCCCTTTGGCAAATCGTGTCCGCGCCGGCCATGAAACCCTGTCTATTTTAATCCCATTGTCCAGCACTTGGTCCGTAGCCTTGTATGCTATGGCGTTTCAAGTGCTCATCTAAATGCTTCTTGAATGTTGTGAGGGTTCCTGCCTCTACCACCCTTTCAGGCAGTGAGTTCCAGATTCCAACCACCCTCTGGGTGAAAATGTTTTTCCTCAAATCCCCTCTAAACCTCCTGCCCCTTACCTTGAAACTATGCCCCCTGGTTATTGACCCCTCTACAAAGGGGAAAAGTTCCTTTCTATCTACCCCATCTATGCCCCACATAATTTTGTACACCTCAATCAGGTCCCCCCTCAGCCTTCTCTGCTCTAAGGAAAACAACCCCAGCCTGTCCAGTCTCTCTTCATAGCTGAAGCACTGCAGCCCAGGTAACATCCTGGTGAATCTCCTCTGCACCCTCTCCAATGCAATCACATCCTTCCGAAAGTGTGGCGACTAGAACTACACACAGTATTCCAGCTGTGGCCTAACTAGCGTTTTGTACAGCTCCATCATAACCTCCCTGCTCTTATATTCTATGCCTCGGCTAATGAAAGCAAGTATCCCATATGCCTTTTTAACCACCTTATCTGCCTGTCCTGCGGCCTTCAGGGATCTATGTATATGCAAATCAAGGTCCCTCTGATCCTCTGTCCTTCCTAGTGTCCTACCATTCATTGTGTATTCCCTTGCCTTGTTAGTCCTCCCAAAATGCATCACCTCACACTTTTCAGGGTTAAATTCCATTTGCCACTGTTCTGCCCATCTAACCAAACCGTCTATATCGTCCTGTAGCCTGAGGCTTCCCTCCTCGCTATTTACCACTCCACCAATTTTCGTGTCATCTGCGAACTTACTGATCATACCTCCTACATTCATATCTAAATCATTAATGTACACTGCAAACAACAAAGGACCCAGCACCGATCCCTGCGGTACACCACTGGACACAGGCTTCCAGTGACAAAAACAACCTTCGACCATCACCCTCTGCCTCCTGCCACTAAGCCAATTTTGGATCCAATGTGCCAAATTGCCCTGGATCCCATGGGCTCTTACCTTCTTGACCAGTCTCCCATGCAGGACTTTGTCAAAAGCCTTACTGAAGTCCATGTAGACTACATCAACTGCACTACCCTCATCCACACACCAAGTCACCCCCTCGAAAAATTCAATCAAATTGGTCAGACATGATCTCCCCCTGACAAAGCCATGCTGACTATCCTTGATTAATCCTTGCCTCTCCAAGTGGAGACTAATTCTGTCCCTCAGAATTTTTTCCAATAATTTCCCTACCACTGATGTTAGGCTCACTGGCCTGTAATTCCCTGGTTTATCCCTACTACCCTTCTTGAATAATGGTACTACGTTAGCTGTTCTCCAGTCCTCTGGCACCTCCCCTGTGGCCACAGAGGTTCTGAAAATTTGTGTCAGAGCCCCTGCAATCTCCTCCCTTGCCTCGCACAGCAGCCTGGGATACATCTCGTCTGGGCCTGGGGATTTATCCACTTTTAAGCCTGCTAAAACTGCTAGTACCTCCTCCCTCTCAATATTAATTTGTTCAAGTATATCATAATCCCCCTGCCTGATTTCTATGCCTACATTGTCCTTCTCCATAGTGAACACAGATGCAAAATATTCATTTAAAACCCCACCTACATCTTCTGGCTCTACACACAGATTGCCACTTTGGTCGCTAATGGGCCCTACTCTTTCCCTGGTTATCCTCTTGCCCTTAACATACTTATAAAACACCTTGGGATTTTCCTTTATTTTGCCCGCCAGTGTTATTTCATGCCCCCTCTTCGCTCTCCTAATTTATTTTTTAAGTACACCCCTGCACTTTCTATACTCCTCTAGTGCTTCCACTGTTTTTAGTCCTTTGTATCTGCCAAAAGCCTCCCTTTTTTTCCGAATCCATTCTCGTATATCCCTTGACATCCAGGGTTCCCTGGGTTTGTTGGTCCCACCCTTGACCTTTACGGGAACATGTTGCCGTTGTACTCTCTCTATTTCCTTTCTGAAAGACTCCCACTGCTCTGATGTGGATTTTCCTACAAGTAGCTGATCCCAGTCCACTTTGGCCAGATCCTGCCTTATCATATTAAAATCGGCCTTCCCCCAATTTAGAACCTTTATTTCCGGTCCATCTTTGTCCTTTTCCATGACTACCTTAAATCGCACCGAATTATGGTCACTGTCACCAAAATGCTCTCCTACTGACACTTCTACCACTTACCCGGCTACATTCCCTAGAATTAGGTCCAGTACCGCCCGCTCTCTTGTAGGACTTTCTACATGTTGGCTCAAAAAGCTCTCCTGGATGCACTTTAAGAATTCCACACCCTCTAAGCCTTTCACACTCTGACTATCCCAGTTAATATTGGGGAAGTTGAAATTCCCTATTATTATTACCCTATTATTTCTACACTTCTCTGAGATTTGCCTACATATCTGTTCCTCTATCTCCCCCTGACTGTTTGGGAGCCTATAGTACACTCCCAGCAAAGTGCTTGCCCCCTTTTTGTTTTTAGGTTCTACCCATATGGCCTCATTAGAGGAACCTGCTAAGATATCATCCCTCCTTACAGCAGTAATTGACTCCTTGATTAATATTGCGACACCCCCTCCTCTTTTACATCCCCCTCTGTCTCGGCTGAAGATTCTATATTGAGCTGCCAGTCCTGCCCCTCTCTCAACCATGTCTCTGTGATAGCAACAATATCATACTCCCATGTGTTCATCAACACCCTCAATTCATCTGCCTTACTCGCAAGACTCCTTGCATTAAAATAAATGCCATCCAGCCTTGCCGTACTCCTTTGTGCCGTTACATATTTGCTCTGCCTTCCAGGCAGACTTGTTTTTTCCTCTATATTTGGCTGTGCATCACCCCCTACTATAGCTCCACTCCGTATCCCATCCCCTGCCAAGTTAGTTTAAACCCCCCCCCAACAGTACTAGCAAACCTCCCCGCAAGGATGTTGGTCCCGTTCCGGTTCAGGTGCAACCCGTCCGACTTGTACAGGTCCCACCTTCCCCAGAAGCAGACCCAGTGATCCAGGAAACTAATGCCCTCCCTCCTGCACCAACTCTTTAGCCACGCATTCATCTGCTCTATCCTCCTATTCCTATACTCACTAGCACGTGGCACCAGGAGTAATCCAGAGATTACAACCTTTGAGGTCCTGCTTTTTAATCTGCTACCGAGCTCCCTAAATTCTTGTTGCAGGACCTCATCCCTCTTTCTACCCATGTCGTTGGTACCAATGTGAACCACAACCTCTGACTGTTTGCCCTCCCCCTTCAGAATGCCCTGCAGTCGTTCAGTGACATCCTTGACCCTGGCACCAGGGAGGCAACATACCATCCTGGAGTCATGTCTGCGGCCACAGAAACATCTATCTGTTCCCCTTACGATAGAATCCCCTATCACTATTGCTCTCCCACTCTTTTTCCTCCCCTCCTGTGCAGCTGAGCCAGTCATAGTGCCACGGACTTGGCTCTTGCTGCATTCCCCTGAGAAACCCTCTCCCCCATCAGAATCCAAAACGGAAAATCTGTCGGAGAGGGAGATGGACCCAGGGGACTTCTGCACTACCTTCCTAGTTCTTTTACTCTGTCTGGCGGTCACCCATTCCCTGTCTGCCTGTGCACTCTTTACCTGCGGTGTTACCACCTTGTTAAACGTGCTATCCACGAAGATCTCAGCTTCGCGGATGCTCCACAGTGACTCCAGCCGCAGCTCCAGCTCCGAAACGCGGATTTCGAGTAGCTGCAGCTGGAGACACTTCCTGCACATGTGTTCGCCCTGGACACCTAAAGTGTTCCTGACTTCCAACATAGCACAGGAGGAGCACTCCACGCTGCCGAGCTGCCCTGCCATGTCCTACACTTAATTTACTCCCTTTAAATTAAAGAATATTAAATACACTAGGGACCTTACTTCCCTTTAAACACTACTTACTCCAAACTAGAGACCTTACTTTCATTTTAATGACTGGAATGTAGAAATACTGTAGAAATACTCACCACTGGTTCTCTGTCCCCTCTTGAGCAGCTTTTTAGCTCCTGCTCTCCTGGAAGCTTACAAAGATGGAAAAAGAAAGGAACAACTCACAGCTTAGCACTCTATTCGAAATCTGCACTCTGTGACAAACTGCACTCTAGCCTCCCATATTTATACTGCTGAGATTTAAATAAGCGAGTTCTCTGGCAGTTACAGAACCAGATTAGACCACTTAATTAATTAATTACTCTCACCTGCTCTCCAGCACAGAGCTTGCTTAGCCCTACCCAAGCCTGGAAGAAACTTAAAACTTGAAACAGTAAATTTAAATGCTAATTGCAAGCACACAAGACTAGAATTTATAAAAATAAGAGATTAACCTTTAAGATTTACTCCCTCACTCACTCACTACATACTGGCTAAAAAAGTTCTCCTGGATGCATTTTAGGAATTCCGCACCCTCTATATCCTTCACACTAATTTTATCCCAGTTAATATTGGGGTAGTTGAAATCCCCTACTATTACTGCCTTATAGTTTAGGAGGAAGAAGCCACCACAGCAGACCAAAGCTGTGTGGCTGCAAATTGCACAGGAGGTCAGCTCGAGATTGATGTGCAGTCGAACCTGGGTGCAGTGCCAAAAAAGGTTCAATGACCTGGTCCACTCAGGGAAAGTGAGTATAACATCATCATTACCCTCAATCTGCTCCCCATCTCCTCTCATCACCAGCATTCTGCATTGTCTACCTACTCCTCCACATCCCACTTTACCTTTACATCCCTTGCACCCTTAACCATCCCTCTCTCTCTCTGTATACAATCACTTCACTATTCGACTATGCTGCCCTCACACTCCCTATCACTGTTATGCAATGCCAACAACTCACAACGCACAGGGAGGGCCCTTGGTATTGGGACCTCACTTCATCTTTGTCTCTTTCTAAGCATCTATGCTATGGCTTCTCTACACTCACTCCACCATTCTCGCTCAAACTCAACTTGTCTCCCTCATTGCAGGAAAAGAGAGCTCACAATAAGAGGGAGAGGGCTAGAACAGGAGGAGGGCCACCTTCAATTGCCCATTTGACCAACGCTGAGGAGGCTGCCCTCGAAATAATCGGAGGTGATGAGTATCTAGAAGTGGGGGACGGTCAGACGGGCGCAGCAGAGCAAGCTGGTGGAAGAATAGATTTGCATCTCTCTCATTTACATTGCATGAGTGACTGATATGGCACCTGATGCTCATACAGATTGACTTATGATGATCTGCACTATTCCATGTGCAAGCTACGTTAATAGCACATGTGTAACTCAGGCCTTTACTCCCACACAGGACCATCGACAGCCCCCCTCCCCACTGTCCAGGAGGAAGAGCCGGAGCCAGAAGACTCCTCAGAGGAATCTGCAACCTCTGAAGGCGCAGCGTCAGCAGAATTAAGCGCACCCAGCACCAGCGCAGATACGCACACCTCGGTGGGACCTTCATAGAATCATAGAAAGTTACAGCACGGAAGGAGGCCATTTCGGCCCATCATGTCCACGCCGGCCAACAAAGAGCTATCCAGCCTAATCCCATTTCCCAGCTCTTGGTCCATAGCCCTGCAGATTAGAGCATCCCAAGTACACATCCAAGTACTTTTTAAATGTGGTTAGGGTTCCTGTCTCTACCACCCTTTCAGGCAGTGAGTTCCAGACCTCCACAACCCTCTGGGTGAAGAGATTTCCCCTCAAATCCCCTCTAAACCTTCCCCCACTTACTTTTTTAACTCTGTGCCCCCTGGTTTTTGACCCCTCTGCTAAGGGAAATAGGTCCTTTCTATCCACTTTATCTATGGCCCGCATAATATTATACACCTCAATAAGGTCTCCCTTCATGAGATCATGAGGGTAATCTGTGTGTGGAGGCGGGAGACGTCGGTAGGGTGCTTAATGAATACTTTGCGTCTGTTTTCACAAAGGAGAGGGGCGAAGCAGACATTGTTATCGGGGGGGAGGGGTGTGAAATATTAGATGAAATAAACATAGTGAGAGAGGAAGTATTAAGGGGTTTAGCAGCTTTAAAAGTGGATAAATCCCCAGTCCAGGATGAAATGTATCCCAGGCTGTTAAGCGAAGCAAAAGAGGAAATAGCAGAGGCCCTGACCATCATTTTTCAATCCTCTCTGGCTTCAGGTGTGGTGCCGGAGGACTGCTAATGTGGTACCCTTGTTTAAAAAGGGAGAAAAGGATAGACCGAGTAATTACAGGCCAGTTAGCCTAACCTCAATGGTGGGAAAATTATTGGAAAGAATTCTGAAGGACAGGATAAATCTTCATTTAGAAAGACACGGATTAATCAAGGATAGTCAGCATGGATTTGTTAAGGGAAGGTCGTGCCTGACAAACTTGATTAAATTTTTTGAGGAGGTAACAAGGAGGGTAGATGAGGGTAGTGTGTTTGATGTAGTGTATATGGACTTTAGCAAGGCTTTTGATAAGGTTCCGCATGGCAGACTGGTCACGAAGTTAAAAGCCCATGGGATCCAGGCCAAAGTGTCAAGTTGGATTCAAAACTGGCTCGGAGACAGGAAGCAGAGGGGAATGGTTGATGGGTGTTTTTCTGACTGGAAGGCTGTTTCCAATGGGGTTCCGCAGGGCTCAGTACTGGGTCCCTTGCTTTTTGTGGTATATATCAACGATCTTGACTTGAATATAGGGGGTATGATTAAGAAGTTTGCAGATGATACTAAAATCGGCTGTGTGGTTGATACTGAAGAAGGAAGCTGTAGACTGCAGGAAGATATCAATAAATTGGTCAGGTGGGCAGAACAGTGGCAAATGGAATTCAATCCGGAGAAGTGTGAGGTAATGCATTTGGGGAGGGCTAACAAGGAAAGGGAATACACATTAAATGGTAGGACACTGAGTAGTGTAGAGGAACAAAGGGAACTTGGAGTGCATGTCCACAGATCCCTGAAGGTAGCAGGCCAAGTAGATAAGGTGGTTAAGAAGGCATACGGAATGCTTGCCTTTATTAGCCGCGGCATAGATAGATAGCTTCGGGAGATAGAGATAGTGTTGTCACCTGGTGTATCACAGCTCACAAGTGAGCATCAGCAGATGGTGGAGACAGGGACAGCAGTGGAGTGTCCTCGTCGGAGGCCGCAGGGCGCTCCCAGCTCTGCTCAGCTGTATGTGGACCCTGTGCCTACGGGTCCATCCAGAAAGAGAGCAGTGCTGGAACTCCAGGAACAGGTGCAGGAGTCTCTGGCAGGTTTTGTCTCCAGGGTTACTGCGAGTGTGGAGAGAATGGAGGAGTCCATGTCTCACATGAGCAGTGCCTTTGTGGAGGCAATGGCGCATGAATGAACCACTGCGGAAAGGATGGCAACCTCCGTGGAAAGGCTGGCTACGGCCATGGAGGAAATAAGTCGCCAGAGTCTGGAAAACATGGTGAATGTTCAGAATAGACTGACATCTCTGGAGGAGCGATTGGCAGTTATTGAGCAGAGAAACCAGAGCTTCATGGAAGTCCTTTTGAGTAGGACTGCAGGTACGGATCCTCATGGCCCCCCTGATGTGCAGCAAGTTGCTGTCAAGCCACTTGCTAGCACTGAAGTGGGGCTGACCCATGAGAGGGATGTTGGTGGCAGGCAGCAAGGAAGTGGGAGCTCCTCTCCAAGCGCTCACACTCCCATGCCACTGAGTAGCCGTTGTTCAGAGCCCCACCAGAGTCCTCACCCAATTGAGATGGGCATCTCAGCCCCTGCACAGATGCAGGAGGAGCAGACTGTTGCCGAGCCCTCACAGGCTCGCAAACTCAGAAGACGCCCGCCAATGAAAGTGAGCAAGGTGCCTCCACATCTGCTGAAGCCACTGTGGAAGCACCACGTAGAAGCACGCGTAAGAGGAAGATAAAGCACAATTAGTCACAAGGGTAGTCACTTGGGTGTTTTGTTCTGTTGTCTTTAATTTTTGACATTTTCATCCTTTTGTGAATGGATTAAACAGAAGTGATTTCAAACAGTTGAAGTTCTGGCCTATGTGATCTGGGAAATGGAAGTTCCACATTGAGAGCTCAGGGCGACTTGTATTTGTAATGATGGTGGTGAGAGTGATAGGAACCCACAGGTTCTTGTACATTGTGTATGGTGTGTTAAGAAGGTGCCAGCCACATTTGTTTGATTCGTCTACTGAAGCGAATCTGGCAAAGATTAGTGCATCCTTTGCATCACAGGCAGCAATGTGCTCGCGTGCTGCTGGAACTGGCGCATCCGCCTCCGCAAGGTCTTCCTCCTCCTCCTCCTCCTCCTCCTCATCTGAGGAGGCTATGCACTGAGCCACTTGTTCCTCAGGCAGCTGCAAGCCACGATGCTGTGCGATGTTGTGCAGTGCACAGCAGACCACGATGATTCTGGAGACCCTGGCTGCTGAATACTGTAGGGCTCTACCTGATCTGTCAAGGCATCTGAATTGCATCTTCAGCAAGCTGATGGTTTGCTCGATGATGGATCTGGTCGAAATGTGGCTGGCATTGTAGCGCTCCTCAGCTTTGTTCGATGGCCTCCTCAACGGCGACATCAGCCACATCTTCAGGGGATAGCCCTTGTCTCCAAGTAGCCACCTGGAAAGTTGGTTTGGCGGATTAAAGAGCGGAGGCACACTGGACTGCCGCAGGATGAATGAGTCATGACAACTGCCAGGGTACTTCGCGCAAACATGCAAAATGTCCTTCCTGTGGTTACACACCAGCTGTACGTTGAGGGAGTGGAATCCTTGCAGTTGACAAAAACAGCTGGGTTGTGATGGGGTGGGGTGCCCTAAGGGCCACATGTGTGCAGTCTATGATGCTCTGCACCCTTGGCAAGCCTGCCATATTTGCAAAGCCAACCGCACGCGCAGTTACACTTGCTTGATCCGTCAAGAAGTGGATGTAATTGTGCGCCTTGGCAATGAGGGCATCGGTTACCTGCGTGATGCAAGTGTGTGCGGCCAACTGGAAGATGCCGCTGATGTCTACTGACGAGCCCTGGAAGGACCCTGAAACAAAAAAATTGAGGGCGGTGGTGACTTTGACAGCCACTGGTAAGGGGTGTCCACCCGCTCCTCTGGGCTCCAGGTGTTGGTGCAGCATTGCGCAGATGTCACCGACTACCTCTTGTGAAAGTCTCAGCCTCCTTTGGCACTGCTGCTCAGTCATGTTGAGGAAGGTCATCCTCGGCCTGTAAACCCTGTGTTGGGGTATCTCCTGCGGCGACGTGCAGCCCTGCGCTGACGCCCTCTGCCCTGTGCAGCATCAGGTGGGTGAGGAGGTGGTTGGCGCTCCTGTTGTTCCTGGTTCTGCTACTGCCGCGGCTGCTCATCCTCCGAATCTGAGGACCAGGATGAAAGGAAATAAATGGTTCCCATGCTGCTGGTAGATATCTCCGTTGAAGAAGCGCTCAGTCAATGTAGGGAGAGGGTTTTCCCAGGAGGTCACAGTGGAGATGGATCTCAGCTTCACCACTTCCAAGATCAGTAGACCTGCAAAAAGTTTTCCAAGACCTGAAAAAACAAAGTTCTGCGACCTGCAACTGATCCTTGTTGAGAGCTCCGTTTTTATGTTGGAGCTGCAGTTGACACGAATGCAACCACTTGTAAACCCGACACAATTAGCTGGCGTGGTTTGTGAATGGCGTGGAACATGCAGAAAAAGTTGTAAAATGTAAAACAACTGTCAAAATGGCATTATCCAGGCAGTTAACAAGCAGTTAACTGTCTTAAGTGCCTATCCCGCCGCTTGGTGGCGGGGCTGAACGGGAGTCTGGGAGCCCGCCTTTGGCAAAGTTGCACGGAGGCGAGTTGACGGCGGGATCAGAACCCGCCGTCATTTTTTGCAATTTGACCACCTGACCCGCCTCCAAACCCGCCTCCTGAGCGCCGGCAAAATCTATTATGCCTCTATTTATAAAGCCCAAGATCTCGTCTGCTTTTTTAACCGCTTAACCTGCTCTACCACCTTCAATGACTTGTGCACATATACCCACAGGTGTCTCTGTTCATGCACCCACTTTAAAATTGTATCCTTTAGTTTATATTGCCTCTGGTCGTTCTTTCTACCAAAATGTATCACTTCGTACTTTTCTGCGTTAAATTTCATCTGCCACGTGTCCGCCCATTCCACCAGCCTGTCTATGTCTTCTTGAAGTCTATCACTATCTTCCTCACTGTTCACTATACTTTCAAGATTTGTGTCATGTGCAAATTTTGAAATTGTGCCCTGTACACCCAAATCTAAGTCATTAATATATATCAAGAAAAGCAGTGGTCCTAGTACCGACCCCTGGGGAACACCACTGTATACCTTCCTCCTGTCCGAAAAACAACCGTTCACTACTCTCTTTCCTGTCACTTAGCCAATTTCATATCCATACTGCCAATGTCCCTTTTATTCCATGGGCATCAACTTTGCTGGAAAGCCTATTATGTGGCACTTTATCAAACGCCTTTTGGAGGTTCATGTACACCACGTCAACCCTCTCTGTTACCTCATCAAAAAACTCAATCAAGTTACTTAAACACAATTTGCATGTAACAACTACGTGCTGGCTTTCCTTAAGTAAACCATACTTGTCAAAGTTACTGTTAATTTTGTCCCGGATTATTTGTTTCTAAAAGCTTTCCCACCACCGAGGTTAAACTGACTGGTCTGTAGTTGCTGGGTTTATCCTTACACCCTTTTTTGAACAAGGGTGTAACATTTGCAATTCTCCAGTCCTCTGGAACCAAATAGGATTGGAAGATGATGGCCAGTATCTACGCAATTTCCACCTTTACTTCCATCAGCATCCTGGGATGCATCCTATCTGGTTCTGGTGACTTATCTACTTTAAGTACAGCCAGCCTTTCTCGTACCTTCTCCTTATCAATTTTTATCCTATCCAGTATCTCAACTACCTACTCTTTCACTATGACTTTGGCAGCATCTTCTTCCTTGGTAAAGACAGATGCAAAGTACTAATTTAGTACGTCAGCCATGCCCTCTGCCTCCATGCATAGGTCTCCCTTTTGCTCCCTAATTGGCCCCACCTCTCCTCTTACTACCCGTTTACTATTTATATGTCTATAGAAGACTTTTGTATTCCCTTTTATGTTAGCTGCCAATCTATTCTCATACTCTCTCTTTGCCCCTCTTATTTCCTTTTTTACTTCCCCTCTGAACTTTCTATATTCAGCCTGGTTATAACTTGCATTCTCAACCTGACATCTGTCATACACCCCCTTTTTCTGCTTCATCTTACTCTCTATCTCTTTCGTCATCCAGGGAGCTCTGGCTTTGGTTGCCCTACCATTCCCCCTCGTGGGAATGTACCTCGACTGTACCCGAACCATCTCCTCTTAAAAGGCAGCCCATTGTTTGATTACAGTTTTGCCTGCCAATCTTTGATTCCAATTTACCCAGGCCAGATCCATTCTCAACCCACTGAAATTGGCTCTCCTCCAATTAAGTATTTTTACTCTAGATTGCTCCCTGTCATTTTCCATAGCTAGTATAAACCTTATGATACTGTGATCACTGTTCCCTAAATATTCCCCTACTGACACTTGCTCTACTTGACCCACCTCATTCCCCAGAACCAGATCCAGCAAAGCCTCCTTCCTCGTTGGGCTGGAAAAGTACTGATCAAGAAAGTTCCCCTGAACACACTTCAGAAGTTCTTCCCCCTCTCTGCCCTTTACAGTGTTACTATCCCAGTCTATATTAGGATAGTTGAAGTTCCCCCCCCCCCTTTATCACTACTCAATATTTCTTGCACCTCTCTGTAATTTCCCTGCACATTTGCTCCTCTATATCCTTCCCACTAGTAGGTCGCCTATAGAATACACCTAGCGGTGTAATGGCACCTCTATTGTTTCTCAACTCTAACCAAATAGATTCTGTCCTTGACCCCTCCAGGACATTCTCTCTCTCCAGCACTGTAATATTCTCCTTAATCAATACTGCCACCCCACCTTCTTTCTTTCCTTCCCTATATTGCCTGAACACCTTATGGGGGGAGAAAGCCGGTAGCTTACCACCATCTGCAGGCGCTAACGGGGCGCTGATGCAGCAGTGCCATGGCGAGGTGAATCCAGCCTCCCCCCGCCCATTCCGCCGGCGGTAAAAGGTACCGCCAGGGACTTCAACGCCAAGCAGTTCATGATGTCAGTGATCGTGCAACGCTCACTGGGCGCCTGATCTGGAAAATTCATTGTCGCCACTTACCTTAGCGCCTCGACCGGACAGTGACAGGGAGAGCTGGAGTGCAGCTGCAGGAAGCCGGCTCCAGCAACGTTATTAAAGCCATCAGCATTAATCACTCGCAGCTGTCAGGGCATATTAGTTTCAGTGGTTTCTTGTCAGTTTCACCCAGTGGAACAGTTTGTATGAGTAATTTCAAGCTTCTTTTGTGTCACCAGACTTCTGGCAAGTGCAAATTAGCTACATTTATTGCTCAAAGATTCAAACTGCTACACTTGGTAATATTAATGGGGGCTGTACTGCCATGCCACCTCGCCCTCCAGGATCTACGGTGGAGGAAGCGTAGGCAGCGAGAAATACGGGAACATGTGCGCAGAGGGATGAGGAGGGACATCGGGGCTCTCACCAGGAGGCCTTACCCTCCGAGGGTATTCCGACAGCACTTCTCCTACCTTCAATTAAGTGAGGAGCAGTGTATTACAGGAAACTCTTTATTAACCGGCACCGACGGGACCGGCGTGGTGCCGGTTAATCAAAAAGTCCGGATAATGGAGAGTTATATCTCCCAATGTACGAGAGCCCCGTACACATTGACATGCGCCTGCATTCGGAGCTCCGTCTCCCCGGGAACCGCCAGCTGACCATCTGTCGTGTCCACTGCCTACCCGGGCTGCACATTCCCCTCCCAATCTACACGCTCCGATACAAGGCAAACGCCTCGGGGTTTTTTTTTTAAAGTTAATTTTAAACGAGAGATGAAGGAAAACCCCGGGTACCTACTCAAGAATTTTGCCGGTTAACAGAGATTTCCGGATATTTGGGTGCCGATTAATAAAGAGTTTCCTGTAGATGGGTCCGCCTCACCAAGGTGGTGGTCACAGAACTCTGCCACCTCCTCCAAACAGACCTCCAGCCTCACACCAGGATGACTTAAACCCCAGATCCCTTTTGCTCACCACATGCCCATCATATCATCTCTGTGTCATGCCATATCACAGCGTCCTCCTGGGCACAAAGGTGAAATGAGAGAGACCACAAAATATTGCAAACTCCATTAATAAATTTATGCATAAACATATCGCACATATCACATTAATTCTAATAACTAATGACCCTTGTGCCTGCCATAGTTGAATAGCTGTCATTGTGTGCCAGGGGTGAGATGTGGGTGTGAGTGTTGGTAGGTAGAGATTGTTGGTGGGTGAGTGCTGGGGGTGTGGTGCTTTGGACAGTGTGTGAAGCTTGTGGTACAGATGGTGGTATGTAGCATTTGTTGAAGCATTCACTCACCCTGACCACCCGACTAAGGTGGATCTGCCATGAGCACACCTACTTCAGTCATCTGGCTCCTTCTCCTTGTTGTGCTTCTCCTTGCTGAGGCAGCTGCACAGCCAGCAATGCTGAGAATGAGGTGCTGCAGTATCAATGAACCTCCCCATTAAGTACTGGGAAAAGCCTGTGGCAATGATGAGTTGCGATTAGACTGCACCCGATATTGGTCCACCCTTTGAGTGTAACGCCACTGAGCTAGGCCTTTAAAGACTTGATTTAGCGCCCCAATCATTTCTTTGAGCAGTGAGAATGAATTTTGCACGCAGTCTAAAGCATTAGCGCCTGGCGCTAATTCTCAAACTTTTCTAAACATACCACTCATTTCTGGGCTATAATGAATTTCTAGCCCATTATCCAGGAATATTTAGTACCCAATCCTGCCCTTTTTTGAGGCAGGTCTCCATTATCGCCACGACATCATATTCCCATGTGTCTATTTGCACCTGCAGCTCACCAACCTTATTTACCACGTTTCGTGCATTTACACACATGCACTATAATAATAACAACAACAACTTGTATTTATATAGCGCCCTTAACATAGTAAAACGTCCCAAGCTGCTTCACAGGAGTATTAAAAGACAAAAAACCCTATAAACCTATATTAGACCTTCTTGTATTCTCTCTTAGTCTGACCTCACCTAATACCGTACTATTTCTTACTCGAGTGCTATCTGTCTCTCCCAATCCTTTGTGCACTTTGTTTCTCCTTTCTAATGCTACATCCTGGTGCCCATCCTCCTGCTAAATTAGTTTAAACCCTCCCCAACAGCACTAGCACACCACCCCCGCCCCCACCGCCCCCCCCACCCCACCCCGCGAGGACACTGGTCCCAGCTCTGTTGAGGTGCAACCCTGTAGGAACTTCAAAGATCATATATCGTAACATTCTACAAACAAGTGCACAACAGGCTTTTAATAAACTAAAAAAAGGCTTTCCCGCACTTCTGAATGCTGCCAGGGGACAATAAGGACTTTGTGTCCATGGTCCAAGCTGCCTTTGGGCGCTCAGGAATTTAAGACCATTCCAAGTCTGGGATTAATGTGCATGAGACAGCGCTTGCTGTCACAGACCATGTGGATCACAAAGGATTTCCCATCACGTGTTTCGGCACTGCTACTCCGAACTACACAATACGACATGACCTTGGTAAAAGACCTTGAAACCGTTGCTGTGAGACTGTTAGAAACATTTTCCATTTTTCCAAACATATGTAAATACAACTTTGATTAAATCCAGCTTTAATGCTATAATGTCCTGCAGAATGCAATTTTCAAAACTGTTGGTCTCACTAGAGTACTTTTGTTAAAGTCTGCCTATTGGGAAAAAAATCAGTGAGGTAATCTTGAATAAAAAACATTTGTACCAATCAATTTGTCTGTTAAGTCACTTGTTTCCCTGACTATTCCTGAAAAATACAGCCTCACTAGTTTCTGACCATGTACCTTAAACCATCAGCTACAAGTGCAGGAATAATTGCTTAAGAGTGGGCACATAGGTTCGAGAAGCAAACGGGGAGGGGGGGGGGGGGGGGAACCAGCAGAGCAATAGTACATAAAAAGAAAGACTTGCATTTAGATAGCGCCTTTCACAACCTCAGGACATCCCAAAGTGCTTTACAGTGACTTTTGAAGTGTAGAGAGCGGACCTGAGCGGCAGAAAGAGGAGGAGCAGCGGCATTAATACAGCGGGAGAGAAGGCCTCGGGCAGAGCGGACCTGAGCGGCAGTAAGAGGAGGAGCAGCGGCATTAATACAGCGGGAGAGAAGGCCTCGGGCAGAGCGGACCTGAGCGGCAGTAAGAGGAGGAGCAGCGGCATTAATACAGCGGGAGAGAAGGCCTCGGGCAGAGCGGACCTGAGCGGCAGTAAGAGGAGGAGCAGCGGCATTAATACAGCGGGAGAGAAGGCCTTGGGCAGAGTGGACTGAGTGGCAGCGGTACATTCAAATTCAAAAGCAACAAAAAAAAAATCAAGGAGTGACATCACAGCACAGCAGGTAGGTGATTGGTTGGTGAGTATTACCTTTGTCTTTTTCTCTCTACGTTAGGACAGTGGGTTAGCTAAGAAGTTCAGTTAATAGTCTAAAAATAGAGGCATGGTAGGGCACCTCAGTCCCGTGGAATGCACATCTTCTGCCATGTGGGAACTCCAGGACGCTACTCTTGTCCTGGACAACCACATGTGCAGGAAGTGTCATCAGCTGGAGGAGCTCAAGCTTCGTGGATAGCACGTTTCAGGAGGTGGTCACCCCACAGCTTAAGAGTGTGCAGGCAGAGAGGGAATGGGTGACTGCCAGATGGAAAAAGAGGGCCAGACAAGTAGTGCAGGAGTCCCCTGAGTGCATCTCGCTCTCTAACCGATATGAATACTGGCGAGGGCGATGGTTCCTCTGGGGAGTACAGCCAGAGCCAAAGCCACAGCACCTCGGGTGGCTCAGCTGTACGGGGGTGGGGGGGGGGGGGGGAGGTGAGGAGGAAGATCGGGAAGGCAATAGTGTTAGGGTATTCAATAGTTAGGGGAATATAGACAGGCGTTTCTGCGGCCGCAGACATGATTCCAGGATGGTAGGTTGCCTCCCTCGTGCCAGGGTCAAGGATGTCACTGAGCGGCTGCAGAACATTCTAAAGGGGGAGGGTGAACAGCCAGAGGTCGTGGTCCATATCAGTATCAACGACATAGGTAGAAAGAGGGATGAGGTCCTGCAGGCAGATTTTAGGGAGCCAGGAAAGTGATTAAAAAGCAGGACGTCAAAGGTAGTAATCTCCGGATTACTCCCGGTGCCACGTGCTAGTGAGTTTAGAAATAGGAGGATAGAGCAGATGAATGCATGGCTGGTGAGGGAGGGCTTTAGATTCCTGGTACATTGGGACCGGTTCTGGGGGAGGTGGGTCCTGTACAGGCCGGACGGGTTGCACCTCAACAGAGCCGGGACCAATATCCTCGCAGGGTGGGGGGCAGGGGTTGCTAGTGCTGTTGGGGAGGGTTTAAACTAATTTGGCAGGGGGATGGGAACCAGGATGTAGCATTAGAAAGGAGAAACATGGTGCACAAAAGAGTGGGAGATACAGATAGCACTAGAGTAAAAGATAGTACGGTATTAGGTGGGGTCAGACTAAGAGAATACAAGAAGGTCTAAGATAGGTTTACAGTGCACGTGTGTAAACGCACAAAGCATGGCTAAAAAGGTTGGTGAGCTGCAGGTGCAAATAGACACATGGGAATATGATGTTGTGGCGATAACGGAGACCTGGCTCAAAAAAAGGCAGGATTCGGTACTAAATATTATGGATTTAAGATGTTCAGGAAAGATAGTAACTGGTAAAATAGATGGGGGAGAGCCAGTAGATGTGGTGTACCTGGACTTCCAAAAGGCCTTCGACAAGGTCCCACATAAAAGATTAGCATGGAAAATTGAAGCTCATGGGATAAAGGGGAAAGTATTGACGTGGATAGAGAACTGGCTGTCAGATAGAAAACAGAGAGTTGGAATAAACGGCTCATTTTCTGAATGGCAGGCAGTAACAAGTGGGGTACCGCAGGGATCTGTCCTGGGTCCCCAGCTGTTCACAATTTACATTAATGACCTGGATCAGGGAGTCGGATGCAGCATTTCCAAATTTGCAGACGACACTAAACTAGGAGGGGGGGTGGGCTCAGAGGAGGAGACCAGGAAGCTCCAGAGCGATTTGGACAGACTGGGTGATTGGGCGGTTAAATGGCAGATGCACTATAATGTGGACAAGTGCGAAGTTATCCACCTTGGGTGCAGGAACGGGAGGGCAAATTATTATTTAAATGGCAATAAATTGGGAGAGGGGGAAGTACAGAGAGACCTGGGTGTTCTTGTACACCAGTCACTGAAGGCGAGCATGCAGGTGCAACAGGCGGTCAAGAAGGCAAACGGTATGCTGGCCTTCATAGCAAAAGGATTGGAATACAGGAACAGGGATACCTTGCTGCAGCTGTACAGGGCACTGGTGAGACCACACCTCGAGTACTGTGTACAGTTTTGGTCGCCTCATCTGAGGAAAGATGTTCTTGCCATGGAGGGGGTACAGCGGCGATTCACCAGGCTGATACCAGGAATGGCGGGATTGACCTATGAGGAGAGACTATGTAGTTTAGGGATGTACACACTGGAGTTTAGAAGATTGAGAGGGGACCTCATAGAAGTGTATAAAATTCTGACAGGTCTAGACAGACTAGATGCAGAAGGAATGTTTCCCTTGGCGGGTGAGAACAGAACTAGAGGACATAATTTAAGGATAAGGGCTAAACCATTTAGGACAGAAATGAGGGGGAATTTCTTCACTCAGAGGGTGGTGAACCTGTGGAACTCATTGCCACAGAGGGCAGTGTACGCCAGCTCATTAAATATATTTAAGAGGGAATTAGATATATTTCTACAGGCAAAAGGGGTTAAGGGTTACGGAGAGAAGGCGGGGACGGGATACTGAATTGGAGGATCAGCCATGATCTCATTAAATGGCGGAGCAGGCTCGAAGGGCCGGATGGCCTACTCCTGCTCCTATCTTCTATGTATCTATGTATCTATGTATAGGGTAGGAAAGAAAGGAGGTGGGGTGGCAGTATTGATTAAGGAGAATATTGCAGTGCTGGAGAGAGAGGATGTCCTGGAGGGGTCAAGGACAGAATCTATTTGGTTAGAGTTAAGAAACAATAGAGGTGCTATTACACTACTAGGTGTATTCTATAGACGACCTACTAGTGGGAAGGATATAGAGGAGCAAATGTGCAGGGAAATTACAGAGAGGTGCAAGAACTATAGAGTAGTGATAATGGGAGACTTCAATTATCCTTATATAGACTGGGATAGTAATAGTGTGAAGGACAGAGAGGGGGAAGAATTTCTGAAGTGTGTTCAGGAAAAATTTCTTGATCAGTAAATATCTGGCCCAACGAGGAAGGAGGCATTGCTGGATCTGGTTCTGGGAAATGAGGTGGGTCAGGTGGATCAAGTTTCAGTAGGATATAATTTAGGGAACAGTGATCATAGTATCATAAGGTTTAGGTTAGCTATGGAAAAGGACAAAGAGCAATCTAGAGTCAAAAATACTTAATTGGAGGAGAGCCAATTTCAGTGGGTTGAGAATAGACCTGGCCCGGGTAAATTGGAATCAAAGATTGGCAGGCAGAACTGTAATTGAACAATGGGCTGCCTTTAAAGAGAAGATGGTTCGGGTATAGTCGAGGTACATTCCCACGAGGGGACTTAAAGGTAGGGCAACCAAAGCCAGAACTCCCTGACGAAAGAGATGGAGAATAAGATAAAGCAGAAAAAAGGGGCGTATGACAGATGTCAGGTTGAGAATACAAGTGAGAACCAGCCTGAATACAGAAAGTTCAGAGGGGAAGTGAAAAAGGAAATAAGAGGGGCAAAGAGGGTGTATGAGAATAGACTGGCAGCTAACATAAAAGGGAATCCAAAAGACTTCTCTCAGCATATAAATAGTAAACGGCTAGTAAGAGGAGGGATGAGGCCGATTAGGGACCAAAAAGGAGACCTATGCATGGAGGCAGAGGGCATGGCTCATGTACTAAATGAGTACTTTGCATCTGTCTTTACCAAGAAGAAGATGCTGCCAAATTCATAGTGAAAGAGGAGGTAGTTGAGATATTGGATGGGATAAAAACTGATAAAGAGGAGGTACTAGAAAGGCTGGTTGTACTTAAAGTAGATAAGTCACCAGGACCGGATAGGAAGCATCCTAGGATGCTGAGGGATGTAAAGGTAGAAATTGCGGAGGTACTGGCCATAATCTTCCAATCCTCCTTGGATACGGGGGTGGTGCCAGAGGACTAGAGAATTGCAAATGTTACATCCTTGTTCAAAAAAGGGTGTAAGGATCAACCCAGCAACTACATACCAGTGAGCTTAACCTCGGTGGTGGGGAAGCTTTTAGAAACGATAATCCAGGACAAGTGTGGAGTAATTAAGGAAAGCCGGCACGTGTTTAACTAACTTGATTGAGTTTTTTGATGAGGTAACAGAGGGGTTGATGAGGGCAATGCGGTTGATGTGGTGTACATGGACTTCCAAAAGGCGTTTGATAAAGTGCCACATAATAGGCTTGCCAGCAAAGTTGAAGCCCATGGAATAAAAGGGTCACTGGCAGCACGGATACGAAATTGGCTAAGTGACAGGAAACAGAGAGTAGTGGAGAACGGTTATTTTTCTAACTGGAGGAAGGTATACAGTGGTGTTCCCAGCGGTCGGTACTAGGACCACTGCTTTTCTTGATATATATTAATGATTTGGACTTAGGTGTACAGGGCATTATTTCAAAATTTGCAGATGACACAAAACTTGGAAGCATAGTGAACAGTGAGGAGGATAGTGATAGACTTCAAGAAGACATAGAAAGGCTGGTGGAATGGGTGGACACGTGGCAGATGAAGTTTAACACAGAAAAGTGCAGTGTGATACATTTTGGTAGGAAGAATGAGAAGAGGCAATAAAGGGTACAATTCTAAAGGGGGTGCAGGAACAGAGAGACCTGAGGGTATATGTGCACAAATCGTTGAAGGTGGCAGGCCATGTTGATAAAGCAGTTAAAAAAAGCATACGGGATCCTGGGCTTTATAAATAGAGGCATAGAGTACAAAAGCAAGCAAGTTATGATGAACCTTTATAAAACACTGGTTTGGCCTCAACTGGAGTATTGTGTCCAATTCTGGGCACCGCACTTTAGGAAGGATGCGATGGCTTTCGAGAGGGTGCAGAAAAGATTTATGAGAATGGTTCCAGGGATGAGGGACTTCAGTTACGTGGATAGACTGGAGAAGCTGGTGTTGTTCTCCTTGGAGCAGAGAAGGTTGAGAGGAGATTTGATAGAGGTATTCAAAATCATGAGGGGTCTAGACAGAGTAGATAGAGAGAAACTGTTCCCATTGGCGGAAGGGTCGAGAACCAGAGGACACAGATTTAAGGTGATTGGCAGGAGATCCAAAGGCAACATGAGGAAAAACTTTTTTACGCAGCGAGTGGTTAGGATCTGGAATGCACTGTCTGAAAAGGGTGGGGGAGGCAAACTTAATCGTTGCTTTCAAAAGGGAATTAAATAAGTACCTGAAGGAAAAAAAGTTGCAGGGCTACGGGGAAAGGGCGGGGGATTGGGACTAGCTGAAGTGCTCTTGCAGAGAGCCAGCTCGGGCTCGACGGGCTAAATGGCCTCCTTTCTGTGCTGTAACGATTCTATGATTCTAGTGACTGTTGGAAACATGGCAGCCAATATACGCACGGCATGGTTCCACAAACAACAATGTTATAATGACCAGATCTGTTTTAGCAATGTGGATTGAGGGATAAATATTCGTTAGGACACCGGGGAGAACCCACCTGCTCTTCTTCGAAACACTGCCATAGAATTTTTTACGTCCACCTGAGAGACATCTCTTCCGAAAGACCGCACCTCCAACAGTGCAGCACTCCCTCAGTACCACACTGGAGTGTCATCCCAGATTATCGGCTCAAGTTTCTGGAGTGGGATTTGAACCCACAACCTTCAGAGGCAAGAGGTCTACTCACTGAGCCACAGCTGAGTTATCACGAATGACTCGGGACAATCTAGCAAGGGCACTGGCTGCTTAGGAAGGCAGAGTACATCAAATGCTACAAGCACTTAGTCAGATCGGTATCTTAGGATTACATATCCAAATAGATCTGGCAGTGAGACACCGGAGTTGCTGAAATTGCATGGTCCAGAGGCAATTAATTGATAATACAATGCACTTCAGTGTAGCTGAGTTTAGTAGTCTAAATAGTCTTCAGAGAATTTTCTTTCACTTATTAATTCTTCACCCCAAGTCTTAACAAGAGGTTGTTGAAGACTGCAAACAGCAGGATGGTTTATACTGTATCATCTTACAGATCTTTGCTAGCTAAAAGCCGAATTAATAATGCATGAATATCTCATGGTATGATACTGACAGATCATCTATCTGTGTTGGATAGTGAATTCTGCTGATGAGATCATACTGTCCAAAAAGGAATGTTATATCCTTGCCACTACTGTTGAATACTTATTTATTCTCATGTTAGTTACTTACCTTTATTGCCCTTTTGAAGTGTTGCATATTGTGCGTTTTCCTTACTGTGCATCTTTCCAAAGAGACAATAAATAGACAATTAGATATAAAAGATCCCGTGACAATATTGGAAGAAGAGCAGGGAGTTCTACTGGTGTCCTGGCCAACATTCATCCCTTAACCAAAACAGATTAACTGGTCATTTATCTCATTTGCTGTTAGTTGTCCTATGCCATGCACACATTGGCTGCCACATTTGCCTACAAAGCTGATGCTTAGCAACCAATAGCACCAGACCAGGCACAACAGGGTGCACAACTGTCTCAGCTCCTGGCTCTTATGTTTAGTTCTGCGGTTTGTCAGCATTACTTTTTCTTGTCCAAATTTACATTCAGAGCTGCTTGTTTCTTTTCATGTTTAGCTTCTGCTATGAATTTGAACTAACGTTTTCTTTCCTGTACAGTAAAAGTATGACAGACTGAAAGATGAGCAATATCACAGAAGTAAAGGAATGGTTAGGGTTGGAAATTAGCAGATATCCTATAATGTTTTGGAGCCCTGACCACAGCATGAAAGAATCAATGGGCTTGAAATTGCGGTCGGAGGCTTCCCGCGGGCGGATGCCTCCGAATGGCAATAAATCTACGCACCTACCTAATTGCCCTGGATCCACAGAGACTCGCGCTCCTGGGCCTCTATACATAGACATGCGCAGAGACCCACGTATCCCAGGAGCACAGGCCGTTCTCAAGCGCCCCTGCGATCACGTGGGCCGGCCCAACCAATGAAAGAAGGGGGATCCCCATTCATGCTTATGGAGATTCCGTACATATGGAATCCCCATAAGCATGAATGGGGATCACATAAAAAAACATTTACATAACAAATAAATTTTAAAAATTGCATATTTAAAATTAATTAAAATTCAATTTAATTAAACATTTAAAACAAAAATTTTATTTTTTGAAAAATAAATTTAAATATTTTAAAGGGGCTAAAAATAACTAACTTTTTTTACAGGTGTGTTAATGTTTAAATAATTGAAAAAAATTATTTTTATATTCATTTAAACTCTTACGCTGGTAAAAGCAGGCCTTACCCCTAATTTTACCAGGCATAAGAATTTCACGGGCATTCGCTGGGCAGTAGTTGAGCAAATAGCCCAACTCTCCGCCCGCGGATAACCTTTTCCCGGGGATTCCCGAAGATTCTTGACAGATCGCAAGTTCCAGGTTTGCGCACATGCGCTGCGCCTGCGAAAACCCAGAACTTGCGGGGCCCTCATGGGCGCGTAGGCACCACATACACACCCGCAGGCACCGGAAAATACGGGCCATTGTATGTTGGTGAGGTTCCACACTACTGGAAGCAATCAAACATTGTGCCTATACTTAAAAAGGGGAACAGTTAAAAACCGGTTACCCTTAATTGAACAATAGAAACCATACTAAGGAGTAGACTGGAGGTGCACGTATATAGCAATAGCTTAATAATAAACATCCAATATGGATTTAGAATCGCATGGTGCTGTTTAATAGCCCCAACTTGTGTGAGGAGGTTACAGATACAGCAGATATTAGATCTCCCTATGATATGGTTTCTTTGGATTTTCAGAAAACCTTTCACAAAGTCCCACACAAAGGGCTACTAATGAAACCATGGAAATCCAGCGTAGGACATGGGGTGAGATAAGAAATTAGTACTCATGTAAGTGCTGCATTCAATACCATAGTGTCAGTGTCAGAGCAGTGGGGAGGGAAAGGCTTGTTGTTTCTCATCAATATAAATTATGCAGATGCAAAAAACTTAAGCTTATTAAATTTGTAGATAACAGAAAAATAGAAAGTGCAGTAGGGATAAAGGATGCAGTTAACATTTGGTAGAAGTATTTAGACAAGTTTTATAAATGGACAGACAAATTTAAATTAAATTTAATATTCACAAAGGCAAAGTTTGTACATTGGAAGAATGAATAGGCTAAACACGTATACAAATGAAGAGGAGTGAATCAGCACAGCGCAACTTTAATATGAACCTGGAAGTAAAGTAAACTCATCACTTTCAATGTTGAGACAATGGAGCAGACAATGCAAGATTCTGCTGTCGGCACAGATCCTAGCAAGACTTTGGTATCTTGGCAACGGTAGCATACTGGTTATGTTACTGGACTTGTAATCCAGAGGCCTGGACTAATGATCCTAGAGCAGGGAGGTAAAATCCCACCACGGCAGCTGTGGAATTTAAATTCACTTAATTAAATAAATCTCCAATAAAATAGTAGCAGTAATGATGAGCATGAAACTATCAGATTGTCGTAAAAACCCATCTGGTTCACTAATGTCCTTTAGAGAAGGAAATCTGCCATCCTTATCTGGTCTGGCCTAAGTGTGACTCCAGACCCACAACAATGTGGTTGACTCTTAACTGCCCTCTGAAATGGCCTAGCAAGCCACTCAGTTGTAACAAACTGCTACGAAAAGCAATAAGAAGAATAAAACCAGATGGACCACCCGGCATCGACCTCGGCACAGGCTTCAGGCGTGACAACGGCACACCCAGTAGACCCTGTAAGGTCCTCCTCACTAACATCTAGGGACTTGTGCCAAAATTGGGCGAGCTGTCCCACAGACTAGTCAAGCAACAGCCTGACATAGTCACACTCACAAAATCATACCTTTCAGCAAATGTCCCAAACTCCTCCATCATCATCCCTGGGTATGTCCTGTCCCACCTGCAGGACAGACCCACCACTGGAAGCGGCACAGTGGTATACAGTTGGGAGGGAGTGGTCCTAGGGGTCCTCAATATTGACTCCAGACCCCATGAAGTCAAAGCCTCATGGCTTTAGGTCAAGCATGGGCAAGGAATCCTCCTGCTGATTACCACCTACCGCCCTCTCTCAGCTAATGAATCAGTACTCCTCCATGTTGAACACCACTTGGGAGAAGCACTGAGGGTAGCAAGGGCACAGAATGTACTCTGGGTGGGGGACATCAATGTCCATCAGATTGGCTCGGTAGCACCACTAATGGCCGAGTCCTGAAGGACATCACTACCAGACTGGGCCTGAGGCAGGTGATGAGAGAACCAACACGAGGGAAAAATCTACTTGACCTCATCCTCACCAACCTACCTGTCGCAGATGCATCTGTCCATGACAGCATTGGTAGCAGTGACCACCGCACAGTCATTGTGGAGACGAAGTCCCGTCTTCACACTGAGGACAACCTCCATCGTGTTGTGTGGCACTACAACCGTGCTAAAAGGGATAGATTCAGAACAGATGTAGCAGCTCAAATCTGGGCATCCATGAGGCGCTGTGGGCCCTGACAACATCCCGGCTGTTGTGCTAAAGACTAGTGCTCCAGAACTAGCCACTTCTCTAGCCAAGCTGTTCCAGTACAGCTACAACACTTGCATCTACCCGACAATGTGGAAAACTGCCCAGGTATGTCCTGTCGACAAAAAGCAGGACAAATCCAATCCGGCCAATTGCCCCATTAGTCTACTCTCAATCATCAGCAAAGTAATGAAAGGTGTCATTGACAGTGCTATCAAGCGGCACTTACTCACCAATAACCTGCTCACTGATGCTCAATTTGGGTTCCTACAGGACCACTCAGCTCCAGACCTCATTACAGCCTTGGTCCAAACATGGACAAAAGAGCTGAATTACAGAGGGGGAAAATTCTCCACTAGCTGGAGTCATAACTAGCACAAAGGAAGATGGTTGTGGTGGTTGGAGATCAATCATCTCAGTCCCAGGACAACACTGCAGGAGTTCCTCAGGGCAGTGTCCTAGGCCCAACCATCTTCAGCTGCTTCATCAATGACCTTCCCTCCGACAGAAGGTCAGAAGTGGGGATATTCGCTGATGATTGCACAGTGTTCAGTTCCATTCGCAACTCCTCAGATAATGAAGCAGTCCATGCCCGCATGCAGCAAGATCTGGACAACATTCAGGCTTGGGCTGATAAGTGGCAGGTAACATTCGTGCCACACAAGTGCCAGGCAATGACTATCTCCAACAAGCAAGAATCTAACCACCGCCCCTTGACATTCAACGGCATTCCCATCGCTGAATTCCCCCACCATCAACATCCTGGGGGGTCACCATTGACCAGAAACTTAACTGGACCAGCTACATAAATAATGTGGCCACAAGAGCAGGTCAGAGGCTGGGTATTCTGCGATGAGTGTCTCACCTCCTGAGTCCCCAAAGCCTTTCCACCATCTACAAGGCACAAGTCAGGATTGTGATGGAATACTCGCGACTTGCCTGGATGAGTGCAGCTCCAACAACACTCAAGAAGCTCGACATCATCCAGGACGAAGCAGCCCGCTTGATTGGGACCCCGTCCACCACCTTAAACATTCACTCCCTCCACCACTGGTGTACCGTGGCTGCAGTGTGTACCATCTACAAGATGCACTGCAGCAATTCGCCAAGGCTTCTTTGACAGCAGCTCCCAAACCCACAACATCTACCACCTAGACAGACAAGGGCAGCAGGCACATGGGAACATCATCACCTGCAAGTTCCCCTCCAAGTTACACACCATCCTGACTTGGAAATATATCGCCGTTCTTTCATCGTCACTGAGTCACAATCCTGGAACTCCCTCCCTAACAGCACTATGGGAGTACCTTCACCATACGGACTGCAGCAGTTCAAGGTGGCGGCTCACCATCACCTTCTCAAGGGCAATTAGTGATGGGCAATAAACGCTGGCCTTGCCAGCGAGGCCCAAATCCCAGGAACGAATTTTTAAAAAGCCCTATATCTCGGCTGCACTCAGGTCTAGAATACAGCTACACCTTGCAGTTTATGACCTAATTAAAGGAATTTAAAAAATAAAATCAATATTGGGATACGTAGCCAGAAGTGAAATATAAATCTATAGAGCTATGATGCACTGACCTCACTTGGAGAACTGTATACATGCCTGATTACGACATTGCAGAAGAGACATAAATGTATTGGACAGGTGCAGAGAAGGGCAAAAGTGTAAAATGAGATGAGCAATCAGGAAAGATTAGAGGATCTTAAGCTCCACCTTCTGCAGGGAAAGTTAATGGAGTAGTCCACAATGTGTAAGCCCTCACCATACCCACTGATCTCTCTGAGCATAGATCAAGGTGCAGCTTTCAGTTTTCTGAATCTCTCCATCATAGTTATCATTCACCAAGCAAGTTGAGGCCACCATCACTGCTTGGTCCAACCTTTCTATTTCACCTTGCACAGTCATGTAGCTACATGTAACCCCACCTGACGTAGAGTCATCCAGACTCGAGTCGTCGTTGGCTTATTCACAGATGCGGCCGGACCCGCTGTGATTTCCAGTAAAACAAGTAAAAAGTTTAAAGTTTTGGGTTTTCCATACAGACTCCAGCATCTGCCACATTAGACCCCTTGTGACCCCACCTCATTGTCTTTGTTGTATTTTGCTATCGTCTTTGATGTAATGTCTTCCTGACTGACCTGGTTGGATTTGATTGCCGTGATTGTCTCTCTGCCGAGGTGTGATAAAGGGCAGTTAGAAAGATTAACTGTAGTCGTCTGGCATTGTTCTCTGCACAGGCATTGTTCTCTGTCTATATATGCTGTGCCCATTTGTATTTCTTCACTTCACCTGACGAAGGAGCAGCGCTCCGAAAGCTTGTGATTTCAAATAAAGCTGTTGGACTATAACCTGGTGTTGTGCGACTTCTCACTTAAGAAGGGACAGGCAGCATGTTGGACTTCTCCCTCCCACACCTCTTGCCCCTATCAATTACACAAGTTACCCCTCATTAACCCCAATACTAGCTACCCCTCATTAACCCCTTCATCTTACTCCCCACCAAATCAACCTCTAGCACACTTCTGCATTACCAGTGCTCTGTGCTTCATCTGGATGGTGAAGGTTAGTGCTTTTCCAACTGTTCCTTTTGAGCTAAGCACTGCAGCCAGTAGGAATAACTTTAAACCACAGGCAAATGGATGGTAAGAACATAAGAAACAGGAGCAGGAGTAGGCCAATTGGCCCCTCGAGCCTGCTCCGCCATTCAATAAGATCATGGCTGATCCAATCTTGGCCTCAACACCACTTTCCCGCTCTCTCCCCATAACCCTTGACTCCCTTGTAGTTCAAATGTCTGTCAATCTCCGCCTTGAATATATTCTATGACTCCACCTCCACAGCTTTCTGGGGTAGAGAATTCGAAAGATTCACAACCCTCAGAGAAGAAATTCCTCCTCATCTCCATCTTAAATGGGCAACCCCTTATTCTGAAACTATGCCCCCTAGTTCTAGATATCCCCACTAGGGGAAACATCCTCTCAGCATCCACCCTGTCAATCCCCCTCAGAATCTTATATGTTTCAATAAGATCACCTCTCATTCTTCTAAACTCTAATGAGTATAGGCCCAACCTGCTCAACCTTTCATCATATGTCAACCTCTTCATCCCAGGTAAAAGTAAAGGAGATTCTGATGTGACCAATGCCCAATGTTCAACCTCATTTGTGCAGCACCTGAAATTCCACCTTGGTTTCTGGAGTAACAACAGCTGTAGTTAAGTTGGTAGCTGCAGTTAAGTTTATTAAAAGACCAATTCAGGAAGCCTTGTGCTAAACTGTTCAGCATTTAACTTCCCACAGAACAAGGGTAACTGCTTACTGCTGGAGTTAGAGAAGTAGAGGCAATGGAAAGATGTAGAAGGTGAAAAGAAAGAAACAAGAACATTTGGGACAAATGGACACAGTGGCTAGCAGACTGGGAAAACACCCAGGTTATCCTGATAGGAAAGTGCTGCACGTTACAAATACCATGTGGTGCTTAGGAATGTGTTACCACTGACGTCAAGTTCATCAGATATCGTGCTGTGATACTTCATATTTTCACATGAGAAGACAGAGCTGAAAGATAGTACTACATGATTCTAAAACACATTAACATTCTACTACAATTGATTATGTACACCGAGTCAGCATTTTATAAAAAGGACTACCAAAATATATTAAACCTGCTGATATTCAGCAAAATTTATGCTCCCGAATCATTGTTCTTTTGAAGACTGGGCCTCAGATCTGAATTCCTATAGTCAGTGATCCTCTTAACCACACAGCATTATGAAGAATTACTTGTGCAGCTATTAATTTTATTACAGTGCGTTGGAGCCATGGTGCTCAAGGAGGAACAGGGACAGCAGCCAGTGTTACCTTTGCTTTTATTATTCATTCACGGGATGTGGGCGTCACTAGCAAGGCCGGCATTTATTGCCCATTCCTAATTGCCCTGGAGAAGGTGGTGGTGAGCCGCCTTCTTGAACTGCTGCAGTCCTTGTGGTGAAGGTACTCCCTCAGTGCTGTTAGGGAGGGAGTTCCAGGATTTTTTCCCAGCAACAATGAAGGAATGGCGATATATTTTCAAGTCAGGATGGTGTGTGACTTGGAGGGGAACTTGGAGGTGGTGGTGTTCCCATGCGCCTGCTGCCCTTGTCCTTCTAGCTGGTAGAGGTCGCGGGTTTCAGAGGTGCTGCCGAAGAAGCCTTGGCGAGTTGCTGCAGTGCATCTTGTAGATGGTACACCCTGCAGCCATGGTACGCCGGTGGTGGAGGGAGTGAATGTTTAAGATGGTGGATGGGGTGCCAATCAAGCAGGCTGCTTTGTCCTGGATGGTGTCGAGCTTCTTGAGTGATGTTGAAACTGCACTTATCCAGGCAAGTGGAGAGTATTCCATCACACTCCTGACTTGTGCCTTGTAGATGGTGGAAAGGCTTTGGGGAGTCAGGAGGTGAGTCATTCACCGCAGAATATCTAGAATCTGACCTGCTCTTTTAGCCACAGTTCTTATGTGGCTGGTGCAGTTAAGTTTCTGGTCAATGGTGACACCCTGGATGTTGATGATGGGGGATTTGATGATGGTAATGCCATTGAATGTTATGGGGAGGTGGTTAGACTCTCTCCTGTTGGAGATAGTCATTCCCTGGCACTTGTATGGTGCGAATGTTACTTGCCACTTATCAGCCCAAGCCTGAATGTTATCCATGTCTTGCTGCATGCGGGCAGGGACTGCTTCATTGGCCCAGAAATTGATCTCGCTCTGTTCCCGCGGGGGTAAGGCTTCCCCGCGATCTCTCACTCCGCTTGTGCTTTTTCAGATCCAGCTCGCACGAACTTGATGTTCCAGACATCAGCTGGGCAGTGCTTGCGTATCCCACCGGCGTAGTGAATTCGTGCGAGCTGTGGGATCACGTGACTCAGTTAGAGCCAATGGCAGCACACCATCTTCCATTCATAAGTTTCACATACGTGCTGTGAAATCTATGAATCTTACACTCCCCCAAAATAACAGCTAAACCTCAATTAATTTTTTTTTAAAAACCATCACATTAATAAAATAAGTATAGTTTAAATAAATTAACCATTTTAAATAAAAAATTACATTTTTTAAAAAATTTAAAATCCTTTAAAAAGTTATAAAAATAAACTTACCTGTCTTTAAAGTCTCTAAAAAAGATATACCTGTTAAAAAAAATTCAAAAAAATACTTAATTCACTACTTACCTTCTTAAAAGTGGGTCTTACTCCTCCTTTTTCCATTTCTAAAATCTTCCGTACTTACCTGCGCGTCCAAAGCATGAAGTGCACAGCGTGCGCGCAGCCTGTAGCGCGCACGCGATGCACCGAGGAACCGCCCCCTTTTCAAAAGACCAATTGCCGGTTTTCAGCGCGTGCGCAGGGCATGCAGAAAACCGGCAATTGGAGTGGGAATACGCGAGAGTACCGTCGCGGGATCAATTTCTGGCCCATTATCTGAGGAGTTGCGAATGGAACTGAACACTGTGCAATCATCAGTGAACATCCCCACTTCCGACCTCATGATGGAGGGAAGGTAATTGATCAGCAGCTGAAGATGGTTGGGCCTCGGACACTGCCCTGAGGAACTCCTGCAGTGATGTCCTGGGGCTGAGTTGATTGGCATCCAACAGCCACAACCATTTTCCTTTGTGTTAGGTATTACTCCAGCCAGTGGAGAGTTTTCCCCTTGATTCCCATTTACTAGGACTCCTTGATGCCACACTCAGTCAAATGCTGCCTTGATGTCAAGGGCAGTCACTCTCATCTCACCTCTGGAAGTCAGCTCTTGTTTGGCCAAAGGCTGTAATGAGGTCTGGAGCCAAGTGGTCCTGACGGAACCCTAAATGAGCATCGGTGAGCAGGTTATTGGTGAGTAAGTGCCGCTTGATAGCACTGTCAACGACCCCTTCCATTACTTTGCTGATGATTGAGAGTAGGCTGATGGGACAGTAATTGGATGAATTTGTCCTGCTTTTTGTGGACAGGGCATACTTGGGCAGCTTTTCACTGTCAGGTAGATGCCAGTGTTATAGCTGTACTGGAACTGCTTGGCTAGAGGCGCGGCTAGTTCTGGAGTATAAGGCTTCAGCACTGCAACCGCGATGTTGTCGGGGCCCACAGCCTTTGCTGTATCCAATGCGCTCAGCCATATCTTGATATCACATGGAGTGAATTGAATTGGCTGAAGCCTGGCTTCTGTGATGGTGGGGACCTCAGGAGTAGGCCAAGATGAATCATCCACTTGGCACTTCTGGTTGAAGATGGTTGCAAACGTTTCAGCTTTGTCTTTTGCACTCACGTGCTGGGCTCCGCCATCATTGAGGATGGGGATGTTCATGGAGCCTTCTACTCCCATTAGCTGTTTAATGGTCCACCACCATTCATGACTGGATGTGGCAGGACTGCAGAGCTTTGATCTGATCCGTTGGTTGTCAGATGGTTTAGGTCTGTCTATAGCGAGCTATTTTGCTGTTTAGCCTGCATGCAGTCCTCTATTGTAGCTTGCCTACCCTCCTCAGGTCATTGAACTTTTTCTAACAATAGGCTGCAGTTCTAGGGGTGCTACAGCCACCTCTCTCCTCATAGCACAGGACATTTTCCGTGGTTTGTTCCCATTACATCCAGCAGTCTCTCTTCCTTGTTACATTTCATCGAAAAGTTTCTAATGGTTGAATATATGTACTTTTCAACCTTTTTGCAATGCCCTACTTCCTTCTTTGGGAGCCTCTGCCAGATCCTCCACTTGAAGGTGTACGTTAAAAGTGGTACAAGAATCACACGAGCTATTGAGTACAGCTACCTGACCATCAACTCACATTGCCAGGCAGACGCTTTCCCACCTAACTGCTGCTCCCCCGGCCTGCTGCTGCAATCTTCAGCTATTCTTGGCTTTTTGAAGGCTGCACTCTTAATTTCCAAGTTCCTCCAGCGCACTACTCCCATTTTACATGGGAGTTACAATAATAAACTGCCAATGGATCTTTAAATAAGCTGACTCTGCAATTTACAGCAGGGTCAACGGAGGGCAGAGTCACCAGGTACAAGTCCCGGCTCCAGGGTGCAACTCAGTAAATGGCCCCGTGGAATACTGGGGCCATAGTCTCTATTTCAATAGGAAATTGCGGTAAAACACTCCACGTTCAAATAATTCTCTTTATGAGAATTTTTTTTTTAATTTCCTCCTTTGCTCTTCTAGTAATAATCCTCAGTCTCCGCACCCTTTTGACTGAGTCACCAACAAATGGAAACAATCTTGTACTATTTAGCTTCTCAACATTTTTCATAACTTTGACAACCTTATTAGATCACATTTTAACCTACACTGTTCCAGTTAAAAAAAAGTACTTTTTTTAAGCCTTTCTTCATAATTCTAATCTCGTATTCCTGGTGTAATTCTACTGAATCAGTGCTGTATCCTTTCTATGGTTCTAATATCCTTTTGACAATGGGGTCCCGGAACCGCACTCAGTATTCCAACTGAGACCTAACTAATGTTTTATACATAATGAACACTTCTTTTCTATTCAATGAAATCCAGAATGTTATTTGCCTTTTTATAATTTTTTCTAACTGCACTTTTAAGATCTGGGAGTGTAAATACATAGATTTCACTGTTCGTCCACTCTGTTAATGGTCTCACCACTTAGGGTATGCTTTCTTTAACTGTTGTTTTTCCCAAATTGTACTATTTCACATTTCTCTGCATTGAATTACATCTGACATCTAACACTCAATTCCTCTAACTTTTCTACGTTCGCCTACATTCTTCCTCACAGATTGATACTCCCTCTAATTTGATATCATCGCCAAATTGCAGTATCATTCCTCTGTACCTACGTCTAAATCATTAATATAGATTTTTTTTTATTCGTTCATAGGATGTGGGTGTCGCTGGCAAGGCCATCATTTATTGCCCATCCCTAGTTGCCCTTGCGAAGGTGGTGGTGAGCTACCTTCTTCAACCGCTGCAATCCGTGTGGTGAAGGTACTCCCTCAGTGCTGTTAGGGAGGGAGTTCCAGGATTTTGACCCAGCAACAATGAAGGAACGGTGATATACTTCCAAGTCAGGATGGTGTGTGACTTAGAGGGGAACTTGGAGGTGGTGGTGTTCTCATGCACCTGCAGCCATTGTCCTTCTAGTTGGAAGAGGTCGCGGGTTTGGGAGGTGCTGCCGAAGAAGCCTTCGCGAGTTGTTGCAGTGCATCTTGTAGATGGTACACACTGCAGCCACGGTATGCCGGTGGTGGAGGGAGTGAATGTTTTTTTTTAAGGTGGTGGATGGGGTGCCAATCAAGCAGGCTGCTTTGTCTTGGATGGTGTCGTGCTTCTTGAGTGTTATTGGAGCTGCACTCATCCAGACAAGTGGAGAGTATTCCATCACACTCCTAACTTGTGCATTGTAGATGTTGGAAAGGCTTTGTGGAGTCAGGAGGTGAGACACTCGCTGCAGAATACACAGCCTCTGACATGTTCTTGCCTGGCACTTGTGTGGCGCGAATGTTACCTGCCACTTATCAGCCCAAGCCTGAATGTCGTCCAGGTCTTGCTGCATGCGGGCATGGACGGCTTCATTATCTGAGGAGTTGAAAATGGCACTGAACACTGTGCAGTCATCAGCGAACATCCCCACTTCTGACCTTATGATGGAGGAAAGGTCATTGATGAAGCAGCTGAAGATGGTTGGGCCTAGGACACTGCCCTGAGGAACTCCTGCAGTGATGTCCTGGGCTGTGATGATTGACCTCCAACCGCCACAACCATCTTCCTTTGTGCTAGGTATGACTCCAGCCAGTGGAGAGTATTCCCACCCGATTCCCACTGACTTCAGTATTATTAGGGCTCCTTGACGCAACGCTCGGTCAAGTACTGCCTTGATGTCAAGGGCAGTCACTCTCACCTCACCTCTGGAATTCAGCTCTTTTGTCCATGTTTGGACCAAGGCTATAATGAGGTCTGGAGCCAAGTGGTCCTGGCGGAACCCAAACTGGGCATCAGTGAGCAGGTTATTGGTGAATAAGTGCCGCTTGATAGTACTGTCGACGACACCATCCATCACTTTGCTGATGATTGAAAGTAGACTGATGGGGCAGTGATTGGCCGGATTGGATTTGTCCTGCTTTTTGTGGACAGGACATACCTGGGTAGTTTTCCACATTGTCGGATAGATGTCAGTGTTATAGCTGTACTGGAACTGCTTGGCTAGAGTCACGGCTAATTCTGGAGCACAAGTCTTCAACACAATAGCCGGGATGTTGTCGTGGCCCACAGCCTTTGCTGTATCCAGTGCGCTCAGCCATATCTTGATATCACGTGGAGTGAATCGAATTGGCTGAAGACTGGCTTCTGTGATGGTGGGGACCTCAGGAGTAGGCCGATATGGATCATCCACTCAGCACTTCTGGCTGAAGTTGGTTGCAAACGCTTCAGCTTTGTCTTTTGTACTCACCTGCTGGGCTCCTCCATCATTGAGGATGGGGATATTCATGGCGCCTCCTCCTCCCATTAGTTGTCTAATGGTCCACCACCATTCACGACAGGACATGGCAGGACTGCAGAGTTTTGATCTGATCCGTAGATTGAGGGAATGCTGTCTATAGCATGCTGCTTCCACTGTTTAGCATGCATGTAGTCCTGTGTTGCAGCATCCCCAGGTTGGGACCGCATCTTTAGGTATGCCTGGTGCTGCTCCTGGCATGCTCTTCTACACTCCTTATTGAACCAGGGTTGGTCCCCTGGCTTAATGGTAATGGTAGAGTAAGGGATATGTTGGGCCATGAGGTTACAGATTGTGGTGGAATACAATTCTGCTGCTCTTAATGGCCCACAGTGCCTCATGGATGCCCAGTTTTGAGCTGTTGGTTCAGTTTTTTTAAATTCGATTTTTTATGGGATGTGGGCATCGCTGACAAGGCCAGCATTTATTGCCCATCCCTAATTGCCCTTGAGAAGGTGGCGGTGAGCCGCCTTCTTGAACCGCTGCAGTCCTTGTGGTGAAGGTACTTCCACAGTGCTGTTAGGTAGGGAGTTCCAGGATTTTGACCCAGCGATGATGAAGGATCGGCGATATATTTCCAAGTCAGGATGGTGTGTGACTCGGAGGGGAACTTGGAGGTGGTGGTGTTCCCATGCGCCTGCTGCCCTTGTCCTTCTAGGTGGAAGAGGTCACGGGTTTGGGAGATGCTGCCAAAGAAGCCTTGGCGAGTTGCTGCAGTGCATCTTGTAGATGGTACACACTGCAGACACGGTACGCCGGTGGTGGAGGAGTGAATTTTAAGGTGGTGGAAGGGGTGCCAATCAAGCGGGCTGGTTTGTCCTGGATGGTGTCGAGCTTCTTGAGTGTTGTTGGAGCTGCACTCATCCAGGCAAGTGGAGAGTATTCCATCACACTCCTTACGTGGTGGAAAGGCTTTGGGGAGGCAGGAGGTGAGACACACGCCACAGAATACCTAGCCTCTGACCTGCTCTTGTTGCCACAGTATTTATGTGGCTGGTCCAGTTAAGTTTCTGGTCAATGGTGACCCTCAGGATGTTGATGGTGGGGGATTCGGTGATGGTAATGCCATTGAATGTCAAGGGGCGGTGGTTAGACTCTCGCTTGTTGGAGATAGTCATTGCCTGGCACTTCGGTGGCGCGAATGTTACCTGCCACTTATCAGCCCAAGCCTGAACATGATCCAGGTCTTGTTGCATGCGGGCATGGACTGCTTCATTATCTGAGGAGTTGTGAATGGCACTGAACACTGTGCAGTCATCAGCGAACATCCCCATTCCTGACCTTATGTTGGAGGGAAGCTCATTGATGAAGCAGCTGAAGATGGTTGGGACTAGGACACTGCCCTGAGGAACTCCTGCAGCGATGACCTGGGGCTGTGATGATTGACCTTCAACCACCACAACCATCTTCCTTTGTGCTAGGTATGACTCCAGCCAGTGGAGAGTTTTCCCCCCAGCCGATTCCCATTGACTTCAGTTTTACTAGGGCTCCTTGATGCCACACTCGGTCAAATGCTGCCTTGATGTCAAGGGCAGTCACTCTCACCTCACATCTGGAATTCAGCTCCTTGTCCATGTTTGGGCCAAGGCTGTAATGAGGTCGGGAGCCGAGTGGTCTTGGCGGAGCCCAAACTGGGCATCAGTGAGCAGGATATTGGTGAATTGAATAAGTGCCGCTTGATAGCAGTGTGGATGACACCTTCCATCACTTTGCTGATGATTGAGAGTAGACTGACGGGGCAGTAATTGGCCGGATTGGATTTGTCCGGTTTTTTTGGACAGGACATACCTGGGCAGTTTACAACATTGTCGGATAGATGCGAGTGTTATAGCTGTACTGGAACAGCTAGGCTAGAGGTGCAGCTAGTTCTGGAGCACAAGTCTTCGGCATGATAGCCGGGATGTTGTCGGGGCCCATAGCCTTTGCTCTATCCAGTGTGCTCAGCCGTTCCTTGATATCACGTGGAGTGAATCGAATTGGCTAAAGACTGGCTTCTGTGATGGTGGGGACCTCAGGAGGAGGCCGATATGGATCATACATTCTGAATCTATCCCATTTAGCACGGTGGTAGTGCCACAGAACACGATGGAAGGTGTCCTCAGTGTGAAGACTGGACTTCATCTTCACAATGACACTGCGGTGGTCACTGCTACCAATGCTGACATGGGCAGATGCATCTGTGACAGGTAGATGGAAAACCGAACAGATCCTGGGGGCAAACTACTACCTATTTCTCACCAATCCAAAAAAAAAATTAGTTTACACCTAATCTCTGCTTTCTGTTCCCTAGCCATCTCTCTGTCCATGTGACTACATTCCATTTAATACCATGGGGGGAAAATTCGGTATCGACCAATTTGGATGATTAACTTTAGCGCCTGGCGGTAATTAGCGCCGCGACCGCGAAATTGAGTTTTAGCGCCGCAAGAGGGAAGTGGCGTGCTAAATCAAGCACTCCACTTCCTTCTTAGGGCACTAACGTCGGAGAGCGGGGCGGAGACTTCAGCAGCGCTGCACACTGGGCCATGCAGCGCTGTCGCGTTCAAAGGCTCTGTCCCTCCCTTAAAGGGAAGGGTCATCGCTGCAGGCACTGCAATTTAGAAAGTATCTACCTGGACCACCAAGGCAGCCGCGATCCTACGCAATCAGCTTGAGTGCTGGGCTGATCGATCACGGGCCGGAACCCGCGACAAAAACTAGAACAGGAAAGATAAGTTTTTTTTCCACTTACCTCGGCCACCTCGCCTTTAATCATCACCCCCGAAGCGGCCGACCGCCCAATGCTCGCCTCCTGCAGCTTTCAACCGGTATTTTCGGCCTGTGCTGCTGCAGGGGGCGGAAGTCAATTTCGGGTCCGGGGTGCTACCGGGGAGATGCGCACGGCGATGACGTCATGATCTCCGGGCGAAGGAGATTGGGGCACAACGCTGTAGCGCCGCCGCAAAACTCCCGCCGAATATGGCAGGAGTCGATGTCAGCATCGCGCCCGGTCGCAAAGCCATTTGCACTCCATTAGCGCCCCCGGGGGTGCTAACGGGAGGCGCAAAGGCACCCAATTTCACCCCCATGTACCTTAGTTTTATGTAGCATCTTAGTGAACACCTTCTGAAAATCCATATATACTCATCCACAACATTCCATTTATCTATACATTTTAAGATTTTTTCAAAAATTCAATTAAATCAATCAAGCACAACACTTTGCAAGTGTTCACTAATTTCATCCTCTTGAACTTTACCAATAACCAAAGTAATATTAATTGGCCTATAATTTCCTGACTGATTCCTTACTCCTTTCCTGAACATTTGCCACACTCCAGTCCACCCTCAATTCCAGTTTTCAAAGATTTTTGGAAAATTATGTTTGCCATTTCTGCCAACCTTCTCCCCAACCTCCTTCAATATCCTAGGATGCATGCCATCTGGGCCTGGAGACTTTTTCCTTTCAATCTCAAACTTCAAAAAGAAAGTTTTCTTTTAAATATTTATCTCTAGTAGTGGATCTTGAACTTCCTTTTGAGAAGTGGCGCGGATACAGACTGGCCCTACCTCAGAGTGAGGAATACATCTTCCAGCCATTCTCCACTGAGGAAATGGAGGAAGAATTGAATTTCATGAAAGCAGGAAAAGCTTGCGGCCTTGACAAGATTTCACCAAAAATGCTATTGCACCTCAGAAACAAGAGCATAAGATGGGTGTCAGTTCTCACGTCTGATGTCATCCAAAAGAACAAGATGCTGAAGATATGGTGAAAACCAAGGGTGTGATGAGAATGAGGAACTTAAAGAAATTATTATTAGTAAAAAAACAGTACTAGCAAAATTAATGGGACTAAAAGTCGATAAATCCCGAGGATGACCTACATCCTAGGGTTTTGAAAGCGGTGGCCATTGGAATAGTGGACGCATTGGTTGTCATCTTCCAAAATTCTATAGATTCTGGAACGGTTCCTGCAGATTGGAGGATAGCAAATGTAACCCCGCTATTTAAGAAAGGAGGGAAAGAGAAAATGGGGAACTACAGACCTGTTAGCCTCACATCAGTAGTTGGGAAAATGCTGGAATCTATTATAAAGGATGCAATAACTGGGCACTTAGAAACTAATAGTAAGATTGGGCAGAGTCAACATGGATTTATGAAAGGGAAATCCTGTTTGACAAACCTATTGGAGTTCTTTGAGGATGTAACTAGTGGAGTAGACAAAGGGGAACCGGTAGATGTGGTGTATCTGGATTTTCAGAAGGCCTTCGATAAGATCCCACACAAGAGGTTGGTGAACAAATTTAGGGCACATGGAATTGGGGGTAATATACTAGCATGGATTAAGAATTGGTTAACAGACAGAAAACAAAGAGTAGGGATAAACGGGTCTTTTTCAAGATGGCAGGCTGTGACTAGTGGGGTACCGCAAGGATCGATGCTTGGGCCCCAGCTATTCACAATCTATATCAATGATTTGGATGAGGGGACTAAATATAACATTTCCAAATTTGCTGATGATACAAAGCTAGGTGGCAGTGTCAGTTGCGAAGAGGATGTGAAGAGGCTTCAAGGGGATCTCAACAGGCTCAGTGAGTGGGCGAGAACATGGCAGATGGAATAAAATGTGGATAAAACAGAAAGGCAGAGTATTTCCTAAATGGTGAAAGATTGGGGAATGCAGATGCTCAAAGGGTCCTGGGTGTCCTTGTACATGAGTCACTGAAAGTGAATGTGCAGGTGCAGCAAGCCATTAGGAAGGCAAATGGTCTTACTCCAATTATATAGGGCCTTGGTGAGACCATACCTGGAGTACTGTGTATAACTTTGGTCTCCTTACCTAAGGAAGGATATACTTGCCATAGAGGGAGTGCAACGAAGGTTCACGAGATTGATTCCTGGAATGGTGGGACTGTCGTATGAGAAGAGATTGAGAAAACTAGGCCTGTATTCTCTTGCATTCAGAAGAATGAGAGGGGATCTCATTGAAGCATACAAAATTATTACAGGGCTTGATAGGATGGATGCTGGGAGAATGTCTCCCTTAGCTGGGGAGTCTAGAAGCAGGGGCCACAGCCTCAAGATAAAGGGTAGGCCGTTCAGGACTGAGATGAGCAGAAATTTCTTCACACAGAGGGTGGTGAATCTTTGGAATTCTCTACCCCAGAGGGCTTTGGAGGCTCAGTCATTGGGTATATGCAAAACAGAAGTCAATAGATTTCTGACTAGTAAGGGCATCAAGGGATATGGCGATAGGGCCGGTGAATGGTGTTGAGGCAGAAGATCAGCCATGATCTCATTGAATGGCAGAGCAGACTCGAAGGGCCGAATGGCCTACTCCTGCTCCTATTTCTTATGTTCTTATGAAAGCTCAGGTGATAGCCATACCAAAACAAGGGAAGAACCATTCCCTGCCAGCTAGCTAACATCATATATCACTTCTGAGCTGTGCTTACAAACTTCTAGAGCGGCTAGTTCTGACAACAATTACGCCGACAGTTGAGTAGATATTGAAGAGTGACCATATGGCCAAGTTCTTGCTCTTATTATCTATATAAAAAATGGTTTCCAACAGAAGGAAAAGACAGGGACTCTGTTTCTTGACTTGAAAGCAGCATATACCATCTGGTACACTGGCCTATTGGTCAAGATGTCAAAGTACCACACAGAAGGCTGGTTAACAAAATTGAGGCTCATGGAATAGGTGGGTCAGTGGCAGCTTGGATAAGGAATTGGCTTAAGGACAGAAAACAGTGAGTTGTGGTAAATGGCTGTTTTTCAGACTGGAGGATGGTAGACAGTGGTGTTCCCCAAGGGTCAGTGCTGGGGCCACTGCTTCTTTTGATATATATAAATGACCTGGATATTGGAATACAGAGTAGAATTTCTAAATTTGCCGATGACACCAAACTTGTTGGTGTGGCAAACAGTGAGGATGATACCAATCGACTGCAACAGGACATAGAAAGGCTTGCAGAATGGACAGAAAACTGTCACAGGACGGAGTGAGAAGACTCAGATCAAACTGTCAGGACGGAGTGAAGAGACTCAGATCAAACTGTCACAGAAGTGTATTGTTTTAATTTAAATTAATTAAAGGGTAAATAATATTAATAAATTTAATTAATTACATAGAATGGGAGAGCAGGTGATGTGTTACTGCTGCAATATGTGGGAGCTGGTGGACACCATTGATGTTCACAGTGATCACATTTGCAGTAAGTGTTGGCTGCTCGAGGAACTCCGGCTCCGTGTTGATGAGCTGGAGTCCGAGCTTCAAACACTGCGACACATCAGGGAGGGGGAGAGTTACCTGGACTCTGTGTTCCAGGAGGTAGTCACACCAATTAGATTAACTAATTCAGATGTAGCCCGTGATCAGGGACAGGAGGGTGTGACTACGAGTGAGGCAGGTACGGGGATCCAGGAGGTAGTGTTGGAGGAGCCGCAGTCCTTGCTCTTGTCCAACAGGTTCGAGGCTCTTACTCCCTGTGAGGACGGGAGCAGGGACTGCAGGGAGGATGAGCAACCTGGCCACAGCACCGTGGTACGGAGAGCCATTCAAGTGGGGGGAGTAAAAAGAAATGTTGTAGTGGTAGGGGATAGTATCATTAAGGGGATAGATAGGGTTCTTTGCAGCCGAGAGCAAGAGTCCCGAAGGCTGTGTTGCCTGCCCGGTGCCAGGGTTAAGGACATCTCCTCTGGGCTGGAGAGAAACTTGGAGTGGGAGGGGGAAGATCCAGTTGTCGTGGTCCATGTTGGTATCAATGACATAGATAGGACAAGGAATGAGGTTCTGCTGAGGGAGTATGAGCAGCTAGGGGCCAAATTAAAAAACAGAACCTCTAGGGTAGTAATCTCTGGATTACTACCTGAGCAAATTTGGCTAGGGTAAATAAAATCAGAGAGTTAAATGCGTGGCTCAAAGACTGGTGTGGGAGAAATGGGTTTTGCTTCCTGGGACACTGGCACCAGTACTGGGACAGGAGAGAGCTGTTCCGTTGGGACGGACTTCACTTGGCCAGTGCTGGGACTAGAGTCCTGGCGAATCGAATAACTAGGGCTGTAGAGAGGGCTTTAAACTAATTAGTGGGGGGGAGGTTTCAAGAGAGCAAAAAATAAAAATGTCAGCGGAGAAGGCAATAGAGCAAAGTAGCAGTGGGGTAATTAAAAACCAGAGCGTGTCAGGAAGGGACAGAATATATAAAGATAAAGGTAAAGTAGTAAAGGGGGTAAAAGCAGGAATAAATTGTCACAAAACATATTTAAAAGTTCTTTATCTGAATGCACGCAGCATTCGTAACAAAATAGACGAGTTGACGGTACAAATAACTATGTATGGGTATGATCTTGTGGCCATTACAGAAACATGGCTGCAGGGTGACAACAACTGGGAATTAAATATGCCAGGGTATTTAACAATCAGGAAGGAAAGGCAGGAAGGAAGAGGAGGTGGGGTAGCTATGTTAATAAAGGAAGGAATCACTGTATTACAGAGAAATGATATTGGGTCAAAGGATCAGGATAATGAAACAGTTTGGGTGGAGATAAGGAATAATAAGGGGAAAAAAACACTAGTGGGAGTAGTATATAGGCCTCCTAATAGTTGCAACTCTGCTGGAAGAAGTATTAATCAGGAAATAGTTGGGGCATGTAATAAGGGAACAGCTATAATTATGGGGGATTTTAACTATCATATTAACTGGACAAATCAAATTGGGCAGGGCAGCCTTGAGGAAGAGTTTATTGAGTGTATTAGGGATGGATTTCTTGAGCAGTATGTAACTGATCCTACAAGGGGGCAAGCAACCTTGGACCTGGTCCTGTGTAATGAGTCAGGATTAATTAATAATGTCCTAGTTAAGGATCCCCTTGGAATGAGTGACCATAACATGGTTGAATTCCATATCCAATTAGAGGGTGAGAAGGTTGGTTCTCAGACAAGTGTACTGAGCTTGAATAAAGGAGACTATGATGGTATGAGAGCGGAATTGATTAAAGTGGACTGGGAAAATAGATTAAAGGGTAAGACGGTACATGAGCAGTGGTGTTCATTTAAGGAGTTATTTTACAACTTTCAAAAAATATATATTCCACTGAGGAAAAAAGGGTGTAAAAGAAATGACAGCCATCCATGGCTAAGTAAAGAAATTAAGGATAGTATCCGACTAAAAACAAGGACATATAAGGTAGCCAAACTTAGTGGGAGGATAGAAGATTGGGAAGTCTTCAAAAGACAGCAAAAAGTAACTAAAGGATTGATTAAGAAAGGGAAGATAGATTATGAAAATAAATTAGCAAAAAATATAAAAACAGATAGCAAGAGTTTCTATAGTTATATAAAAAGAAAAAGGGTGGCTAAGGCAAACGTAGGTCCCTTAGAGGATGAGACCGGGAAATTAATGGTGGGAAACATGGAGATGGCAAAAATGCTGAACAAATATTTTGTTTCAGTCTTTACGGTAGAGGACACTAAGAATATCCCAACACTGGACAAACAGGGGGCTCTAGGGGGGGAGGAGCTAAATACGATTAAAATCACTAAGGAATTGGTACTCAGTAAAATAATGGGACTCAAGGCGGATAAATCCCCTGGACCTGATGGCTTACATCCTAGGGTCTTGAGGGAAGTGGCAGTAGGGATTGTGGATGCTTTGGTAATAATTTTCCAAAATTCCCTGGACTCAGCAAAGGTCCTGGCAGATTGGAAAACTGCTAATGTAACACCCTTATTTAAAAAGGGTAGTAGGCAGAAGGCTGGAAATTATAGACCAGTTAGTCTAACATCTGTGGTGGGTAAAATTTTGGAGTCTATTATTAAGGAGACAGTAACGGAACATTTAGATAAACATAATTTAATAGGACAAAGTCAGCATGGCTTTATGAAGGGGAAGTCATGTCTGACAAATTTGCTCGAGTTCTTTGAGGACATAACGTACAGGGTGGATAAAGGGGAACCAATGGACGTAGTGTATTTAGACTTCCAGAAGGCATTCGACAAGGTGCCACATAAAAGATTATTGCTCAAGATAAAAAATCACTGGATTGGGGGGAATATTCTGGCATGGGTGGAGGATTGGTTATCTAACAGGAAGCAGAGAGTTGGGATAAATGGTTCATTCTCGGACTGGCAACCAGTAGCCAGTGGTGTTCCGCAGGGGTCGGTGCTGGGTCCCCAACTCTTTACAATCTATATTAACGATTTGGAGGAGGGAACCGAGTGTAACATATCAAAGTTTGCAGATGATACAAAGATGGGAGGGAAAGTAGAAAGTGAGGAGGACATAAAAAACCTACAAGGGGATATAGACAAGCTGGGTGAGTGGGCGGAGTTTGGCAGATGCAATACAATATTGGAAAATGTGAGGTTATGCACTTTGGCAGGAAAAATCAGAGAGCAAGTTATTATCTTAATGGCGAGAAACTGGAAAGTACTGCAGTACAAAGGGATCTGGGGGTCCTAGTGCAAGAAAATCAAAAAGTTAGTATGCAGGTGCAGCAGGTGATCAAGAAGGCCAACGGAATGTTGGCTTTTATTGCTAGGGGGATAGATTATAAAAACAGGGAGGTATTGCTGCAGTTATATAAGGTATTGGTGAGACCGCATCTGGAATACTGCATACAGTTTTGGTGTCCATACTTAAGAAAAGACATACTTGCTCTCGAGGCAGTACAAAGAAGGTTCACTCGGTTAATCCTGGGGATGAGGGGGTGGACATATGAGGAGAGGTTGAGTAGATTTGGACTCTACTCATTGGAGTTTAGAAGAATGAGAGGCGATCTTATTGAAACATATAAGATTGTGAAGGGGCTTGATCGGGTGGATGCGGTAAGGATGTTCCCAAGGATGGGTGAAACTAGAACTAGGGGGCATAATCTTAGAATAAGGGGCTGCTCTTTCAAAACTGAGATGAGGAGAAACTTCTTCACTCAGAGGGTAGTAGGTCTGTGGAATTTGCTGCCCCAGGAAGCTGTGGAAGCTACATCATTAAATAAATTTAAAACTAAATAGACAGTTTCATAGAAGTAAAGCGAATTAGGGGTTACGGGGAGCGGGCAGGAAATTGGACATGAGGCTGAGTTCGGATCGGTCGAGGCCCTGTGGGTGGCGTAGCGGGCCCAGGGGCTGAGTGGCCGGGTCCTGCTCCTACTTCTTGTGTTCTTTAGATTTGAGGTGAGGATCAGATCAGCCATGATCTTATTGAATGGCGGAGCAGGCTCGAAGGGCCGATTGGCCTACTCCTGCTCCTATTTCTTATGTTCTTATGTTCTTAAAAGTGGCAGATGGAATTTAATACAGAGGTGAGGTGAATGCATCACCTCACACTTCTCTGTATTAAATTTCATTTGCCACTTGTCTGCCCATTCTGCTAGCCTTTCTATGTCCTGTTGCAGTCGATTGGTATCATCCTCACTGTTTGCCACACCAACAAGTTTGGTGTCATCGGCAAATTTAGAAATTCTACTTTGTATTCCAATATCCAGGTCATTTATATATATCAAAAAAAGCAGTGGCCCCAGCACTGCCCCTTGGGGAACACCACTGTCTACCATCCTCCAGTCTGAAAAACAGCCATTTACCACAACTCGCTGTTTTCTGTCCTTAAGCCAATTCCTTATCCAAGCTGCCACTGACCCACCTATTCCATGAGCCTCAATTTTGTTAACCAGCCTTCTATGTGGTACTTTGTCAAACGCCTTCCGAAAATCCATGTAGACAACTTCCATTGCATTCCCTTCATCAATACTTCATCAAAAAATTCAATTAGATTAGTCAAACATGATCTGCCTTTTACAAATCCATGTTGGCTCTCCTTAATTAGCTTAAACCTCTCCAAGTGCCCATTTATTTTTTCCTTGATTATTGTTTCTAAAACTTTACCCACCACTGATGTTAAACTGACCGGCCTGTAGTTACTAGGATTGTCCTTACACCCTTTCTCGAACAATGGTGTCACATTTGCCACTTTCCAATCCTCAGGTACCTCCCCCGCATCTAGGGAAGATTGGAAAATGATGGCAAGCCCTTCCGCTACCTCCTCCCCCAATTCCCTTAGCAACCTGGGATGCAAGCCATCTGGACCAGGCGACTTATCCACTCTGAGCATACCCAGCCTTTCTGGTACATCCTGTCTATCAATTTTCACCCCTTTCATTACTTCTACCTTTTCCACTTCTACCAATATTTTGTCAGCATCTACCTCCTTAGTAAACACCAATACAAAGTACTCATTGAGTATTCTAGCCTTGCCCTGCGCCTCTAAGCATATATCACCTTCTTTGTCCCTAATAGGCCCCACCCCACTCTTACTACCCGTTTACTATTTTCATGCTGGTAGAAGATTTTTGGGTTCCCTTTTATGTTAACCGCCATTCTACTCTTATATTCTCTCTTTGCCAATCTTATTTTCATCTTCACTTCCGTTCTCAACTTATTGTATTTGGTCTGGTTCTCCCTTGAAGAATTCACCTGACGTGCATCATACACCCTCTTTTTTTGTTTCATCTTCTTCTCTATCTCTCTCGTCATCCAAGGAGCCCTTGCTTTGGTTCCCTTACCCTTTCCTCTTGTTGGAACGTACCTAGCCTGTACTTGGAACATCTCCTCCTTAAAGATCATCCATTGTTCCGTTACAGTTTTCCCTGTCAGTCTTTGGTTCCATTTTACCCTGGCTAGATCCTTTCGTATCCCATTGAAGTTAGCCCTATTCCAGTTTAGAAGTTCCACTCTAGATTGTTCCTTGCTCCTCTCCATTGCTAATCTAAATCTTATGATACGATGATCACTCGTACCCAAGTGTTCTCCCACAGACACTTGGTCGACCTGGCCCACCTCATTCCCCAGCACCAGATCCAACAATGCCTCCTTCCTAGTTGGGCCAAGAACATATTGGTCAAGGAAATTCTCCTGAACACATTTCAGAAATTCCTCCCCCTCCTTTCCCTTTACCCTAGCATTATCCCAATCGATATTTGGGTAATTAAAGTCCCCCAATATCACCACTCTATAGCTCTTGCATATCTCTGTGATTTCCCTGCAGATTTTCTCCTCTACCTCCCTCTCACTATTTGGAGGCCTATAGAATACCCCCAATAGCGTGATCATACCCTGTTTGCTCCTCAACTCTAACCAAATAGATTCTGTCCTTGTCCCCCCAAGAACATCCTCCCTTTCCAACACTAGAATGTCTTCCTTAATCAGCACTGCCACCCCACCTCCCTTTTTTCCTTCCCTATGTGAATACCAGTGTTCAAAAGGGCTTCCAGGGCATCAGAGCACTCAAGCAAACTATTCTCCAACAGATTACTAGGATGGCTGAGGCGCCACCCAGTGGATTGGCAGTGGCTCCATGGAGCACGAACCTGTTGACCTCTCTCAGGATGACAGCAGTCGTGCTCGCACCCCTGCCGCTCTGCCAGTGTCCTTGCTGTTGCCTGTCAGCCAGCCAGCCCAGACTGCTGCCACCCATGCCAAAATGGTGCAGTCTGAAGCCAGACCTTCTGTTTGGTAGCAAGAATTTGGTAGGAAGAATAGGAAAACAGAATATTTTTTAAATGGTGAGTATTTACTAAATGTTGGTATTCAGAGCGATTTAGGTGTCCTCGTACAGGAACCACAGAGAGTTAGCATACAGGTACAGCAAGCAATTAGGAAGGCAAATGGCATGTTGGCCTTTATTGCAAGAATAAGGAAGTCTTGCTACAATTGTACAGGACTTTGGTGAGACCACACCTGAGGAAGGATATACTTTCCTTAGAGGCGGTGCATCGAAGGTTCACTAGATTGATTCCTGGGATGAGAGGGTTGTCCTATGAGGAGAGATTGAGTAGAATGGGCCTATATCTGGAATTTAGAAGAATAGAAACATAGAAACATAGAAACTAGGAGCAGGAGTAGGCCATTCGGCCCGTCGAGCCTGCTCCACCATTCAATACGATCATGGCTGATCATCCAAATCCAGTACCCTGTCCCTGCTTTAATCCCCACAGTACACATATCCCACCCTACCCCCGTAACCCCACGTATTTAATTCCCCCTAACATATCCCATCCTATCCCCATAACCCCACATATTTAATCCCCCCCTAACACTAAGGGTCAATTTATCATAGCCAAATCAACCTAACCCGCACATTTTTGGACTGTGGGAGGAAACCGGAGCACCCGGAGGAAACCCACGCAGACACGGGGAGAATGTGCAAACTCCACACAGACAGTCATCCGAGGTCAGATTCGAACCCGGGTCCCTGGCGCTGTGAGGCACCAGTGAGGCACCAGTGCTAACCACTATGCCACCGTGTTGCCCTGGTGATCTCATTGAAACATGGATTCTCAGGGACATTGACAGGGTAGATGCTGAGAGGTTGTTTCCCCTAGCTGGAGAGTCTAGAACTAGGGAGCATAGTTTCAAGATAAGGGCTCAGCCATTTAAGACTGAGATGAGGAGGGATTTCTTCACTCAGAGGGTTGTGAATCTTTGGAATTCTCTGCTCCAGAAGGCTGTGGATGCTGAGTCTTTGAGTATATTCAAGGCTGAGATCGATAGATTTTTGAACTCTAGGGGAATCAAGGGATATGGGGATCGAGTGGGAAAGTGGAGTTGAGGTCGAAGATCAGCCATAATCTTACTGAATGGCGGAGCAGGCTCGAAGGGCCGTATGGCCTACTCCTGCTCCTAATTCTTATGTTCTTACATTCTGGGCCAGGAGCTATTCAAGGTCGTCCTCCAAGGCCATCTGAAGTCTCCTCCACTGAAAGTCAACAGTCTTCCACCAGCCATGCTGCAGCCACTCGGGTAGCTCTTCGTAGGAGCACTAGGAAAGGCAAGGGCACACGAAAGGCAGGCACCAAGGAAACGCACAAGGGTGATTAGTTCAATTTTGTATGCAATTTATCATGATTTAATTTTTAAATTTGGCTTGGAAGTGTATTTTGTGTTGGCTTTTATTTTTGCATTGTGGTCAAGTGGACGATGTGATGGTCAGTGACAGAGGGAAGGTAAGGAGTGTGAGAATGTTGATGAATGGGGAATTGGGGTTGGGGTCACTGGTATCGCACTTGAATTAGTTCTTCACTTACAGCCCAGGCAGAAAGGGGCTGTCTAGGTTGCAACCTCCCTTCCTCTTCAGCCTCCTCCTCTTCCTCGTCCTCCTCTTGCTCCTGCTCCTCAGATTCTCACCTGATAGGTGGTGGCAAGGGCTGTTTCCTCATGATGGCAAGGTTTTGCAGCATGCAGCATACTACCACAAATCTTGAGACTCGCTCAGCTGAATCCTGCAGAGCTCCTCCAGAGCGGTCCAGGCAGTGGAATCACTGCTTCAGCACGCCAATTGTCTGCTCTATCAGATTTCTTGTGGCAGCATGGCTCTCGTTGTATGCATGGTATGCACGTGTGCATGGGTTGCGAACCGGAGTCATGAGCCATGTCGTCAGCGAATAGCCCTGGTCACCCTCTAGCCACCCTTTGGTTTGTCGTAGTGGCTGAAATACAGCTGGCACAGTGGACTGCCACAGAATAAACGCATCATGACTGCTGCCAGGATACCAGGCATTGACCTGCATGATGCACTGCCTATGGTCACACACCAGCTGCACATTGAGGGAGTGGGATCCCTTTCGGTTCCGGTAGATGGCACAGTTGACACGAGGCGCACGCAAAGCAATGTGCGTGTAGTCAATGGCACCCTGCACCATAGGGAAGCCTACAATCCTTGCAAACCCTTGTGCTCAATCCGCCTGCTTCTCTCTGGCAAGAGGGAATGAAATGAAGTTATCTCTCTTTGAATAGACTCAGTGTCCTCCCTTATGCAACAGTGCACTGCAAACTGCGAGATGTGCTAATGTCTCCAGCACCAGCCTGAAAGGAACCAGACACATAAAAATTCATAGCCACGGTCACCTTCACAGCCACAGGCAATGCCCTGCTCTGAGGTTGGAGTTGTGGCTGCAGCAGTTGGCAGATTTCAGTGACAACCTCCTTAGTGAAGCACAGACGTCTCAAACAATGGGCGTCACTGAGGTTCAGGTAGGAGAATTGCTCCCCGAACATCCTGGGCGGATCGGGCCTCCGCTGAGTACACTTCTCCCCCTCCTGGCCAATGTTTATCCCTCAATTAATATAACAAAAACAGATGGAATCCCTGCCAAGGCACTAAAGCATGGCGAGGAAGCACTACTGGCACGAATTCATGAACTAATTTCTCTTATTTGGAAGGAGGAGAGCATGCCAGGAGATCTCAGAGATGCCGTAATTGTGACCATCTTCAAGAAAGGTGACAAGTCCGATTGCGGTAATTACAGAGGAGTTTCCCTGCTGTCTGCCACAGGGAAAGTCATCGCAAGAATCCTCCTCAATCGCCTTCTCCCAGTGGCTGAAGAGCTCCTCCCAGAGTTGCAATGCGGATTCCGCCCACTAAGGGGCACAATGGACATGATCTTCACCACACGTCAATTACAAGAGAAATGCAGGGAACAGCACCAACCGTTGTACATGGCCTTCTTTGACCTCACAAAGGCCTTCGACACTGTCAACCATGAGGGATTATGGAGTGTCCTCCTCAAATTCGGCTGCCCTCAAAAGTTTGTCACCATCCTCCGCCTGCTTCACGACAACATGCAAGCCGTGATCCTGACCAACGGATCCACCACAGACCCAATTCACGTACGGACCAGGGTCAAGCAAGGCTGTGTCATCGCACCAACGCTCTTCTCGATCTTCCTTGCTGCAATGCTCCATCTCACCCTCAGTAAACTCCCCGCTGGAGTGGAGCTGATTTACAGAAGAAAAAGGGAAACTGTTCAACCTCCATCGCCTCCAGTCCAGCTTCAAGGTCGTCCCATCCTCTGTCATCGAATTACAGTAAGCAGACGACGCTTGCATCTGCGCACACTCGGAGGTCGAACTCCAAACCATCGTCAACACCTTCACCGAAGCGTATGAGAGCATGGGCCTTACATTAAACATCCGTAAGACAAAGGTCCTCTACCAACCTATCCCAGCCACGCAGTACTGCCTCCCGATTATCAAAATCCACGACAAGGCCTTGGACAACGTGGACCACTTTCCATACCTTGGGAGCCTACTGTCAACAAGGACAGACGTCGATTACGAAGTCCAACACCGCCTTCAGTGTGCCAGTGCAGTCTTCAGTCGCCTGAGGAAGAGAGTGTTTGAAGACCAGGACCTCAAACCCGACACTAAGCTCATGGTCTACAGAGCAGCAGTGATACCCGTCCTCCTATATGCCTCAGAGACATGGACCATGTACAGCAGGCACCTCAAAGCACGGGAGAGGTACCACCAATGCTGCCTCCGCAAGATCCTGCAAATCCATTGGCAGGATAGGCGCACCAACGTCAGTGTTCTCGCTCAGGCCAACATCCCCAGCATCGAAGCTTTGACCACGCTCGATCAGCTCCGATGGACAGGCCACATCGTCCACATGCCCGATACGAGACTCCCAAAACAAGCGCTCTACTCGGAGCTCCGACACGGCAAGAGAGCCCCAGGTGGGCAGAGGAAACATTTCAACGACACCCTCAAAGCCTCCTTGAAAAAGTGCAACTTCCCCACCGACACCTGGGAATCCCTGGCCTAAGACTGCACAAAGTGGAGGAGAAGCATCCGGGAAGGCGCCGAACACCTCGAGTCTGTTCGCCAGGAGCAAGCGGAAGCCAAGCGCAAGCAGCGCAAGGAGCGCATGTCAACCCAAGCACCCCATCCACCTGCCCCTTCAACCACCATCTGCCCCACCTGTGACAGAGACTGTAGGTCCCGCATTGGACTCATCAGTCACCTGAAAACTCATTTTTAATGTGGAAGCGAGTCATCCTCGGTTCCAAGGGACGAAGTTGTGCGAGGTTAAGAAAGGGCGTTGGCTGGTGCGTGGAGCTCCAAAATGACAGCGTGGCGTCAAATTAGCATTGTATGCCGATTGACTTCATGATTGCGTGCTCGGCGTACTTCCGGCGGATATTAAGTGCAAGCACGCACAAACCCCTTTACCAAGACGGCATCGGGCGCGCTTTGCATCAGAAGTGTGCACCTGCTGCTTGGATGCCATTTTGGAACCCTAAGGGGACTTGTAGCACCCAAAAAACGAGTGCTACCGAGCCCAATTTCACATCCATCAAGTTTTAAATCCTAAAATAAAATGTTTGTATGTTGACTATATCCGTAGCCCCACAATAAACTTTAGCACAAAATCTATGCTGCTACTACTACAACACAGTATATTGTCAGAGGTACAGCCTTTTGGATGAGAAGTTAAACCATCTGCCTCTTCATGTTGGGATAAAAGATCTCCAGAACTTTTCAATAAAAAACAGTTCTCAGACTTGTCTTAGTGGTAGTACACACACCTCTGAATCAGAGAGTCATGAGTTCAAGGCCCACTCCAGACACTTGAGCAGGTAATGTAGGGTGACACTTCAGTGCAGTACTGAGGGAGTGCTGAACTGTTGGAAGTGCCATATTTTGGAGTTAAACCAAAGGCTAATAGCCCTCTCAGGTGAAAAGAAAGACTTGCATTTATATAGCACCTTTCATTACCACCGGACGTCTCAAAGTGCTTTACAGCCAATGACATAAAAGATCCCATGGTACTTTTCAAAGTGAAGGGGAGCTTTCCCAGTGTTCTAGCCAACATTTATCACTCAACCAACACCACCAAAAACAGATTATCTGGTCATTGTTATAAAAACAGAAAAAGCTGGAAATACTCAGCAGGTCAGGCTGTGGAGAGACAAACAGAGTTAACGTTTCAGGTCGATGACCTTTCGTCAGAACTATTTTGCTTTTGTATCTGGTCATTGTTGTTTGTGGGACCTTTCTATGCATAAATTGGCTGCCACGTTTCCCTACATTACGATAGTGATTACATTTCAAAGGTAATTCATTGGCTGTGAAATATTTAGCACATCCTGAGGTTGTGAAAGGCACTCTTTAAATGCAAGCTCTTTCTTTCATGTTTTGGCCAACATTCATCCCTCATCCAACACCACCAAAAACAAATGATCTCATTACTGTTTGTGGGACCTTGATGTGCTCAAATCAACGACTGTGTTTGCCTAAATAACAATAGTAAGTACATTTCAAAACTAATCCACTGGCTCTGAAACACTTGTGGCCACAAAAATTGCCATATAAATGCAAGTTCTTTCTTGTAGAGTTATACTGAGGCACAGATTCATGAAAGGCCATGCAGAATAATGGCCAACAGTTAGCAGTGTTAGTTTGCAAGATATAAATTTATATATGGGTCCACATAAGCTTTTGGGGAAATGGGTAAGCAAAATCCTGATTATTCTTATGCAATAGAGGACTACTTTTTTGGAATGTGCACACCTGGCAAAAAGCCTCACCCAACGAGAGCACATATCAGTAAATTACATGAAAATCATCACATCTCTCTGTGTGTAATAGATGGAAAATCGTGTGGAGTGTATCTGGAATTTCCCAATATGCGTCGCTGGTAGGGAAGGAAAATTTTGGAAATCCGCCCTATATTTTCCACTGAAGTAGAAACATGCTTTGTCACTTTATTATTCAGTGTGAAACCCCTCTCCCCTGTCGCCTCCATCCTCACCTCCAACAACAAGTGTGAGGAGCTCATGGACTTCTTTGTCTCTAAGATTGAGACCATCCATTCAGCTGCCTCTGTCACTTCCCTTCCTTCCCCTAGCCCACTGGGCCAAACTTCCTCTAATGTTCTCCTCTGCTCTAGCCCTGAACTCACATCTTTCTCCAGTTTCTCTCCAATCTCCCCTCATGACCTCTCCACGCTCATCTTGTCCATGAGACCCACTTCCTGCTCCCTCGACCCTATTCCCACCAAACTGCTGACCACCCAACTTCCTTTTCTGGCTCCCATGTTAGCTGATATTGTTAACAGTTCTCTCTCCACAGGTACTGTCCCCCTCTCCCTCAAATCTGCCGTCATCACCCCTCTCCTCAAAAAAACAACCCTTGATCCCTCCATCCTTGCAAACTACCATCCCATCTCCAACCTCCTTTTCCTCTCCAAAGTCCTTGAACGTGTTGTCGCCTCCCAAATCCGTGCCCATCTTTCCTGCAATTCCATGTTTGAATCCCTCCAATTAGGTTTCCGCCCTTGCCACAGTACCGAAACGGCTCTCATCAAAGTCACAAATGACATCCTTTGTGACAGTGACAAAGGTAAACTGTCCCTCCTCGACTTGTCTGCAGCCTTTGACACGGTTGACAACTCCATCCTTCTCCAACGCCTCTTCACCGTCGTCCAGCTGGGTGGGACTGCACTCGCCTGGTTCCATTCTTATCTATCTAATCGTAACCAGAGAAGCACCTGCAACGGCTTCTCTTCCTGCTCCCGCATCGTTACCTCTGGTGTTCCCCAAGGATCTATCCTTGGCCCCCATCCTATTTCTCATCTACATGTTGCCCCTTGGCAACATCATCCAAAAACACAGCGTCAGTTTCCACATGTACGCTGATGACACCCAGCTCTTCCTCACTACCACTTCTCTCAACCCCTCCACGGTGTCTGAATTGTCAGACTGCTTGTCAATTCCCTCCATGGCCTCGCCCCTCCCTATCTTTGTAATCTCGCTCAGCCCCACAACCCCCCAAGATATCTGCGCTCCTCTAATTCTGCCCTCTTGAGCATCCCTGATTATAATCGCTCAACCATTGGTGGCCATGCCTTCTGTTGCCTAGGTCCTAAGCTCTGGAATTCCCTGCCTAAACCTCTCCACCTCGCTACCTCTCCTCCTTTAAGACGCTCCTTAAAACCACTTCTTTGACCAAGCTTTTGGTCACCTGCCCTAATTCTCCTTATGTGGCTCGGTGTCAATTTTTTTGTCTTTTAATACTCCTGTGAAGCGCCTTGGGACATTTTACTATGTTAAAGGTGCTATATAAATACAAGTTGTTGTTGTTGTGTAAAATAAGATATCATGAATATGTACCCATGCTTTAAAAATAAATTCAATTTCAGATGCACAACTGAATTGGACTTTGTAACAGAAGAAAACTTGCACCGTTAACACATGGAAACTCTTGAGGTGTGGAGCATGATTTACTGCTCAGAGCTTTAAAATGTTACTAGCTTGTTCCAGGAGATGGTGAATACTGGAACTGGTAATAAGACTTAACAAATGGACAAGATAAAGAAAGAAAGACTTGCATTTATATAGCGCCTTTCACGACCACCGGACATCTCAAAGCACTTTACAGCCAAGTGGAGTCACTGTTGTAATGTGGGAATCGCGGCAGCCAATTTGCGCACAGCAAGCTCCCACAAACAGCAATGTGAAAATGACCAGATAATCTGTTTCTGTTATGCTGGTTGAGGGAGAAATATTGGCCAGGACACCGGGGATAACTCCCCTGCTCTTCTTCAAAATAGTGCCATGGAATCTTTTACGTCCAGCTGAGAGAGCAGACGAGGCCTCGGTTTAACGTCGCATCCGAAAGACGGCACCTCCGACAGTGCAGCACTGACACTGGAGTGTCAGCCTAGCTTTATGTGCGCAAGTCCCTGGAGTGTGACTTGAACCCACAACCTTCTGACTCAGAGGCGAGTGTGCTACCAACTGAGCCACAGCTGCCACAGCATAACAATTCCAACATAGGCTGCAAGGTCTTATTTGCAGAAATCAAAAGAATTGTCCTTAAAAGGTTGAGTGAGGTTAAATCGTATTTTCCACATTTCAGCTAAACACTGCACAGCAACATTATCAATGTTTTACTTTTTTAAAATGCATTGTTAGCAGCTTAACAAGTATCCCCATAGCATGTTGGCTTGATATAGTTGGGTGTTCAGTTGTGCATCTGTTGCAGCACCTTCAAATTCTCAAGTCCAAAAGAGTAAAATAGCATGTTGTAACATGCAAGTTATAATTTAAAGTCAAAAGTAACACACCATTCACCCACATTTAGCAGTTTTATTTTGATCAGCCAAGTGGCTGACACGCATGGAAGCCCATCACCATGCTTGACTTCAAACCAAGCTACAAAAAAAATCCACACAGCTACAGTTTCTGATTGCACACTCTCTCACTATAGGGGCACATCCCACTTATCCAAGTTCAGAGGACTTAGGTGTTGGTTGGCAAAGCCAAAGCTTAGGTTTCCCCCTCCACCCCCTACCCAAGAGTTCAACCACTAAGACTGCACAATTTACCATACAGAGCATTGGTAAGATTCCTGCTGCTTGTCCAATCATTTTAGAAGATTACCTGGAGCCGAGTGGGAATAATCCCAACTCCCATTTACAAATCTATGCCTCCAGGTTTCATTAATAATCCAAGGTGACTGGTAAATCATCAGTGCCGTGGAGTACTGAAGACATTTATGACTTGGGTATCACATGGCAAAGTCTGCCACAGAAGGTCTATTCAGTTCCAATCTTCCATCACCAAGTTTATTTTCTTGCAACCACAACAAGAAACACTGCTGAGCTACCCCCACCCTCCAGCCAAGGGGATAATAACTAGTTGGTCATATTAAGCATAGAGAAGAAACTCATGTCATAGAAACATAGAAACATAGAATCTAGGAGCAGGAGTAGGCCATTCGGCCCGTCGAGCCTGCTCCGCCATTCAATACGATCATGGCTGATCATCCAAATCCAGTACCCTGTCCCTGCTTTAATCCCCACAGTACACATATCCCACCCTACCCCCGTAACCCCACGTATTTAATTCCCCCTAACATATCCCATCCTATTCCCATAACCCCACATATTTAATCCCCCTTAACACTAAGGGTCAATTTATCATAGCCAAATCAACCTAACCCACACATTTTTGGACTGTGGGAGGAAACCGGAGCACCCGGAGGAAACCCACGCAGACACGGGGAGAATGTGCAAACTCCACACAGACAGTCACCCGAGGTCAGATTCGAACCCAGGTCTCTGGCGCTGTGAGGCACCAGTGCTAACCACTATGCCACCGTGTTGTCAATAGTTATCCCTCAATCAACATAACAAAAACAGATTATTTGGTCATTAGCACATTGCTGTTTGTGGGAGCTTGCTGTGCGCAAATTGGCTGCCACGTTTCCTACATTATAACAGTGACGACACTTCAAAAAAAAGTACTTCATTGGCTGTAAAGCGCTTTGGGACGTCCGGTGGTCGTGAAAGGCACTATATAAATGCAAGTCTTTCTTTCTTTCAATAGTAACCTGACAAGTTCTATCCCTATAGAAAACAGGGTTTAAAAGGTCATTCATTTACAAAATGTTAACAACTAAACTAGACAAGTAACCAAAAATCACACTCTGTCATCAACAATTCATGAGTATCAGTGAAAATCAGTAACCGTTATGCTACATATACATCTGTAGCATATACTACACGTGATAAAGATAATTTTAAAATCCCATGCTCACCACCCAGCATGTACTGAACAATGCATTCAGTATCTTCAAATCCCAATTATCTTCAAACCCCATGCCCACCACCCAGTGTGTGTAATTTACTAAATATAATTAGAGATCGGCAAGTACTTAAACCACCTCGAACCTCTTGGTTAGGTGTCACGTGACAACCAGTCCTGTAAAAAGTAAGTAGTTAAGCTAATTTGCGAATTACTTTCGGATCTATACTGGTTGTCACTGGGTTACTTTCATCAAACATGTATGTGTTCAGTAGTTTCCAAATGATGGTTAGTTTCCAAAAATGAATTGTGTTGTTGTCTACTGTTATTGCTGATTGCTGCCCTACCAATATAACGGAGGTTAGTCTGATGTACAAGTCATTTTCATATTTATTAATCAGATAATAAAGATATTGACCAGCAAATATACTATGTTACGCTATATGCATTGCAAGGTTGGTCTCATTGCTGTAGCTAGAATGTCGAGTCGGATCAGGATAAGAAAAAGCAGTAGTGAGCTGGATTCCTGCCAGCCGGACGATCAAAGGCTCCCATTGCTCTTTCTCAGGAAAGTGGGTTACTTGGTGAATTCTATTATCCTGAAATATCGCTTATAGCACCAACTTCTATTCATTCTGACAATGCACTGACAGCAAAACCTGCTCGGGTGTACATTTTGCTTTTTCAAATGCCTTTCTTTTGTAATACTTATTCTAAGACAATTGTGAAAAGCCCATGGGCGTAGGATCTCGTCAGAGTTACAGTATTTCATTCGGACAATGACGGGGAATGCGAGAAACGAGAGGCGAATGTTATCAAATGAATACGTCATTTCAAATAATTATTTTTCACGGGAGATCAGATTTCCGTCTTAAAAATTGCATTAGTGCGAAGCCTAGAATGAAAGTGGAGAAAAAACAATTATCTAACACCTACCAGCTATATGTTAGCAAGCATTACATAAAATTGTTAGCATTTTGTAAAAGAGCTATCAGTATAATCAACGAAAGCTGAGATTCTAAGCTTCTTTGCACTGCCGATTCTTTGCGTCTTTCAACCATGCTCGGTTCAGTTCCAGAGCTCTAACAAAGGCAACAATGCTTGAAAGATTCAGCACGATCACATTCTGAAAATTGCAGCAAACATGTTTTTATTTACATTTCAGATTGAGTATCACACACCCTATCCGATATTTAAACAGTTGGCAGTGAGCCGCGTGCAAAATCTGTCATTAAAAATAATTTTAACAAAAATTGTACTCATATCGGATTTTGAGTGCAGTGGTAAATTTGTTACAAAATGAGATGTAGTGGCCTGGATACAGATGCACCAATGCCTGTCTTACCGGGATCATGTGCATCATTTTCCCGGCCGTGCGCTGTCTTCGGTGCAGGGAGCCCAGACAGCTCGCTTGCTCGCGCTCTCTTCGCACTAACAACAAGCTCAGTCTCCCAACTTGTGACAGACAGGCGCGCTCCCGGCCGGCCGGCAGGTCCGGCCAGCTCAGCTCATTGGCCAAGACTTCCCATGGCAATGGCGCCCGCGCTCGCGCGCGCGCGCGACGCTCGTCACATCAGAAGCCACGGATAATGAGCGCATGCCCGTGATTCCTGGTGCCTGCTTCCAGTAGGTGAGGGTCGACCCCGGGAGCACGATTCTTACATTTACCCTTCCGTGCCCAAGGAAGAAAATGAGATAAATGATGTGACATTAACCCCATACTTTGTAATGTGGCAATTCAAGATATTTATTTTCCAGGCTTTAACCATGCCTGTAATTTTACTGAAATGTGTATGAGTTCTATATGCCACATTGTAGCTCTAAAACAAGTAGGTCTATCATTGCACAGCTGAATTATTCAGGCTGTGATTTATAGGGTTGCCAACTCTAGTTGGAGGCATTTCTGCAGGTTTGATCATGTGACATCAAAAATATTGGCCCGGAATTCGCGGTGGGTAATAACAGCGAATAAATAGCGGTGTTATTACCCCTTTGAAACTGACCACAACTTCAGGATTTAGTGCATCCGAACGCGGAAATCCTGAAGTTACGGTCAGTCATTCACTGCTCCGACACTGGCTGCGCTGTGCCCGCCGCCCCCTCCCCCGCACACCCCCCACACCACCCCACAGCCAGCAATCGGTGTAATCAGCGAAATCAGTAAAATTAAGAACATAAGATAAGAACATAAGAATTAGGAGCAGGAGTAGGCCATACGGTCCCTTAAGCCTGCTCTGCCATTCAATAAGATCATGGCTGATCTTCAACCTCAACTCCACTTCCCCGCCTGATCTCCATATCCCTTGATTCCCCTAGAGTCCAAAAATCTATCTCAGCCTTGAATATACTCAACAATTCAGCATCCACAGCCCTTTGGGGTAGAGAATTCCAAAGATTCAAAACTCTCTGAGTGAAGAAATTCCTGCTCACCTCAGTCTTAAATGGCCGACCCCTTATCCTGAGACTAAGCCCCCTAGTTGTAGACTCCTGCCAGGGGGAACAACCTCTCAGTGTCTACCCTGTCAATCCCCCTCAGAATCTTATATGTTATATGAAATCACCTCTCATTCTTCTAAACTCCAGAGAGTATAGGCCCAATCTACACAATCTCTCCTCAAAGGACAACCCTCTCATTCCAGGATGCCAACATGCCATTTGTTTTCCTAATTGCTTGCTGTACCTGCATGCTAACTCTCTGTGTTTCCTGTACAAGGACACCTAAATCTCTCTGAACACCAACATTTAATAGTTTCTCACCATTTAAAAATATTCTGTTTTTCTATTCTTCCTACCAAAGTGAATAACCTCACATTTCCTCACATTATACTCCAACTGCCACCTTCTTGCCCACTCTCTTAACCTGTCTATATCCCTTTGCAGGCTCTTTGTGTCCTCCTCACAGCTTACTTTCCCACTTAGCTTTGTATCGTCAGCAAATGTGGATACATTACACTCGGTCCCTTAATCTAAATCATTAATATAAATTTTAAATAGCTGAGGCCCAAGCACTGATCCTTGCAGCACCCCACTAGTTACAGGCTGCCAACCTAAAATGACTCATTTATCCCTACTCTCTGTTTTCTGTCCATTAACCAATCCTCTATCCATGCTACTATATTACCACCCCAACCCCATGATCCCTTATCTTGGGTAACAATGATTTCCTTTTCATAAAACCATGTTGACTCTGCCTAATCATATTGGCCCAGAAATTGATCTCGCTCTGTTCCCGCGGGGGTAAGGCTTCCCCGCGATCTCTCACCTCGCTTGTGCTTTTTCAGATCCAGCTCGCACGAACTTGATGTTCCAGACATCAGCTGGGCAGTGCTTGCGTATCCCACCGGCGTAGTGAATTCGTGCGAGCTGTGGGATCACGTGACTCAGTTAGAGCCAATGGCAGCACACCATCTTCCATTCATAAGTTTCACATACGTGCTGTGAAATCTATGAATCTTACACCCCCCAAAATAACAGCTAAACCTCAATTAAATTTAAAAAAAAAACATCACATTAATAAAATAAGTATAGTTAATTAAATTAACCATTTTAAATAAAAAATTAAATTTTTGAAAAAATTTAAAATCTTCTAAAAAGTTATAAAAATAAACTTACCTGTCTTTAAAGTCTCTAAAAAAGATATACCTGTTAAAAAAAATTCAAAAAAATACTTAATTCACTACTTACCTTCTTAAAAGTGGGTCTTACTCCTCCTTTTTCCATTTCTAAAATCTTCCGTACTTACCTGCGCGTCCAAAGCATGAAGTGCACAGCGTGCGCGCAGCCTGTAGCGCGCACGCGATGCAGCGAGGAACCGCCCCCTTTTCAAAAGAGCAATTGCCGGTTTTCAGCGCATGCGCAGGGCATGCAGAAAACCGGCAATTGGAGTGGGAATACGCGAGAGTACGCAGTGCGTACTCTCGCGTCGCAGGGATCAATTTCTGGCCCATTATGATTTCCTAAATGCCCCATTACCACTTCCTTAATAATGGATTCTAGCATTTTCCCGACAACTGATGTCAGGCTAACTGGCCTGTAGTTCCCCATTTTCTCTCTCCCTCCTTTCTTGAAAGTGACGAAAACTTCTCTGTTAACTACCCCATTAAAAGTTAAACCCTTTTGGATTAGATGTAAGTGGGGTTTTAACAGCGTATTGACTGCTAAACAAACATTATGGCCCTGAAAAACTAATTTTAATTTTGTGGAGTGTCAAATCTATCCATTTTAATAAAAATTGAAATTTGTAAGAAACTTTCAAAACAAATGTTTATATATTTTTTTTTAAATGTTCATCTTTATTTCAGGTTTACATTTTCCGCATGTGAGAGCCCCAATCTTTCTTTTGCTCTCTATAACTTTTTTAAAAAGTTAGAATAAAAGGAGCTTATTCACTTCCTGGTTCCCGGTCTGTGAGAATTCTGCATTGTGATTGGTTGTTTAGACAGCTTGTTGACGTCACAGCATCTTGTGTTAGGGATTTCCCATTAACTTACACTGATCTCAACAGAACATCGGAAAAGCCAAACGTCTCGCCCCAGAGATCTCGAGATTTTCATAGGAAGCTTACTTTGGGGCCAGCGGCGAACGCATTTACTTTGTCGCTGACCGCAAATTATGGGCCATTATTGCATTTAACTTATGAAGGTTGGGTCCCATGTAGTTGAGCATCTTCGCTCAGAGTTTCACACCAGCAGCTATTGTGCCAGAAGTTCCGAGAACCAGGAGGCCACCCAAGGGCAGCGAAGAGGGGAAACCGAGGGCGAGAATACGATTCACAGAGGGGAAATCAGAGGTGGGAGAAACTTTGATTCCAGCAGTTACTAATAGTAATTCACTGAAATTGTGGCAATAACTAATACTAATACTGGTAACACACATATTCTCTTCATAATCAATAGTAATACAATAACTCACTGGCAGTCTATATGTAACTGGTATTAATAGGTGTAATACCCCAATAGCCTACTTGTAACTATTAGTAATCCTATTAACCGTTGATATTCACCCTGAAACTACAGCCAGAATTGATCTGCACTGCACAAGGTCCAGTCAGGCTCCACTTTTAACAGGCCCCATCTCTCTCCATATCTCCTTGGACTTTGGTTTGGAATCAGGTTGTGTGTGAATCATAGAATCATGCAGCACAGAAGGAGACCATTCGGCCCAACGTGCCTGTGCCAGCTGTTTGAAAGAGCTATACAATTAGTCCCACTCCCCTGTGCTTTCCCCTTTTCCCTGCAAATATTTTCTTTTCAAGTATTTATCCAATTCCCTTTTCAAAGTTACTATTGAATCTACTTCCATCACCCTTTGAGGCAGTGCATTCCAGATCATAACAACTCGCTGCGTAAAAAAAAATTCTCATCTCCCCTCTGGTTCTTTTGCCAATTACCTTAAATCTGTGTCCTCTGGTTACCAACACTCCTGCCAGTGGAAACAATTTCTCCCTATTCACTATCAAAACAACTCATAAATTTGAGCACCTCTATTAAATCTCCCCTTAACCTTCTCCGCTCTAAGGAGAACAATTCCAGCTTCTCCAGTCTCTCCACATCACTGAAGTCCCTCATCCCTGGTACCATTCTAGTAAATCTCCTCTGCACCCTCTCCAAGGCCTTAACATCCTTCCTAAAGTGTGGTGCCCAGAAATGGACACAATATTCCAGCTGAGGCCTAACCAGTGATTTATAAAGGTTTAGCATATCTTCCTTGCTTTTGTACTCTGCCTCTATTTACAAAACCCAGGATTCCATATGCTTTTCAACAGCCTTTATCAACTTGTCCTGCCACCTTCAAAGATTTCTGTATGTAAACCCCCAGGTCTCTCTGTTCCTGCAACCACTTTAGAATTGTACCCTTTAGTTTATATCGCCTCTCCTCATTCTTCCTACCAAAATGTATCACTTCACACTTCGCTGCATTAAATTTCATCTGCCATGTGTCTGCCCATTTCACCAGTCTGTCTATGTCCTCCTAAAATCTGTTACTATCCTCCTCACTGTTTACTACATTTCCGAGTTTTGTGTCAGATGCAATCTTTGAAATTATGCCCTGTATACCCAAATCCAGGTCATTAATATACATCAGAAAGAGCAATGGTCCGAATACCTACCCCTGGGGATACCACTGTATATTTCCTTCCAGTCTGAAAAACAACTGTTTACCACTGCTCTCTGCTTTCTGTCCCTTAGTCAATTTCGCTCCCACACTGCTACTGCTACTGCCCCTTTAATCCCATGGGCTTCAATTTTACTAGCAAGTCTATTATGTGGTATTTCATCAAACGCCTTTTGAAAGTCCAGATACACAATATTAACCGCACTTCCCTCATCTCTGTTACTTCAGTTAAGAACTCAAAAAAGTTTGTCAGACACAATTTGCTTTTAACAAATCCATGCTGACTGTCATTTATTAACCCATGTTGTTCCAAGTGACAATTAATTTTGTCCTGGATTATTGTCTCTAAAAGTTTCCCCACCACCGACATCAGGCTGACTGGCCTGTAGTTACCTGGTTTATACCTCTCCCTTTTTTTGAATAGGGTTGTAACATTTGCAAGCCTCCAGTCCTCTGACACCATTCCCATATCCAAGGAGGATTGAAAGATTGTAGCTAGAGCCTCTGCTATTTCCACTTTTACTCCCCTCAGCAACCTAGGATTCATCCCATCCGGGCCGGGTGACTTTTCTACTTTGAGCGCTGCCAATCTTTTAAGTACCTGCTTTTTTAATCTTTTTTTTATCCTATCCAATTTCTCTACTACCTCCTCTTTTACTGTGACATTGGCAGCATCCTCTTCTCTAGTGAAGCCGGATGCAAGGTACTCATTTAGTACCTCAGCCTTCTGCCTCCACAAGAGTATCTCCTTTTTGGTCCCTAATTGGCCCCACTCATTCTTTGACTACCCTTTTACTATTTATATGTTTACAAATGAAGGTGACAACTCTGAACGTGGAGCCTCAGTCAGAGCTGATCTGTACTTGGACTTCACACAGCTACACCGGCCGGCACAAACCGACCTGAACCAAACCAAGAGATCGCACAAAAAGCAGCAGGCTTGTTGTTTGGGACACTTTTCACAGGGAACATCGTCCTAAAGTCAGCTCAGCGCTAACATTTCTAAATGATTCCCTGGGCTCAGGCTCAACAAAAGGACAGTTTTCATAGAATGATAGAAATTAAGCACAGGCAGACACCACTCGGCCCGTAGTGCCTGTGCTGGCGATCTCTCCTATAACCCCTGTAAAATTCGCAATTATCGCGATTCGAAATAACGAGATAAAGCAGATTCGTTTCATCAGTTTTATTTCAACGAAATGCTGTCATGATTAAACAGGCTAAAATAGATTACCTAGAGTGTCAGGTCACGGAAGCGAAGTTAAACGAGGGTAGGATTAAAGAACGGTGTGCCCGCCTAGCTAACCAGATAAAAGCCCAAGAAGAAAGCTTGCTGGGAGTTAGGGCGGCATATAAGATGGCCCTCGAGGATAGGCATGAGGGAGCCGACCACAGTGTTTGCCAGAAGGAGATAGGGAACCTAAGAGAGGCCCTGAATAAGGCAAACGGCTTGGTGTGCCTCATCAGCCCGTCAGCGCACCAGCCGCAGGTGGGTAGGGAATTCCCAAAATCCCTACCAGACAAAGCAGAGGAGGTATTTGCCACTGCACCCTCCGCACCACCCAGCTATTCGGCAACCTGGGTAAGGAAGGAAGTGGTGGAAATAGAAGAGGAGGTCCCCGAGGTAGGACAATCCCCAGAGGTAGTGTCGAAGCCGGGACCGTTGTGTCCGCTTACAGGTCACAAGAGGGGACGGAACGGAGAAAATGGGGAGCACGGGGATGTCCTGAACCAGCTTGTGTTGCCTCACAGCTCACACCAGCTGAGAGCAATGATTAGTCATGTACGGAAGCTGTCTGAGTCAGACGACCCTTCCGTACACTTCAGGGAGGTAAAACAGACCGCAGCAAGGGAGTGGCATCAGGAGGGAAACCGCGCCCCACAGGCCAGTGGTGTTTGTTACGGGTGCGGGAAGACAGGTCACTGGCGTAAAAACTGCAGGAATCCCTGGAAGGACTCCAGGGACAAAGCTCCCGCAGTCCGAACCCAAGCGCCTGTCTCTGAGAAAGGAGCTGGTGTGCCTATCCATCCCGATGCGATAGAATCAATGTTAGGAGCCATGCGGTCTCTCATGATTTCGCACGGGCAGGTAGCAACAGCCCCAGGCAACCCGGACTTCTGACTGGAACCGGTGCAGCCTGCCTACCTGTGTCCCCTTGAAAGACGCGCACAGGAGGGGGTCTCCTGTAAGGAGGCCAGGTTAAAAGAGCAGGCCTTACGGGAGGAGAACGCCCGCTTAATGGGGAAAGTAGACGGGCTAGAAGGGCAGCTTAGAGACATAAAAGCAGCCTACAGGGTAGCCAGGAGCAGGGAGTATGAGGATTTAAACAGGATAGAAATCTGCAGCCTCCAGCAGGTGAGATTTCACAGAAACAAGCAGGGGCGGTGGCCTGTCTTAGGGGACGGGCCAGACCTGCGAGTGGGGACTTGCAGCCCCAAGCAGGACAGCAGGGCACACAGACCGGTAAAGCAGCCTGCTTGAGGGGAGAGGATGAGGAAGAGCTCGAGGAGCTCGACCAAGGTACTGACCCGATCGGAGAGGTGCTGAGATCAGAGGACGAAAGGTTCGTCCTCGACTCAAGCTTAGGGGAGATAGGGATTGCGAGTGGAGATCCACACAGGGTGGAATCAGAAACTGCAGGTCCCGAGCCCAGGGGGGCGGAGCTAGGGGAGACGGAGCCAGCGGCTGTGGTAGGACCACAGGTCGTGATGGTGAAAGTCTCGGAACCCGGTCCGTCAGCCTTGGAAGTCTTGCCCTTGGGGGAGGTAGGGATTGTGAGTGGAGGACCACATACTGGGCCAAGTAGGGTGGTACTAGAAACTGCAAATCCCGAGTTCAGGGAGGCGGAGCCAGGGGAGATGGAGCCAGCGGCTGTGGTGGGACCACAGGCCGCGACGGTGGAAGTCTCGGTACCCGGTCCGTCGGCCCTGGAAATCTTGCCCAATGTAGCCCTCCGTAGGTCAGGTCGGACACCCCAGCCCAGGAAGGTGTGGTCAAGTCCCCCGCGCGCCCCCAGGCGTAAGTTCAAGGTCAAGGCAGCCCAGGGAGATCCCAGTCCCAGCGCAGCAGCGACAGGCTGCGGCAGATCAAAGGAAGGGGTCAGTGCCCTCCCACCGTTGGGAAAAGCTCGTGGCAGCCTTCGCAGAATTTAGGTAGGCCGCCCTGGGAACGGGCGGCGCTGTACAGTTTATAAGTTTAGGATAAGTTTATAAGTTTAAGTTTATAGGTTTTAAATCAGGTTAAGTTTGTAGTTTAATTTTAACAGAAAATGGTATAAATGATGGGAGTTAGAGATAGGATTAGTTAAAGTCTATCCAGCATACGTGTCTTTTTACGTGAGGCGAGGTCAAGGGACCCGCTCACCCTTCACAAAAGCCAGAGGCTCTTGGGAGGCTGGCTACCTCATTTTATCTGATCACAGGAACCAAGGAAGGATGGAACGGATTCTGGTAGTGCTCGCGGCATTTGGATGTGGATTGGCCTATCGAGCCGCACCAAGGATGTCGTGGTGTTTGGTTGCTCCGGGGACACGGCCCCCATCGCGACGGATGGGACCGGGAGGCGAGAGGCTGAGGAGACGGCCACTTATTTCCACAAAGAAGGTGGCCAGGATGGCTGGGAACGAATTCAACTGAATATTCCAGTACATCGGGATTTGCCTATAAAGAGACTTCTTTGATGTGCCCCAAAGTGAGGATCATCGCACCCAGAGTCAGCGTCACCGTCGGCAAACGGATTTGTTTGACTTGTAATGGGAAGGTCCCATTGAGCCGATGGTGGTGGTTACGGAAATTGAGCAAGAATATGAGAAATTCCTCGGTCGAGTGGGAGCGGTTGGGTAACAATACCCATCGGAGAATTACGGGGACTAACGGACAATTGAAAGTCTGTTGGGACAAATGGTGGGAACCGGATGAGGGAATATATGTTTGTATGTGGGGATCGAAGCATGTTTGCCCCAAGGGTATATCCATATTTTTCGTAAACCAGTGGCAGGATAACGGGAAAGGGATGAGGTGGGATGTCAGCATCAGGGGGTGCGGAGCTCCATACTCCCCGATCCCGGTAAACGCCACTGAACTCATCACGCGCCCACGCAAGGCCCCGCCCACGATTCCGGTGGTTTTGGCTCAGGAGGAAGGGTGCTCTAAAACCACTAAGGGGCCCGGGAATGGTTTGGTACTGGTCCCAACAGACCAGATACTATTTCAGGGGGTACATTACGCGGTGGCCTCGGTGATTTTAAATCTCACCGAGGTGCGGTTGCCAGAGTGGTGCCCCAAAGAGACGGAACAATTGTACCAGGTCCTGTTGACAAACATGTTTAGACAATTCTACGAGTTTGATTTTGCAGAGATTGACAAGACAAGCTTGTACACCACACCACACGAAGTTTTGGGTCAGGTGGGGAGACAAAGAAGGGGTATTGTGAACGATATGTTCACCGCCTTTAATACAGGAACATCTGTGGTCAACGCTCTAGACAACGTGGAGCTGCAGACCCAGATCAATGGTTTAAAAACACAATTAAAAAAAGAGAATTTCACCGACTTGCAGCGATTCGTCGCGCATTTCGGATACATCATTCCCCCTCTCCCTGAACACCTCACCAAGCTTTTGAAAGCCGTCGCGGTATCGCAAAAACATTTTTACACCCTAGAACAAAAGACTGTCGAGATAGGGACAGAAATTCTAGACATAGTAATCCCACCGTGGTGGGACCTGTTCACCAATATTGAAGTGCCTTCACGGATCAGAATAGCCTCCCACATTTTAGTTGTGTGCCAAGTAATAATTGTAGTGTACCTATTGGTCGTGCACTGCAAGAGAGGCAAGCGCCTCACAAAGCAGGAGGACACAGGAGAGTGGAGAGAACGTTACGTGCGCGTGCACGAGGAAAGCGCCGCGTAAATGGCCAGGATGACGCCGCTCCATTTTACCATGTGTGTTCTTGTAATTGATTGTTAGTTATGAAGATATGTAACCAAGTTGGAACTTTGTATTTTAAAAGAGTTTTTTGATTATTTTTAACTTTTGTATTGTTAAACTGGTTGTTTGATTAGTTTTTTCCTTGTATAATAAAATACATATACAGGTGGTGCGAGAGGCATCGGCCTGTTGCACCTGGAAGACGTATACGCGATGTAAGTTTTAAAGGCAATACTGCCTACGGTTTTGTCCAAGTTAGATAATGTAATTTTCCCTGGGAAATGAGGACGGCATGGAGACCCTAGATAGTTTAAGTTAAGGGAGTGTTTGGATGTGGAGAATCGGGATAATTTTGCTCACCACCACTTTTAATTGATACGATAAGCGGAGTTATTCGCATCAACAGGAGGGACTGTAAAATTCGCAATTATCGCGATTCGAAATAACGAGATAAAGCAGATTCGTTTCATCAGTTTTATTTCAACGAAATGCTGTCATGATTAAACAGGACACAGAAGCCTGTAAAATGGCCGCCGAGCATCGTGGCAGAAGCTTCCAGAATACAGTGGGCAGACAAGATGGCGTTCGAATAAACATTTCAGTAGAAGATTGGTTAATACGCAGCAAACACTGATAAAGACAGGATGCAACCTGTCTGCATTCGACACAATAGCAAAGATATAAGTGCTGGAATCATTTTCCATGCACAAGTAAGGACCATTGCAATGGGCAATCGAAGGCCCATCCAGACACAGCAATACACATATCAGTATTCGAGAAGGCCCCAAACCCAGTCAGGGAGACTCCTAGCCGGCTCGACAATGGGGAAAACATTAACGGATAGTTGGCCAGTTTAAGGTGCTACCGAAACCCATTAAAGGAAAGAATCGCCCCATGCTGGGAGTTTTGTGCACCAGTATTACAAAAAGGACAAACATCAAGATTTGAGCGGGAGATAAGGGAACACAGCACTATAACTATAGTGAACAAATGTCCATCAAGGGCTTATTCTCTTGATTCGACTCTTGACTCGGGCTGAACTCTTGCTTATTATTCTCTTATCTGGCTGAGGACTGCTGAACTCTTACTCGCTTGCCGCTTCATGGACTCGCTTGACTGGTGAGCTTTTGATTGTCTCTCTGGACTTCTACAACCGTGTCCGAGCACTGTCGAGTTCTTCATGACAACGGGGAGCCCAGCCTGCTTGCCGGAGTAGCGAAGATAAACAAGTGGGGTACAGAGACCCCTTCCAACACGTGACAGTCAGGTGTCGCAGCGAAACAAGCCGAGAGCACCGTTTTAAAATTCTCCGAAGTATCACGAGTGGTGAGCATGTTTCCTCGATCCTACAAATCTAGATTAGTGTAGGTATTAATAAGGGAGGGTGGTTTTATTAAGGATAATGCGATCCTCATTATCCTAGACCAAGTTTTATGAATGTATGTATACTTGTACTGTCGTTAATTTGTGCCTATGACATGTACTTCATGACTTTGGACGTTATGCAATAAAGATTTCCATTTCGTACTATTCAACTGGGTCTATTTGAGTTTTTCTCTGCATTACTGCTCTCGCACCTAAGTCCAGTGTTAGAACCGTAAGGGCGAGTGGGTCGAACCACTCACAGGTGCTTATTGCAACAAGGCTGGCCGGAGACCAGAGCAAGCAATAGTATCAGGCAACGAAGGCCTAACCCAGCACAAGCACTCTGAACCGAACCCCTTACACCCCATTCCCCCCAGATCCTTTTATATTCCTCCTTTTCAAATACTTATCCCATTCCCTTTTAAATTATGTTCTAGTTTCTATCTCAATAGCCACTTGTGTGAAGCATCCCATGGTCTAAAAGCTCTCAGTTCAAGAACCTTCCTTCTTCCTTCCCTCTTTGTTCTTACAATGAGAATCATCGGTCTCCACCCTCTTGTTCCCCATTCACCCGCCAGTGGAAACAATATTTTACTGTTTGCTCACAGTAAAGTCCCTCATTCACCCTTTAATGGCTGCTCCTCTCATGGCTGCTTCCCCCTCACCATGTTGCTGCTGCTGCTCCAAGCTCTGTAGGAAATGCTGGGCCCCACGCCCACCCCATTCCCCAGTCTCCATCTACGCCCTGCTCAAGCCCCAATTACCTTGCCCCCAGTCTTCCTCTCTCTTCAACTTCCCATCACTCGATGCTTCTTCCTCTCTCCCAGATCCCCATTCATGCCTCTCCACTCCCCCTCTCTCCCCTGACCCCCCATTACCCATTCTCCCTCACCCAACCCTTCCATTCCCAACTCTCATTCCCCAGTCTCCTGAGCCCCCTGACCTAGGAGCCTTCAATCCTCAAGTCCCCCGATTCCCAATTGGCCAGAAGAACAACTCTTTTCAACTCTGGTGCACACTCTCCAATTAATTTATAAAAGTAAAATTTAGGAGAAGATCACCACCTGGGTCGTTGTCATATCCAGCACCTATAGAATGTAACAGAAGATCAGGAAGAGATGCCATGACATCAAGAAAAAAAGCAAAACCTAGTTTTTAACTAACATGCATGTAAGGCTATAGAAGGCTAAAGTGTTCATTAAACTGTAAGAGGCTTTTGTAGAATTATTTGACCTAGAAAATATGGAGCAGGTGTAGGAAGTTGGAATGGGGGTATCTGAATGGAGGTAATTGAAGAGTCCTTTGAGGGATTACAAAAGTCCTAGACCTGAGACTCAATAGAATGTCATACATAGTAAATCAGCAGGCTTACCTTCAAAGAGAGAGTGGTGGAATAGCAGTCCTATGTGCAAAATATTATATTGACCATGCAGACTATGGTGGAACAGAGTCTGGGCAGAATTGAGACATCCATCTTAGAGACCTCCATGTCCGAGAAGGATAACTCCATCTTCGATATTCACAATCCACAGAATAACTTTGATCATCCAAACTCCATAACATAACTGCATCACACATAGCACCAGAAGACACTTACACAACGGTAGCAGCAAAGAGCATAAAGATAGATCTACCTGCACAACCTAATTAGTTACCAGTACAGGAGCACTCTCAGAATAAAGATGGATTAGAATTTCTCTGGAAGAAGATGGTTTGGAGAAGTGAGGGATCACAGACATCCTAGACTAAGAGAGAGTGAATGGCATGTGCCGAGTTCAACAGGCTTATCTTCAGAGCAATGAAACAACAGCTCCATATTCAAAATGTGGCCACTAAGCACACTCTGCTGAATAAGAAGTTGACCAAAATGGAGGCATGCATCTCAAAGATGTTGTCCCTGATTCACCAATGCTCCAATCACCCTAGTGCCTGTTGAGCAGTGCACGTTGCTCATCCACCCAACTCAGAAGTGCCTGACCTCACCTGGAACTTCTGCCTAAATGTTGGTATTGTGCAATAGGGGGAGGAATTTCAAATGCTGCAGCGAGCTTTAAAGACCTAGAGCAGTTAAAAGGCTTGTCTTTTCTTTCCCAGTGTGGCTGTAGAAAGGGACTTTCAAGGTCCAGGGAATGGGCATCAGAAGCAGTACCAGGGCAGGCAGATGGTTTGATCAAGAATCGACTGAAATAATTTCACATGTTGATCAGAGGGGAGAGATTCTTTTCCCTTGAAATTGCAGGAATGTCAGGAAAGCAGAGGGCAGTAGGTGACAGATGGAGCCAATGCAAGTAGCATCATATAGAGGAGCTGGATATAGTGCCACAAAAAATTCAATGATCTCATCAGGATTGGCACCTTAACATCTTAATAATGCAGTGCACTCACAATGGTTACACAACACCGTTCTCTCCTGTCCATGCATTCACACACAAATGTTTAGCTTCCCATGGGTGACCATTACACTGTACTCCCTTGCCTCCCTGCTCCTTCATTACAAGAGTGGGCATCATAAGCCCCTTCCAACCCTTTCTATGTATGGCCAGCACCTGCTTGCTGCATGGTTCTGTAAAAGCAATGCAGAGTACTCGGACACCTGGCTAAACTATGAAGGCATGACACCATTGGCAACCAAGGAATGCATGGTTATGCTCTCTGTAGGAGAAGATTACACAAAAGAGGATGAGGAGTAGAAGAAGCCCAGCAACACTTCAACCTCTCAGCATGTTGGAGAAGCTGCCCTGCAAATTTAGAGCTGTGACTTAACCATGATCTCATTGAATGGCAGAACAGGTGCAAGGGGCTGAATGGCCTATGCCTGTTCCTATGTTTTTATGAAGAGGCAAGGGGTGGAGAAGTAGGAGGAATGGTCCCAGTCAGGTTTCATGCAACAATTCATATGCCTTTGCTGTAAGTACTTAGTATAAATGCTAGCACTTACCAAACAGTTGATATTCATCAGCTGCACTATACCAGCATTTTGGTGAATATTCTTTGAGAACAAATGCAAATAAACAATGAGGGCAAATACCAGTTCACCAGAGACATCTGGCTCACTCAATCTTACTCTGACAAACAGCAGCACAGAAATATCCAATTAGACGGATTTAGCTAGTCAATTGAGGGTAGCACTATGGGTGGAGCAGACAGTACAGGTGCCGAGGAGGCTGTGCAGGCTGTGCAAGAGGGGCAGGAAGCAGCTACATGCAGGAGCTTGTTGCACACCCTCCAAACAGTTGATGAGATTCCGACCTCCAGGACATAGCTTTTAGAAATTAAATGCTTTAGGAACATGATAGATAGTTTGAGTCATTAGGCGACTAATCTAAGAGCTTCTACCACATGGTGGCTAGTATGGAGCAGGCCATTATCCATATGTGTGGGTTTCTGATGCTTGGCATTAAATCTCTGCAACTGCCTCAAATGCATGATATCTGCAGCTCAGCCCATCAGAGTTGAAGATTTTAATACAGTCTTTTCATCTTTCATGAATGCTCAGATTGTTTCTGTTCAGCTCCTCCACAAACAGGAGCTATTCCTCATGGAGAGCACCACAATATGGGTTTCATGAATGTCCTTGCTGCTTTGGGGTCTGCTAATCAGCAGGCCAGCAAGCGAGAGTCAATAAGCAGGGGAAAGAATGAAGTGGCAGGGAATGCTGACATTTTCTCTCAGAGTGGCAGCTATTCTGCCATAACTTTGGCGGAAGATCAGCAGAAACCTTGAAGAAATGGTGTAAATAGTTGTTTTCATCATTTCTCTCAGATTTTTACCAAAAGTAACAGCAGTTCTATTAGTTCTAGAAATAAATTGCTGCTAACTGATTAATGAATAAATAAAGATTAGAAATGGCAGTGTGTCAGGACTGCAGTTATGTGGAAGTTTGTGGACAGTGAGACTGTTGCAGAATTCCACATCTGCAAGAAATGTCTCTGCCTTGAAACACTCCAGCTCAGAGTCATTGAGCTGTAGTGCTAGTTAGAGACACATAAAAGGAGGAGGAGAAGTTTCTGGATAGTTATCTCCAGAGTACAGTCACGTCTCAGAGGAAAGCACAGATCCAGGAAGGGGAGACTATGACTGTCAGTCAGCAGGGTAAAGGTAGCCTAGGCGAGGTAGAGAAGGAGATCCCGAAGAGACTGGTCCTATCCAACAGATACAATATATTTGCTACCTGTGAGGATAAGGATGAAGGCTGCAGGGAGGATGGCCGGAATGCGAACCATGGCACCATGGCGCAGGAGACTGTCCAAGGGTGGAGGTGGTGGGGGGGGGGGGGCGGGGGGAGAGCAGTGGGGAGCCCAAGAGGGTGTGTTGCCTATCTGGTACAAGGGTAAAGGATATCTCGGAGCAACTGGAGAGGAACTTGGAAAGGGAGGGAGAAGATTCAGTTGTCATGGTTCATGTCGAGACGAATGACATAGGGAAGAAAAGGGAGGATGACCTTCTAAGGGAATACGAGAAACTAGGAACTAAATTAAAAAGCAGGACATCACAGGTGATAATCTTGGGATTACTATCTGAGCACGTGCTAATTGGCTTCAGGATAGACAGATCAGGAAGGCGTGGCTGAAAGACTGGTCTAAGCAGGAGGGGTTACATTTCATGGAAAACTGGCATCAGTACTGGGACAGGAAGGAGATGTAGCATAGGGGCAGGCTCCAGCTGTACCAGAATGGGACTATAGTCCTAGCAGAAAGGATAAATAGGGTTATGGATAAGACTTCAAACTAGTAAGATGGGGGGAGGGATCTCAGAGGTAACATAAGCCTGGAGATAAAAGAAATATGAGATGAGAGTAAAGGTCAGACCAAGGTAAGGAATAAGGGTAACATAAACGTTCAGGGAACAGATACAGTTATCCTTTTTAGATGGCTCCTGGGCTGGCAGCTTCCTACGGAGCTCCCTAAGGATCTCCTTTGCTGTGCAACTCTATTCTTGGCCATCCGTTGCCATCCTTTGTCCTTTTTCCCCCAATCTCCTCTCTTCCACTGTTTAAGTTCCCCTGGCTCTAATAATGGGAGCATTTTAGCCCTAACTTCAAGTTAACTGCTAGTTTCAAGTTGCGGCTTCACCTGAGGAAGGGCGATCGATAGCTCCGAAAGCTTGTGATTTCAAATAAAACTGTTGGACTATAACCTGGTGTTGTGCGACCTCTCAGTTTCAAGTTACCAGGGTTCACTGTCCATCTCCCGATGATGCCTGATCTTTGTTTTCATCCGTCAGCACTGGATATTTGCTCAAATTTGGCTTCCAAATTCCTGGACTTCTTTCGACATCAAGACTATGGCCGCAATTTTGCCTACCTCGGCGGACATGTTGCAGCCGAGGTCGGTGGCGGGGTGTGACCCCGCTGCTGGCTCCAGCCCACTCTGTGAAAAGATTTTAGGCTGATTGGACTCGTTAAGCCCACCCAGCGTTTTTCCCGGCAATTGTAGGAAGCGGGTCTGATGATGTCACTAGGTGACGTGTCACCAGCCGGTTTCCTTAAAGGGACCATGCGCAAATTTATTTTGACATTTGTGCTGTCAGTGTTCTACAGCATTGAGGTGCTGCAAACACTCGTAAGCACTGCACAGAGGTGCAGGGCTGCACCCCCAGGCTCTCCCATGACTCCCTCCATATGCTTATGGCGCGAGTCACAGCATGCAGGGAGATTCTCTTCCCTTCCCATGGGCGGAAGAGACCTCCCCAGGAGACCAACACGGCCTGGTTGCACATTGCACAGGAGGACACAAGCAGGGATGTCGTTAGGAGGACCAGGCTGCAGTGGTGCAAACCTTTCAATGATCTCAGCAGATCATGAAACGTTACTGCCAAGCCACACTCAACCTCATTGTGCTGTGCCACTCATCACGTCCCCATCACTCTGCCTTTCCTACCCTACTTCTGCTCATCCTTACTCACACCAACTTACCTTGCACCTCCACCCAACCCTCTCTATCTACATTATCACTTCCCCATCTCACTTGCCACCCCTCACACTCACACTCATCCTGGTCCAATCATACCAAGTAACAACACACCAGGGAAGGCACTTGGGTGCTTTAGCCAATGTTCATATGAAGTTTCTGTTAATGTGCTATCAAATATTGAAATCTTTATTTTCAACACTTTGAATTCTTGGACAGATTTGTGTGCACCTTTGGAAGTGGCTTAGTGAGTTGCAGTAAATGGTGAGACATAATGTTAGCCCCGTCAATGGCGATGAGTGTGAAAGGAATGGCTTGGGCATTGTAGGGATGCTTTATGGTATTGGTGTGGGGTGGTGCCAACCTGGCGCATCATGTGAAGTGAATCTGGCTATGGTGAGGCCATCCCTGGCGTCCCGGGCAGCAATGTGGTCGGGTGCTGATGCCTTGTGTCCTGTGGAGCATCAGTTGATTGTGGAGAAGGTTGATGTTGTTGTTGGTGCTGCTGGTGTGCCTGGTGCTGCTGGTGTTGGGGCCGATCGTGGTGGGATTCTGAGGACCAAGGTGAGAGAGTTTCAAGGGCACTGATGCTGATGGAATAGATGGCAGGTGAAGTTGAGATGACAGAAGCGATCTGTAGATGGTGAGAGAGGTTGTTCCAATGAGGTGCCACTGGATAGAGAGTTTGCTCCAAACACTTGCAAGCTGCATAAAGCTCAATCTGTCTTCCAAATGCAGTAAGCAACAGCTTCTAACCTTGGAAAGTGAACATCTATGAAATGGGAGCTTTTACAGAACATTTGCTGCTGTCAAGTTAAGAAATCATCCCATGCTGACACAACTCCCGACCTCCTTACCTGTCGTGATCCCCAAGCAGCGGGGAAGCAGTGGGCGAACTCTTAAAATCTAAAGGTGAGCTTAAAATAGTTTTCAAGTGCCTGTTAACAAGCTCTTAATAATCTAAATTGACTCGCCCGCCGCTTGGTGTCGGGTCTGTTCAACGATGACAGACCCAACATCTGGGAGACAAGCATGCGGCGGGTTGACAACGGGTTCCCTACCCGCTGTCAAAAAATGTTTTTCCCATCTGACCCGCCACCAAACACGCCTGCTGACCCCCCAAAAAACTCCCCCCTATATTTCTCCACTGGACTACACTGAAAGACTCAGCTGCTGTGTCTCTGATCTGCTATTCAGTTGCTTAGGTTTTAAGGTAACTTTGTCTGGCCTACAGCCCATTCACCACCGCTGCTGTTACCTGCTAAGCTTATGATGTCCTACTGGTCCTTCAGCTTCAGCTTCAGCTCCAGTCTGGTTCCTGGCCAGAAATTCACTCCCCTGGGTCCAAGTCCATTTCTCCGCCGCCTCTGGATCTTATGGTGACCTCCATCTTTTCCACCGTTTCTCTGCCTCGCAATCAATTCTGCACACCTCCTGACTCTTCATTCCCACGGAAATACCTCCAGCAGTGCGTTCTTCCGATACTCTACATTTCAAATAGCTTCTGTACTCATTCGCTCTCCACACCTACCTCTGAACCGGGAGATCAGTTTGTTGATGCTCCAAACTGACTCCACCCGACAGACGCCAACTTTATCCCACCACAGGACCTTGAATTTTAACCCTGGAATCCCTCCTATTGTCTCCTTTTATTACCTCCATTAATTACCATGACACATCCATCTTAACCTTGGTATGTAACCATGTCTTTGTAACTTGAGTTTACCTGTGTCTATTCGTTTTGCATTTTGGCTGCCGCTCCAGAACTGAGCTCATCACTTTTATTTCCTCTTTCTTCCTTCATTTCTATTTATCTCTCCTAGGCCCCTCTCTCCTGTCATCATGCCTCCTTTCATTTCTCCCCTCTTGGGTACTCTGGCTTCCCAAATCCCTACCCCAACCCTTCAGCATTCTTTGACCTTTCTAATCTCCTATGGTACTATGAGATTGAGTGAGCAGACCTGCAGGAGGAACGGAGTCAGAGACTGGGGATAAAGGCAGCACGGAGCAGAGACCTGGGAGTCTGAGCGAGCGGACTACCTGCGAGGAAGACAGTCAGCAAGCGACACAACGAAGGAGTGACGTCAGAACTCAAAGGTGTCGCTGGCAAAGGGAGCTGAGAGGTGAGTATAGGGTGCGTATTTGTGGTAAGTTTTATTTGGTTCTGTTTTCAGTATATTTCTGCTAAGTAGTTCATAGCGTATCTAATAGAGGGAGGTGCTGATTGGTGGGTAGCTGTTGAGTGTTTCTTGTTAAGTTTATTTCTGCTAAATTACCTCCATAGTCTGATCAATAGAGGAATGGCAGGGCAGCTCAGTCCCGTGATTTGCACATCCTGTGCCATGTAGGATATCCTGGACGCTTCTTGCGGCCTGGATGACCACGTGTGCAGGAAGTGTCGCCAACTACAGCAACTCGAGCTCCGGGTTTCGGAGCTTGAGCGGCAGCTGGAGTCACTACAGTGCATCCGCGAGGCTGAGAAATACTTGGAAAGCACGTTTCTAGAAGTGGTCACCCCGCAGCCTCAGAATGTGGAGGCAGAGAGGGAATGGGTGACCACCAGACAGAGAAGGAGGACCAGGCAGGTAGGGCAGGAATCCCCACAGTGCATCTCACTCACTAACCGGTTCACAGTTCTGGAAACTGATGGGGGTGATGGCTCCTCTGGGGAGAGCAGCCAGAGCCAAGGCCACGGCACCACGGGTGGCTTAGCTGCACAGGGGAGGAGGAAGAAGAGTGGAAGAGCAACAGTGATAGGGGATTCATTGGGGAACAGATAGGCATTTCTGTGGATGCAGACGTGACTCCAGGATGGATGGTATGTTGCCTCCCTGGTGCCAGGGTGAAAGATGTCACTGAGCGGCTGCAGGACACTCTGAGGGGGGAGGGTGAACAGCCAGAGGTCATTGTTCATATCGGTACCAATGACATAGGCCAAAAGAGGGATGAGGTCCTGCAGGCAGACAATAGGGAGCTAGGAAAGAGATTAAAAAGCAGGACCTCAAAGGTAGTAATCTCCGGATTACTCCCGGTGCCACGTGCTCGTGAGTACAGGAATAGGAGAATAGAACAGATGAATGCGTGGCTGGAGAAATGGTGCAGGAGGGAAGGCTTTAGATTCCTGATTCTGGGGAAGGTAGGACCTGTACAAGCCAGACGGGTTACACCTCAACAGAGCCAGGACCAATATTCTCACGAGGAGGTTTGTTAGTGCTGTTGGGGAGGGTTTAAACTAGCTTGGCAGGGGGATTGTGCACCAGCATATAGGAGTGGAGGGGAGGAATGGGGTGCATGGAAGAGTGAGTGTGCTGGATGGTACTGGAGGGCAAGGTAGTGCTGGAGGCAGAAGTAGTACCATATAAGATAGGAGCAGACTAAGAAAGACTACGAAAAATTCAAAAATGGGTTTAGAATGCATGGACGTAAACGCACAAAGTGTGGTGAATAAGGTTGGTGAGCTACAAGCACAATTAGCCATGTGGCAATATGATGTGGCAATAACAGAAAAGTGGCTTAAAAATGGTGCGGACTGGGCACTTAATATTCAAGGGTAAAAGGTGTTCAGAAAAGATAGGGAAGGAAAAAAGGGAGGTGGGGTGGCAGTGCTGATTAAGGAAGACATTGTAGTGTTGGAAAGGGAGAATGTTCTTGAGGGGACAAGGACAGAATCCATTTGGTTAGAAATGAGGAGCAAAAAGGGTATGATCACGCTATTGGGGGTATTCCACAGGCCTCCAAATAGTGAGAGGGAGGTAGAGCAGCAAATCTGCAGGGAAATCGCAGAGACATGCAAGAGATATAGAGTGTTGATATTGGGGGACTTTAATTACACAAATATCGATTGGGAAAATGCTAGTGTAAAGGGAAAGGAGGGGGAGGAATTTCTAAAATGTGTTCAGGAGAATTTCCTTGACCAGTATGTTCTTGGCCCAACTAGGAAGGAGGCATTGCTGGATCTGGTGCTGGGGAATGAGGTGGGCCAGGTCGACCAAGTGTCTGTGGGAGAACACTTGGGTACAAGTGATTATCATATCATACGATTTAGATTAGCAATGGAGAGGAGCAAGGAACAATCTAGAGTGGAACTTCTACACTGGAATAGGGCTAACTTCAATGGGATGCGAAAGGATCTAGCCAGGGGAAAATGGAACCAAAGACTGACAGGAAAAACTGTAACGGAACAATGGATGATCTTTAAGGAGGAGATGTTCCAAGTACAGGCTAGGAACATTCCAACAAGAGGGAAGGGTAAGGGAACCAAAGCAAGGGCTCCTTGGATGACGAGGGAGATTGAGAAGATGATGAAACAAAAAAAGAGGGTGTATGATGAATGTCAGGTGAATTGTTCAAGGGAGAACCAGACCAAATACAATAAGTTGAGAGGGGAAGTGAAGATGAAAATAAGATTGGCAAAGAGAGAATATGAGAGTAGAATGGCGGTTAACATAAAAGGGAACCCAAAAATCTTCTACTGGCATGTAAACAGTAAGCGGGTAGTAAGAGGCAGGGTGGGGCCTATTAGGGACAAAGAAGGTGATATATGCTTAGAGGCACAGGGCAAGGCTAGAATACTCAATGAGTACTTTGTATCAGTGTTTACTAAGGAGGTGGATGCTGACAAAATATCGGTAGAGTGATAAAGGTAGAAGCAATGGGAGGGGTGAAAATTGATAGACAGGATGTAGTAGAAAGGCTGGGTATGCTTAGAGTGGACAAGTCGCCTGGTCCAGATGGCTTGCATCCCAGGTTGCTAGGGGAATTGGGGGAGGAGATAGCAGAAGGGCTTGCCATCATTTTCCAATCTTCCCTAGATGCGGGGGAGGTGCCTGAGGATTGGAAAGTGGCAAATGTGACACCATTGTCTAAGAAAGGGTATAAGGACAATCCTAGTAACTACAGGCCGGTCAGTGGTGGGTAAAGTTTTAGAAGCAATAATCAAGGAAAAAATTAATGGCCACTTGGAGAAGTTTAAGCTAATTAAGGAGAGCCAACATGGATTTGTAAAAGGCAGATTGTATTTGATTAATCCAATTGATTTTTTTGATGAAGTAACAGGGAGGATTGGTGAAGGGAATGCAATGGATGTTGTCTGCATGGATTTTAGGAAGGCGTTTGACAAAGTACCACATAGAAGGCTGGTTAACAAAATTGAGGCACATGAATAGGTGGGTCAGTGGCAGCTTGGATAAGGAATTGGCTTAAGGACAGAAAACAGCGAGTTGTGGTAAATGGCTGTTTTTCAGACTGGAGGGTGGTAGACAGCAGTGTTCCCCAATGGTCAGTGCTGGAGCCACTGCTTTTTTGATATATATAAATGACCTGGATATTGGAATACAGAGTAGAATTTCTAAATTTGCCAATGACACCTAACTTGGGGGTGTGGCAAACAGTGAGGATGATACCAATCGACTGTAACAGGACATAGAAAGGCTAGCAGAATGGGCAAACAAGTGGCAGATGGAATTTAATACAGAGAAGTGTGAGGTGATGCATTTTGGCAGAAGGAACAGGGAGAGGCAATATACACTTAATGGCACAGTTTTAAAGAGTGTGCAGGGACAGAGGGACCTAGGAGTTAATGTGCATAGGTCCCTGAAGGTGGCAGGACATATTGAGAGAGTGGTTAGCAAAGCATATGGGATCTTGGGCTTCATAAATAGAGGTATTGAGTACAAAAGTAGAGAAGTTATGCTGAACCTTTATAAAGCGCTAGTGAGGATGATACCAATCATAGAAACATAGAAACATAGAAGATAGGAGCAGGAGTAGGCCATTCGGCCCCTCGAGTCTGCTCCACCATTCGATGAGATCATGTCTGATCATCCAAACTCAGTACCCTGTCCCTGCCTTCTCACCATATCCCTTGATACCTTTAGCTTTAAGAAATATATCTAACTCCTTCTTGAATATATTTACTGACTTAGCCTCAACTGCCTTCTGTGGTAGAGAATTCCACAGGTTCACCACTCTCTGGGTGAAGAAATTCCTCCTCATCTCTGTCCTAAATGGCTTACCCCTTATCTTTAGACTGTGACCTCTTGTTCTGGACTCACCCGCCATCGGAAACATCCTTCCTGCATCCAGTCTGTCTACCCCTGTTAGAATTTTATAAGTTTCAATGAGATCTCCTCTCATTCTTCTAAACTCCAGCGAGTATAAGTCCAATCGACCCAATCTCTCCTCGTACGTCATTCCTGCCATCCCAGGTATCAGTCTGGTGAATCTTCGCTGCACATCCTCCATGGCAAGAACATCCTTCCTCAGATAAGGTGACCAAAACTGCACACAATACTCAAGGTTTGGTCTCACCAAGGCCCTGTGCAGCTGCAGCAAGACATCCTTGTTCCTGTACTCAAACCCTCTCGCTACGAAGGCCAACATACCATTTGCCTTCTTAACCGCCTGCTGTACCTGCATGCTTACCTTCAGCGACTGGTGCACAAGGACACCCAGGTCTCGTTGCACTTCCCCTTCTCCCAATCTATTGCCGTTCAGATAATAATCTGCCTTCCTGTTTTTGCCACCATAGTGGATAACCTCGCATTTATCCACATTATACTGCATCTGCCATGCTTCTGCCCAATCACCCAACCTGTCCAAATCATACTGGAGTTTCTCGGCATCCTCCTCACAGCACACACGCCCACCCAGCTTTGTGTCATCTGCAAACTTGGAGATATTACATCTAGTTCCCTCGTCTAGATCATTAATATATATAGTCAATAGCTGGGGTCCTAGGACCGATCCCTGCAGAACCCCACTAGTCACTGCCTGCCACTCGGAAAAAGACCCGTTTATTCCAACTCTTTGCTTCCTGTCTGCCAACCAGTTCTCTATCCAAGTCAGTACCTTGCCCCCAATCCCATGTGCCTTAACTTTACACGCTAATCTCTTATGCGAGACCTTATCGAAAGCCTTCTGAAAGTCCAAATACACCACATCCACTGGTTCTCCCTTATCTATTCTATCAGTTACATCCTCAAAAAATTCCAGTAGATTAGTCAAGCACGATTTACCTTTTGTAAATCCATGTTGACTTTGTCCAATCCTGTCACTGTTTTCCAAGTGCTCTGCTATTACATCTTTTATAATGGACTCTAACATTTTCCCCACAACCGATGTCAGGCTTATAATTCCCCGTTTTTTCTTTACCACCTTTTTTGAACAGTGGGGTAACATTAGCTACCCTCCAATCCATGGGAACTGTTCCAGAGTCTATAGAATTTTGGAAGATGACCAGCAACGCATCTACTATTTTTAGGGCCACTTCCTTAAGTACCCTAGGATGTAGATTATCAGGCCCTGGGAATTTATTGGCCTTTAATGCCGTCAATTTCTCTAACACCATTTCCCTACAAATACTGATTTCATTCAGTTCCTCCCTCTCATTAGACCCTATGTTCTCCGACATCTCTGGGAGGTTATTTGTGTTCTCCTTTGTGAAGACAGAGCCAAAGTATGTATTTAATTGGTCTGCCATTTCTTTGTTCCCCATTATAAATTCTCCTGATTCTGACTGCAAGGGACCTACGCTTGACTTCACCAATCTTTTTCTCTTCACATATTTATAAAAGCTTTTACAGTCAGTTTTTATGTTCCCTGCAAGCTTACGCTCGTATTCTATTTTCCCCCTCTTAATTAATCCCTTTGTCCTCCTTTGCTGAATCCTAAACTGCTCCCAATCCTCAGGTTTACTGCTTTTTCTGGCCAATTTATATGTTCTCTCCTTGGATCTTATGCTATCCCTGATTTCCCTTGTCAGCCATGGTTGAGTCACCTTTTTTGTTTTATTTTTATTCCAGACAGGGATGAACAAATTCTGCAGTTCATCTTTGAATGTTTGCCATTGCCTATCCACCGTCAACCCTTTGAGTAACATTCCCCAATCTATCCTACCCAACTCGCGCCTCATACCATCGTAGTTTCCTTTATTTAAATTCAGGACCCTAGTCTCTGAGTCAACTATTTCATTCTCCATCTTAATGAAGAATTCTATCATATTATGATCACTCCGCACAACAAGATTGCTAATTAATCCTTTCTCGTTACATAATACCCAGTCTAAGATGGACTGGTCTCTTGTTGGTTCCTCGACATATTGGTCCAGGAAACCATCCCGTATACACTCCAGGAATTCCTCCTCCACAGTATTGTTACTAATTTGGTCAGCCCAATCTATATGTAGATTAAAGTCACCCATGATAACTGCTGTGCCCTTATTGCACACGTCTCTAATTTCCTGTTTAATGCCATCCCCAACCTCTGCATTACTGTTTGGGGGTCTGTATACCACTCCCACTAACGTTTTCTGCCCCTTGGTATTTCTCAGTTCTACCCATACGGATTCCACATCATCAGAGCTAATATCCTTCCTTACAATTGTGTTAATCCCCTCTTTAACCAGCAATGCAACCCCACCTCCTTTTCCTTTTTGCCTGTCTTTCCTGAATATCGAATACTCCTGGATGTTGAATTCCCAGCCTTGTTCACCCTGGAGCCATGTCTCCATAATCCCAATCATATCATATCCGTTTACCTCTATTAGCGCAGCTAATTCATCCACCTTATTACGAATGCTCCTCGCATTAAGCCATAAAGCCCTCAGGATTGTTTTTTTAACACTCTTAGACCTTTTAGAATTATTATTTACTGTGGCCATGTTTGATTTAAACTCTTGATTTCTCTGACTGTCACCTTTGCTTTTCTCCTTCCTATCTTTTGCTTCTATCCTTGTTTCCCTTTCCTCTGTCTCCCTGCACAGGTTCCCAACCCCCTGCCATTTTAGTTTAAACCCTCCCCCAGAGCACTAGCAAACACTCCCTCTAGGACATCGGTCCCGGACCTGCCCAGGTGCAAACCGTCCAGTTTGTACTGGTCCCACCTCCCCCAGAACTGGTTCCAATGTCCCAGGAATTTGAATCCCTCCCCCTTGCACCATTCCTCCAGCCACGTATTCATTTGAAATATCCTTCTATTTCTACTCTGAATAGCACGTGGCACTGGTAGCAATCCTGAGATTACTACCTTTGAGATCCTATTTTTTAATTTACCTCCTAACTCCCTATATTCTGCTTTTAGGACCTCATCCCATTTTCTACCAATATCATTGGTACCTATATGCACCACAACAACTGGCTGTTCACCCTCCCCCTCCAAAATGCTCTGTAGCCGCTCCGAGACATCCTTGACCCTTGCACCAGGGAGGCAACATACCACCCTGGAGTCGCGTTTGCGGCCGCAGAAACGCCTATCTATTCCCCTTGCAATAGAATCCCCTATCACTATAGCTCTCCCACTCTTTTTCCTCCCATCCTGTGCAGCAGAACCACCCACGGTGCCAGGAAGTTGGCTGCTGCTGTCTTCCCCTGATAAGCCATCTCCCTCAACAACATCCAAAGCAGTATATCTGTTTGAGAGGGGGATGGCCACAGGGGATCCCTGTACGACCTGCCTGCACCTCCTACTCTGCCTGGTGGTCACCCATTCCCTTCCTGCCTGTACAGCCTTTACCTGCGGTGTGACCAACTCCTTAAACGTGCTATCCACGGTGTCCTCAGCATCGCGAATGCTCCAGTATGCATCCATCCGCAGCTCCAGTGCCGCAATGCGGCCTGTCAGTAGCTGCAGCTGGATACACTTCCCGCACACATGGTCAACAGGGACACAGGAAGTGTCCCTGATTTCCCACATAGCACAGGAGGAGCATACCACGGGGCCGGGCTGTCCTGCCATGACTTACCCTTTAATTAATTAATTAATTCAAGTTAAATTAAATGAATCCCACCAGTTACACTACAATTAAATGATATACTCAAGGGCCCTTGCTTAACAGTAGTCCCCGCTACACAACAGAGACCGTGGAAACCACAAAATTTACGTTTAGAACAATTGAGAAAGAAATACTCACCAACCAATCACTTACCTGCTTTTTGGTGAGGTCACACTTCGATTACTTTTTGCTTCCCTCTCCCAGAACCTGGATTGGGAAGCCTACCTGCCTCGGGCTCGCCTTTTGTACCGCCGCCTCGCCGCTCCCTCGCAGGTCCGCTTGCCGCCACTGCTGCCGCTGCAACAGGACATAGAAAGGCTAGCAGAATGGGCAAACAAGTGGCAGATGGAATTTAATACAGAGAAGTGTGAGGTGATGCATTTTGGCAGAAGGAACAGGGAGAGGCAATATACACTTAATGGCACAGTTTTAAAGAGTGTGCAGGGACAGAGGGACCTCGGAGTTAATGTGCATAGGTCCCTGAATGTGGCGGGACATATTGAGAGAGTGGTTAGCAAAACATATGGGGTCTTGGGCTTCATAAATAGAGGTATTGAGTACAAAAGTAGAGAAGTTTTGCTGAACCTTTATAAAGCGCTGGTTAGGCCACAACTGGAGTACTGCGTCCAGTTCTGGTCACCACACTTTAGGAAGGATGTGAAGGCCCTTGAGAGGGTGCAGAGGAGATTTACCAGAATGGTTCCGGGGATGGGGGATTTTAGCTGCAAGGACAGTTTGGAGAAGCTGGATTTGTTTTCATTAGAGCAAAGGAGGTTGAGGGGTGATTTGATAGAGGTGTACAAGATTATGACGGGTTTGGATAGGCTAGACGGGAAAAGGCTGTTCCCACTAGATGATGGTGCAAGGACTAGGGGACACAGATTTAAGGTTTTGGGCAAGAGATACAGGAGAGACGTGAGGAAAAACTTTTTTACGCAGCGAGTGGTGAGGATCTGGAACTCGCTGCCGACGGAAGTGTTGGGAGTGGAGTCGCTCAATGTTTTCAAGGGGAGACTGGACAGGCACTTGAGGGAAATAAACCTGCAGGGCTACGGTGATAGAGCAGGGGAATGGGACTGACTGGATTGCTCTACAGAGAACTGGTACGGACTTGAAGGGCTGAACGGCCTCCTTCTGTGCCGTTATAACTCTATGGTGCTGATTTTGCCAATGGGGGCGCGTTGGAGGTGGGACTGCTGCTTGTCGGGTTTTAGTCCCGCCTCCATCGACTTGTGGCCAACCCACACTATTTTCCCTTGATTGAACTTGTTAAGCCCGCCCAGCAGGTTTAGCAGGCCAATTAAGGGAAAGCCGGTGACAGATAACGTCAGCGTATGACGTTTCATCTGTCAAAAATTTTTGACAAATAAATTGTCATCGTTTGACAGCTTTGAGAAGCTGTCAAAGACTGACATTCGCTGTTGTTTGGTGAGTTTTGTACTCAAGGCTCACCAAACCTCTTTTCTGAGCAGAAAGCAGGTGGCTGTTGCATCGGAGAATGCAGCAACCACTCATAGAAAGTAGAATCATAGAAAGTTACAGCACGGAAGGAGGCCATTTCGGCCCATCGTGTCAGCGCCGGTCAACAAAGAGCTATCCAGCCTAATCCCACTTCCCAGCTCTTGGTCCGTAGCCCTGCAGGTTAGAGCATCCCAAGTGCACATCCAAATACTTTTTAAATGTGGTTAGGGTTCCTGCCTCTACCACCCTTTCAGGCAGTGAGTTCCAGACCCCCACAACCCTCTGGGTGAAGAAATTTCCCCTCAAATCCCTTCTAAACCTTCCCCCAATTACTTTTAATCTGTGCCCCCTGGTTTTTGACCCCTCTGCTAAGGGAAATAGGTCCTTTCTATCCACTTTATCTATGCCCCTCATAATTTTATAGATCCAATAAGGTCTCCCCTCAGCCTCCTCTGTTCCAAGGAAAACAGACCCAGCCTATCCAGTCTTTCCTCATAGCTAAGATTCTCTACTCTCGGCAACATCCTTGTAAATCTCCTCTGTACCCTTTCTAGTGCAATCACGTCTTTCCTGTAATGTGGTGACCAGAACTGCACGCAGTACTCTAGCTGAGGCCTAACTAGTGTTTTAAACAGTTGAAGCATAACCCCCCTGCTCTTGTATTCTATGCCACGGCAAATAAAGGCAAGCATTCTGTATGCCTTCTTAACCACCTTATCTACTTGGCCTGCTACCTTCAGGGATCTGTGGACATGCACTCCAAGGTCCCTTTGTTCCTCTACACTACTCAGTGTCCTACCATTTAATGTGTATTCCCTTTCCTTGTTAGCCCCCGTCCAAATGCATTACCTCACACTTCACCGGATTGAATTCCATTTGTCACTGTTCTGCCCACCTGACCAATTTATTGATATCTTCCTGCAGTCTACAGCTTCCTTCTTCAGTATCAACCACACAGCTGATTTTAGAATCATCTGCAAACTTCTTAAGCATACCCCCTATATTCAAGTCAAGATCGTTGATATATACCACAAAAAGCAAGGGACCTAGTACTGAGCCCTGCAGAACCCCACTGGAAACAGCCTTCCAGTCACAAAAACATCCATCAACCATTACCCTCTGCTTCCTGTCTCCGAGCCAGTTTTGAATCCAACTTGACACTTTGCCCTGGATCCCATGGACTTTTAACTTCGTGACCAGTTTCCCATGTGGAACCTTATCAAAAGCCTTGCTAAAGTCCATATACACTACATCAAATGCACTACCCTCATCTACCCTCCTTGTTACCCCCTCAAAAAATTCAATCAAGTTTGTCAGACACGACCTTCCCTTAACAAATCTGTGCTGACTATCCTTGATTAATCCATGTCTTTCTAAATGATGATTTATCCTGTCCTTCAGAATTCTTTCCAATAATTTTCCCACCTCGGTCTATCCTTTTCTCCCTTTTTAAACAAGGGTACCACATTAGCAGTCCTCCAGTCCTCTGGCACCACACCTGAAGCCAGAGAGGATTGAAAAATGATGGTCAGGGCCTCTGCTATTTCCTCTTTTGCTTCGCTTAACAGCCTGGGATACATTTCATCCAGGCCTGGGGATTTATCCTCTTTTAAAGCTGCTAAACCCCTGAATACTTCCTCTCTCACTATGTTTATTTCATCTAATATTTCACACTCCTCCCCGCCCATAGCAATGTCTGCTTCGCCCCTCTCCTTTGTGAAAACAGACGCAAAGTATTCATTAAGAACCCTACCGACATCTCCCACCTCCACACACCGATTACCCTCATGATCTCTAATAGGCCCTACCCTTTCTTTCGTTATCCTCTTACTCTTAATATATTTATAAAACATCTTTGGGTTTTCCTTGATTTTACTTGCCAAGAATTTTTCATGCTTTCTCTTTGCTTTCCGAATACCCTTTTTAATTGCACTCCTGCACTTTCTGTACTCCTCTAAAGTTTCTGGAGTATTTAGCCCTCTGTAGCTGTCATACGCCTCCCTTTTTTTCTTTTTCCTACTCTGTATGTCTCCAGACATCCAGGGGGCTCTAGATTTGTTGGTCCCACCTTTTTTCTTTAAGGGCACATGTTTGGTCTGAACCCTCCGGATCTCCTCCTTGAATGCCTCCCACTGCTCTGACACTGATTTATCTTAAAGTAGCTGTTTCCAGTCCACTATGGCTAAATCCCCTCTGAGCTTAGCAAAATTTGCTTTTTTACAATTTAGAATTTTTGTTAAAAATAACAACAGAAAACGCTGGAAAAACTCAGCAGGCCATGCAGCATCCGTGGAGAGAGAAACAGAGTTAACGTTTCAGGTCGAAGACCTTTCGACCTTAACGTTAACTCTGTTTCTCTCTCCACGGATGCTGCCTGGCCTGCTGGGTTTTTCCAGCGTTTTCTGTTGTTATTTCGGATTTCCAGCATCCGCAGTATTTTGCTATTGTATTAGAATTTTTATTCCTGGTCCATCCTTGTCCTTTTACAGAACTACCTTAAATCTAACAGAATTATGGTCACTAGCACCAAAATGCTCCCCCACTGATACGCCTTCTACCTGCCCAGCTTCATTCCCTAAAACTGAGTCCAGAACCGCCCCCGCCCTTGTTGGGCTTGCTACATACTGTCTAAAAAAGTTCTCCTGGATGCATTTTAGGAATTCTGCACCTTCTATACACTTCACACTAATTTTATCCCAGTTAATATTGGGGTAGTTGAAATCTCCTACTATTACTGCCCTATAGTTTTTGCACTTCTCAGAAATTTGTCTACATATTTGTTCTTCTATCTCCCTCTGTGTTTGGGGGTCTGTAGTACACTCCCAGCAGTGTGATCGCCCCTTTTTTGTTTTTCAATTCGACCCATATGGCCTCGCTTGATGATCCCACGAACATATCATCCCTCCTCACAGCTTCTTTAATCAATACTGCGACCCCCCCCTCTCTTTTTACCTCCCTCTCTATCCCGTCTGAAAATCCTGTAACCAGGAATGTTGAGCTGCCATACCTGCCCCTCTTTCAGCCACGTCTCTGTAATAGCTATGATATCATAGTCCCACGTGTCTACCTGTGCCCTCAGCTCATCTGCCTTGTTCTCTATACTCCTTGCATTGAAGTATATACCATTTAGTACAGGCAAACCTCCTTGTTGACTATCTAGCCCTTGATTCCTCTGTCCTTCCAATTTACTTTCTCCATTTTTGTTTTCCAATTCCAGTTTTTCTTCCCTCCCTATTGACTCTATACTTAGGTTCCCATCCCCCTGCCAAGCTAGTTTAAACCCTCCCCAACAGCACTAGCAAACCCTCCCGCGAGGATATTGGTCCCGTTCCCGTTGAGGTGCAACCCGTCTGGCTTGTAGAGGTCCCACCTCCCCCAGAAACGGTTCCAATTCCTCAGGAATCTAAAGCCCTCCGTCCTACACCATCTCTCCAGTCACGCATTCATCTGCTCTATCTTCCTATTTCTGTACTCACTAGCACGTGGTACTGGTAGTAATCCGGAGATTACTACCTTTGAGGTCCTGCTTTTTAATCTCTTTCCTAGCTCCCTAAACTCTGCCTGCAGGACCTCATCCCTCTTCCTACTTATGTCGTTGGTACCGATATGGACCACGACCTCTGGCTGGTCACCCTCCCCCCTCAGAATGCCCTGCAGCCATTCAGTGACATCCTTGACCCTGGAACCAGGGAGGCAACATACCATCCTGGAGTCACGTCTGCGGCCGCAGAAACGCCTGTCTGCTCCCTAACTATTGAATCCCCTCTCACTATTGCTCTCCCTCTCCTCTTCCCCCCTGCCTGTGCAGCTGAGCCTTCCATGGTGCTGTGGACTTGGCTCTGGCTGCACTCCCCAGAGGAACCATTGCTCTCACCAGTACTCAGCACCGAATACTGGTTGGTGAGCAAGATTGGCACAGGGGACTCCTGCACTACCTGCCTGGTCCTCCTCTTCTGTCTGACGGTCACCCATTCCCTCTCTGCCTGCACACTCTTAAGCTGCGGGGTGACCACCTCCTGAAACATGCTATCCACGTAGCTCTCAGCCTCGCGGATGCACAGCAGTGACTGCAGCCACCGCTCAAGCTCCGTAACCTGGTGCTCGAGCTGCTGTAGCTGGTGACACTTCCCACACATGTGGTCGTCCAGACTATGGGAGGTGTCCAGGACTTCCCACATGGCACAGGATGTGCATTCCACGGGTGTGAGCTTCCCTGCCATACCTCTAATTAACCTCTAATTTACTAACCTAGCTGGAATAAACTTAAAACTTTAAGAAAGCCAAGTAAAAACACTTACCAGATACTCACCAATCAGCTCCATCCCCTTGTGCCGACGTCACTTTTGACTTCTGACTTCACTCTTTGAAAATTCTGCCGGTGCTGAGTTGGTGCCGCCACCGCCTCGCCGCTCCTCCCAGGTCCACACCGCCACCGCCACCTCGCCACTCCTCCCAGGTCCACACTGCCGCCGCCACCGCCTCACCACTCCTCCCAGGTCCACACCGCCACCGCCACCTCGCCACTCCTCCCAGGTCCACACTGCCGCCGCCACCGCCTCGCCGCTCCTCCCAGGTCCACACCGCCACCGCCACCTCGCCACTCCTCCCAGGTCCACACTGCCACCGCCACCGCCTCGCCACCCCTCCCAGGTCCACACTGCCACCGCCACCTCGCCACTCCTCCCAGGTCCACATTGCCGCCGCCACCGCCTCGCCACCCCTCCCAGGTCCACACCGCCACCGCCACCTCGCCACTCCTCCCAGGTCCACATTGCCGCCGCCACCTCGCCACTCCTCCCAGGTCCACACTGCCACCGCCACCGCCTCGCCACTCCTCCCAGGTCCACACTGCCACCGCCACCGCCTCGCCGCTCCTCCCAGGTCCACACTGCCACCGCCACCGCCTCGCCACTCCTCCCAGGTCCACACTGCCACCGCCACCGCCTCGCCACTCCTCCCAGGTCCACACTGCCACCGCCACCGCCTCGCCACTCCTCCCAGGTCCACACTGCCACCGCCACCGCCACCTCGCCACTCCTCCCAGGTCCACACTGCCACCGCCACCGCCTCGCCGCTCCTCCCAGGTCCACACTGCCACCGCCACCGCCTCGCCGCTCCTCCCAGGTCCACACCGCCACCGCCTCGCCACTCCTCCCAGGTCCACACTGCCACCGCCTCGCCACTCCTCCCAGGTCCACACTGCCGCCGCCACCGCCTCGCCGCTCCTCCCAGGTCCACACTGCCACCGCCACCGCCTCGCCACTCTTCCCAGGTCCACACTGCCGCCGCCACCGCCTCGCCACTCCTCCCAGGTCCACACTGCCGCCGCCACCGCGCCACTCCTCCCAGGTCCACACTGCCGCCGCCACCGCCTCGCCACTCTTCCCAGGTCCACACTGCCGCCGCCACCGCCTCGCCACTCCTCCCAGGTCCACACTGCCACCGCCACCGCCTCGCCACTCCTCCCAGGTCCACACTGCCGCCGCCACCGCCTCGCCACTCCTCCCAGGTCCACACTGCCGCCGCCACCGCCTCGCCACTCCTCCCAGGTCCACACTGCCACCGCCACCGCCTCACCACTCCTCCCAGGTCCACACTGCCACCGCCACCGCCTCGCCGCTCCTCCCAGGTCCACACTGCCACCGCTGCCGCCTCGCCACTCCTCCCAGGTCCACACTGCCACCGCCACCGCCTCGCCGCTCCTCCCAGGTCCACACTGCCACCGCCACCGCCTCACCACTCCTCCCAGGTCCACACTGCCACCGCCACCGCCTCACCACTCCTCCCAGGTCCACACTGCCGCCGCCACCGCCTCGCCACTCCTCCCAGGTCCACACTTCCACCGCTGCTGCATTCTGTCATCTCTGCCATTGCGATGCCGGAGCCTCCGGATCCCCAATGATTGAAGCCTGCAGGAAGAAACAAAGGTAAGGAAACTTTTTCTAACGCTTTTCACTCACCTCACATACTTACCTCTCCACTCTTGCACCCATCACTCACCTCCACAGCGCACTTTTGGACCCCTCCGACCCCCGCAGACCCACTGCTCGCCTCGCTGACCCTGGCGGGGTTTCCCGACATCGTGAAGCCCGCACCTCTGCTGGAAAAATGGGGATAATTCTCTTAACTGCCTGTTAACTACCTGTTAACAGGCAGTTACGTGGCTGTAATCCCCTTCCCGCCTCCAGGAGACGGGACCCGGCGCGGGTCAGGTACCTGCCTCCTGGGAAGTTGGCACGGAGGCGGGTTGGGGGCGGGATGGGCACCCGCCCCCAGATTCTGCCATTTTCCCGGCAGTCCCACCTCCAAACCCGCCTCCCCAGGGCTGGCAAAATCTAAGACTCTATGAGATAAAATTGGGGTCACAGGATTGGATACTATGAGGTACAATCAGTTTGCTGGGTACTGTCAGGCTTAATAGATGTAAGTGAGCTGGTTCCTGTTAGGTATATTTAGAATCAGTGATTGGTTATTTTGAAGTGTAATTGAGATCAACAGGCTTGGTCCTGTGAGATATTAATTGGGTCCCTGGACTTCATACCATGTTTGGTGAGCTACAGGTGCAAATAACCATGTGGTAACCATGGCCCTGAATTTCCGATCGGAGACTTCCTGTGGGCGGATGCCTCCGATCGGAAAAAAATTGGAAAAAAATCTACGAACTTACCTACTAGTTCCATAGATCCCGAGGCTTGCGATCCTGGGCCTTTGCTCTTTGAAATGCACAAAGGCCCACGTATCCCAGGGGCGCATGTGATTCGCAAGCACCCCTGAGATCACGTGGGCCAGGCGAACCAATGAAAGAAGGGAATCCCCCTTCATACTTTTGACAGTTCTGTATGCACAGAACTGTCAAAAGTATGAATGGGGATTGACATGAATCTTGTCATTCATGTGGAAATGACTTATGAAATAATACTGGGCGGCCTGCTGGTGGGGCTGTCCAGGGAGAGTATAAATACTCGGGCACGGGCCCAGCTTGCGCGGGACATTCTTAACAGGAACTATAAAGGACACAACTAGACCTCCATGTTGTAAAACAGTTGATTAAAGCTTTGTTTAATGCTTAGACCAAGTGCCTAGTAGTTTTCTTACGTCAATTTAATCAACTGAACCTGCTCCACGCTCTGAGTGGTTTTGGGAACAGACGGCTATGACTCAAACGGTAGAAAGGAACCGGATGTAGTAATCAATCCATCATGGAGAAACTACTCCAACCCGCTCATCTTGACCTGGACCCGAATTCACCTACAACTGCTAAGGTATGGAAACACTGGTATCGTACCTTCAGCAACTTCCTCAGGGTGTGTGGTGAGAATGTTCCTGATAAGTTAGAGATACTTGCCAATTATGTATCCCCTTATGTGTTTGACTATATCGAAGACTGTGTAGACTATGACTCCGCTATCCAAATACTACAGCAACTATATGTTAAGGCCCCAAATGAAATTTTTGCTCGGCATCTACTGGCCACAACTCGACAAAAACCCAGGGTATCACTTGACGAATTCCTTCAAAAGCTTCGCAGGCTCAGCAAAGATTGTAATCTCAAGGCTGTCTCAGCTGAGCAGTACCAGTAGGAGTTAATTCGTGATTCTTTTATTAATAGAATTGCGTCTCCCTTCATACGCCAGCGTCTGTTGGAGAATAAAACCCTCGAGTTACAAGCTGCCTATGACCAGGCATATTCTCTGGACTTGGCAAAAAAAAATGCAGATGCCTATCTTTTACCACGTGCACGGACTGCTGCTATCACCTTTAGTGACTCCTCTGATAAGCCTTAGGTGGAAGCCCTCACTGATGACGACTCCATCCTAGCTGATGACAACCCTACCCTAGCGGCATCTTGGCGATCTAAAAGGAAGTGTTTCTTCTGTGGAGGTGCATTTCACTATAGAAAATTTTGTCCTGCTCATAATGCAACCTGCAATCATTGCAGTAAGAAAGGCCACTTCTCGAAAGTATGTCAGTCAAGAGCCTCTTCTAGGGTTACAGCTGCTATCTATAAAACTGCTTCCCCCCCCCAAGAGCCACTACTAATGTTACAGCTGTCATCTATAAAACTGCTCCTCCTTCCATCACAGCTGTTTTTCCCCAAAGCCTGTCCCATGCAGCCACGAAGGTTTCGGTAAATGAACACATTTTGAGTGCATTAATCGACTCATGCAGCTCTGACAGCTTCATCAGTGAGCAGGCTGTCAGTAAGTTAAAACTGCATATTTACCCCTCGGACAAGGAAATTGCAATGGCTCTGACGACACTGAACACCAACTCTTCCGGCTTTTGTCTTGTCGACCTTATTCTCGATGGCCGCACTTATTTCTCTACCCGGCTCGGGGTGCTCAAAAACCTATGCAGTGATGTGCTCCTGGGACAGGATTTCCAGAAACAACACAAAAGACTCACTTTCGAGTTTGGAGGATCAAAGTCGGAGCTTACTATTTCCAAAGTACCGTTTTGTGCACTTTCGGCGGCTTCGCTCGACGAGCCCTCCTTGTTTGCCAATCTTTCCCCCCGATGTAAGCCCATAGCCACTAAATCACGACATTTCAGCCAAGATGACCTATCCTTTATCGAGGCAGAGATCTCTCGCCTTCTAGCTGACAGTATCATTGAGCCATGTTCATCTTCCTAGCGGGCTCAAGTCGTCATTGTTAAAAATTCTCTGAAGCAACACAAGAAACGTCTTTGCATCGATTACTCGCAAACTATTAACCAGTATACCGACCTGGATGCCTACCCACTACCATGCATCGATGACATGGTCAATAACCTTGCTAACTACAAGGTATTTTCAATTTTTGACTTAAAGAGCGCAAACCATCAAGTACCGTTAAAGGACTCTGACAAAAAGTATACGGCCTTTGAGGCCAATGGTCAGCTTTCCCAGTTTTGTCGCCTTCCATTTGGGGTCACCAATGGGGTGGCCATCTTTCAACGGGCAATAGATAGCCTAGTCAAACAGGAGAACTTAACGGACACTTTTCCATATCTGGATAATATCACCGTTGCTGGTCATGACCAGAAGGAGCATGATGCCAACCTCCAGAAATTTCTTGACATTCTCCGTCATCGCAACTTAACCTTAAATGAGTCCAAATTTGTGAAATCAGTACCATCAGTCAACATCCTTGGCTACTGGGTGGGCAATGGTGTCATCAAACTGGATCTGGAACGACTTTGTTCGCTTCAGGAGCTCCCTCCTCCTACGAATCTCAGCTCTCTTCATCGGGCCCTCGGCATGTTCACCTATTATGCGAAGTGGATACCTCACTTTTCCGACAAGATCCAGCCCCTGCTTCACGCGAAGTCATTTCCGTTGGAGGCGAGGGCTATTTCAGCTTTCGACCTCCTCAAGCAACAACTGGAAAAAGCCACGCTTCATTCCACTGATGAAAATCTCCCTTTCGTGGTCGAGTGCGATGCATCGGAGGTGGCGATCTCGGCTACCTTGAATCAAGGCGGTCGACCCGTTGCATTTCTGTCCAGAACTTTGCAGGGTAGTGAGCTCCATTATCCTCCTTTCGAGAAGGAGGCTACGGCTATCATCGAAGCAGTACGTAAATGGAGTCATTTTCTCGCTCGTCGCCATTTCACGCTCATAACCGATCAGCGCTCTGTGGCCTTTATGCTGGATAACCGGAAACGCACTGAAATCAAGAATAACAAAATACAGCTCTGGAGGATGGAATTGGCTGCCTTTGGCTACACCATACAGTATCGACCCGGCAAGGAGAATGTGGCCCCGGATACCCTCACGCGTGCATTCTGCTCTTCCATGTCAACTTCGACTCTTGCGGATCTTCATACTGACTTATGCCACCCTGGCGTTACCCGTATGTTGCACTTTGTGCGATCTAAAAATCTCCCATTTTCTACGGAAGAAGTGAAAAGAACGTGCTCCACTTGTAGAATTTGCGCGGAATTAAAACCGTAATTCTTCCGTCCGTCGGATGGCTCGCTCATACACGCTACACAGCCTATGCAGCGACTCAGCATTGACTTTAAAGGGCCATTGCCTTCCTCAACGCGAAACACCTACTTGCTTACTATGGTGGACGAATATTCACGCTTTCCCCTGTCCCAATATGTTTACTTCCACAGTGATCAAATGCCTCGATCAGGTCTTTTCCCTTTGCGGTACGGCCAATTTCATCCACTCTGATCAGGGTCCCTCCTTCATGTCAAGCGAACTCAAAAGTTATCTTTCCCAACGGGGAATCGCCACAAGTAAAACGACACCCTATCATCCTATTGGAAACGGACAGGTTGAGAGATACAACGCTATCATTTGGAACACTGTTCGTCTTGCACTGAGGTCACACAATCTACCAGGCCAGCAGTGGGAAACTATGCTCCCTGACGCGTTGCATTCCATCAGGTCTCTTCTTTCTACATCCACCAATGTTACTCCTCACGAACGATTCTTCGGGTTCCAGCGACGCTCCACTCATGGGACGTCCCTACCATCATGGTTGGCAGCTCCTGGCTCCGTGCTGCTCCAAAGATTCGTCCGATCCTCCAAGAGTGATCCCCTCATCGACGAGGTGGAACTAACGGATGTCAATCCTACGTACGTGCGGTACCCTGATGGCCGGGAGTCCACAGTTTCACTTCGGGATCTGGCTCCCTGCCCAACTGGTCCCACGGACCCAATCGATAGAGAGATCCATATTAACGACGCCGATACTCCGCGCTCCTCCAAGGATGATGCCCTACCCGGGACATCAAGGAATCTGCCAGCTACTCCGCTGGATCAACCCGGGGAACAGAGCGCTCCCCGCGGGATGGCCACCCGAAGCCAGGAAGCCGGTCAATCATCGGCTACTGAGCAGGATGAAGCCAGCTCTGCGCCGGTGGGGACCCACACCCGGAGTCACGATCTCCCCAGTCCCCCTCAGGTCGATCGAGGCGATACGGGCACTGCCAGCCCGTCGGTACGAACCAAGCGACCTAGGGACCAAGACACGGTCCGAGGAGACGTGTCTTCCAGCCACAAACGGAGATCCAAACGACTGTGGCTATTCGTAGTCCGATTAATCCAATAGAAGGAAGTCGCCGGACTTCCAATCTTTCAGGCGGGAAGAATGACATGAATCTTGTCATTCATGTGGAAATGACTTATGAAATAATACTGGGCGGCCTGCTGGTGGCGCTGTCCAGGGAGAGTATAAATACTCGGGCACGGGCCCAGCTTGCGTGGGACATTCTTAACAGGAACTAGTGAAGGACACAACTAGATCTCCATGTTGTAAAACAGTTGATTAAAGCTTTGTTTAACACTTAGACCAAGTGCCTAGTAGTTTTCTTACATCAGGGATCACATTTAAAAACACACTAAAACATTAAATAAATTTTTAAAAAAATATTATATATTTAAATTAATTAAAATGACATTTAATTAAATATTTTAAACAAAAATGTAATTTTTTGAAAAAATAATTAAATGTTTTTACGCGGCTAAAAATAAACTTACCTTTTTTAAAAGTATTATTAATTTATAAATTAGTGATCAAATTTTATTTTTCTATTTTTTTAAACTCTTATGCTGGTAAAAGTAAGCCTTACGCATGCTTTTACCAAGCGTAAGAATTTGACAGGCTTTCAGCAGGCGGAAGTTGCACAACTCTCCACCAGCTGAGGTCCATCTCCTGGGCATGCGGATGATCTGTCAAGAAGATCCTTGACAGATCGCAAGTGCCGGGTTTTAGCGCATGCGTTGAATATATTTAAGGTGGAGATAGACAGATTTTTGAAAGGTAAGAGAGTCAAGGGTTATGGGGAGCGAGCAGGGAAGTGAAATTGAGGCCAAGGTCAGATCAGCCCTGATCTTATTGAATGGCGGAGCAGGCTCAAGGGGCCAAATGACCTACTCCTGCTCCTACGTCTTATGTTCTTATAATTATAGAGTAGAGAGACTTTAACTACCCCAAAATTGAATGGGGCAGAGAAGGAGAGGAATTTCTGAAGTGTGTTCAGGAGAATTGTCTTGATCAGTGTAGTTGCCGCCCAACAAGGAAGGGGGCATTGCTGGATCTAGTCCTGGGGAATGAAGTGGGTCAAGTGGAGAATATCACAGTCGGGGAGTATCTCATGAATAGTGATCATAGTATCATAAGGTTTAGATTAATTATGGAGAAGGACAAGGAGCAATTTAGAACAAAAATACTTAACTGGAGGAGGGCTAATTTTAGTGAATTGAGGAGGGATCTGGCCCGGGTAAATTGGAGTCAAAGACTGACAGGCAGAAATTTAATGGGCGGCCTTTAAAGCAGAGATTGTTCGGGTACAGTCTAGGCACATTCCTACAAGGGGGAAAGGGAGTACAACCAAAGCCAGAGCTCCCTGGGTGACAAAGGAGTTAGAAAATAGGATGAAGCAGAAAAAGGGGCGTATGTCAATATCTGCTTGTTAATACAAGGGAGAATCAGGTTGAACATAAAAAGTACAGAGGTGAAGTGAAAAAGGAAATAAGAAGGACAAAGAGAGAGTACGAGAATAGATTGGCGGCTAACATAAAAGCGAATCCAAAGGACTTCTATAGGCATATTAACAGTAAAAGGGTTGTCAGAGAAGCAGTGGGTCTGATTAGGGACCAAAATGGAGATCTATTGGTGGAGACAGGTGAAGACATGGCTGAGGTACTAAATGAGCACTTTGCATCAGCGTTTACCAATGAAGAGGACTTTGCGAAAGCTACATTAAACGAGGAGGTTGCCGGGATACTGGATGAGATAAAAATAGATAAAGAGGAGGTACTGGAAAGGCTGGCAATACTTAATGTGAATAAATCACCTGGTCCAGAATGGATGCATGTTAGGTTGCTGAAGGAAGTAAGGGTAGAAATTGCGTAGGTGCTGGCCACAATCTTCCAATCCTCCTAAGATACAGGGGTGATGCCAGTGGACTGGAGGATTGCAAATGTTACACCCTTGTTCAAAAGAGGGGAGAAGAATAAACCTGACAATTACAGGCCAATCAGTTGGCAAGCTTTTAGAAAAAACTATCTGGGAGAAAATTAACAGCCACTTGGCCAAACATGGACTAATAAAGGAGAGCCAGCACGGATTTGTTATGGGCAAATCTTGTTTGACTAACTTGATTAAGTTCTTTGATAAAGTAACACAGAGTGTTGATAAGGGTAGTGTGGTTGATATTGTGTATATGGACTTTCAAAAGACATTTGATAAAGTCCCACGTAATAGACTTGCTAGCAAAATTGAAGCCCATGGGATTAAAGGGGCAGGGGCAGCATGGATACAAAATTAGCTAAGGGACAGAAAACAGAGTGTAGTGGTGAATGGTTGTTTTTCAGACTGGAGGGAAGTATACAGTGGTGTACCCCAGGGGTTGGTATGAGGACCACTGCTCTTTTTGATATATATTAATGACCTGGACATGGATTACAGGGCATAGTTTCAAAGATTGCAGATGACATGAAACTCAGAAATGTAGTAAACAGTGACAAGGATAGTAGCAGACTTCAGGAGAATGTAGACAGACTGGTAAAAAGGGCAGACACATGACAAATGAAATTTAACGCAGAGAAATGTGAAGTGATGTATTTTGGTAAGAAGAATGAGGAGAGGCAGTATAAACTAAATGGTACAATTTTAAAGGGGGTGCAGGAACAGAGAGACCTGGGGGTGTATGTACACAAATCTTTGAAGGTGGCAGGACAAGTTGAGAAGGCTGTTAAAAAAGCATGCAGGATTCCTTGGCTTTATAAATAGATGCATAGAATACAAAAGCAAGGAAGTTATGCTAAACTTTTATAAATCACTGGTTAGGCCTCAGCAGGAGTATTGTGTTCAATTCTGGGTGCCACACTTTACGAAGGATGTCATGGGCCTGGAGAGGGTGCAGAGGAGATTTACTACAATGTACCAGGGACGAGGGATTTGTTACGGGGAGAGACTAAAGAAGCTGGTACAAAAGCAAAATACTGCAGATGCTGGAAATCTGACAAGAGGTCATCGACCTGAAACGTTAACTTTGTTCCTCTCTCCATAGATGCTGCCTGACCTGCTGAGTATTTCTAGCATTTTCTGTTTTTATTTTATATTAGAGAAGCTGGTATTGTTCTTCTTAAAGCAGTGCAGGTTAAGGGGAGATGTAATAGAGGCATTCAAAATCATGAAGGGTTTTGATTAAGTAAATAAGGAGAAACTGTTTCCACTGGCATGCAGGTTGGTAACGAGAGGACACAGATTTAAGGTAATTGGCAAAAGAGCCAGAGTGAGATGAGGAGAATTTTTTTATGCAGCGAGTTATTATGATCTGGAATGCACAGTATGAAAGGGTGGTAGGAGCAGATTCAATAGTAACTTTCAAAAGGGAATTGGATAAATACTTGAAGGAGAGAAAACTGCAGGGCTATAGAAAAAGAGCAGGGGAGTAGAACTAATTGTACAGCTCTTTCAAAGAGCCAGCAATTGCATGATTGGCCTCCTTCTGTGCACCAAGATTCTATGGGCTAAAAATTCAGTTGGTTGCGCCTCCCGTTAGCGCCTTAAGAGGGCGCTAATGGGGCGCAAAGCAGCTAGCGCCCGGGCGCAGCGATGTTTGCGCCGCTCGCGAACTTAACTAGACATTTTGCGGCGGCGCTAAACTTTATCGCCGCGATCTCCTGCGCGCGCAGATTGTGACGTCATACGAGAGTGCAACGCCCTTGTGGCGCCCCGGAGCATAATTTCAGTGGCGCCCCCATCCTTACCGCCTGGCGCATCCAACGACCGGTAGAGTGGAACGCTAACAATCGCTGTGGGGCTGGGGGGGGGCGCTATTTAAAGGGGGCCTCTTCCTGTCTTTCTCTGTGGTTGACATTTTTGCACCACTCGTTCTGAGAGAGAGAGAGAGATTCGGAGAGAGAGAAAGAGAGACTTGTGCATTGAGTCAACGCTGTGTGAGGTAGTTTTGGCTACTGATCCTAACTTCGCTGGTACTTTGGTTTCTGGCCTTCATAACTTTGCTTGCTAAGAGACTATGGGGGCTGCACTGATGGGGGCGTCGTCCTGCGCCAGCTGAATCGGAGGACACAGAGACGCAGAGAGAGAGTGGCAATGATGGCCAGATGGAGAAGGGCCAACAGGCATCTGTACAGGAGAGCTTACCCTCCCAGGGTATATCGTGGCCAGCTCTCCTACATTCATATGTCTGATGAGCAGTGTCTGCGAAGGCTGCGCTTCAGCAAGGAGGTGGTCACTGAGCTCTGCCACCTGCTGCAGCCAGATCTGCTGCCTCAACTGAGGTCCAGGACGTCTCTGTCGGTGGCAGTGAAGGTCACAGTGGCTCTGAACTTTTATGCTACTGGCTCATTTCAATCTGCTGTTGGGGACATCACCAATCTCTCCCAGTTCGCGGTGCATTGCTGCATCCGGCACGTCACAAATGCCCTCTTTAAAAGGAGACGAGAGTTCATCTCTTTCCCCATGACCCCAGACAAGCAGCAAGAACGCGCTCTGGGCTTTGCGAGGATAGCGGGCTTCCCCATGGTGCAGGGCGCCATTGACTGCACGCATGTGGCTTTGCGTGCTCCGCATGAGAATGCCGAGGATTTCCGGAACAGAAAGGGGTTCCATTCCTTGAATGTTCAGTTGGTCTGTGACCACAGACAGCTGATACTCGCTGTCAATGCCCACTATCCTGGCAGCTGCCATGATGCATTCATCCTGCGCCAGACTACTGTGGCAGAACTTTTCGAGGCACCGCATCAGCCAGTTGGTTGGCTTCTCGGGGACAAGGGGTATCCACTGAGCACCTGGCTGATGACACCGCTCCGTACGCCCAACACCCCTGCTGAGCTGCGGTACAACGAGAGCCATCAAGCTACCAGGAACATCGTTGAGCACACAATCGGCGTGCTCAAGCAACGGTTCCGCTGTCTGGACCATTCTGGAGGAGCCCTGCAGTACTCGCCTGAGCGAGTTTCCAACCTCGTAGTTGTGTGCTGCATGCTGCATAACATGGCAATCCTCAGGACCCAGCCAATGCCACCAGGCCTTGGAGCACCACCAGAGGAGGAGGAGGAAGAGGAGGAAGAGGAGGAGGAGGATGATCAGCAGCAGCACCAAGGCGTGAGGGCGGCCCACAATGGTGAAACTGCAAGGGCCGTCCGTCAGCGGCTGATAGCAAGCCGCTTCTAGGCCCCTGCTGTGGAAATGGCTTCTGCCATTGAGAACAGCATGAATGAACCCAACACGCAACCCCTAAGCCGGCCAAGGCACCAATGATTCCAAACACCAAACATGTATATTTTGAGTACGAAAACTTATTTATTTTACAAACTCTGTGTGTGTCATTTCTTCATGACAAACTCATACAAATAAACACAAAAAAACAGTCATTACCATAACTGGTTCTCACAACCTGGAGATCATGTGCAAAACACTCAACAAAAGTTTGACCACGAACCTCGGCCTTTAATAAAAAAATGACCAGCATTTTGTCACACCTCCTACATCGACGGTGAACTCCTTCCCGTGCGCCCTTCCCCCCTTCTTACCCTACTGCTCCTCCGTAATGGGACCTCAGTGGCTGCAGCAAGGCTGGTGGAAGGCTGCTGACTGTCAGGCCCTGACAATGCAGATGCCCTTGAGGGACGGCCTCGACCAGTTCTGGGCCTGGAGGGCCCGGCTGCAGACTGCACCAACTCTGCATGGGCGGCAGCAGTCTGTCCTACAGGCGGTGGCAACTGCAGTGGAGAAGTGACAGTGGTGGCAGCAGGAATGCTGTCATCTTGAGCGAGGACAGCAACTCCCTGCTCAACCGGCACACTGGCACTCCCACGGGGCAGCACCTCAGCATCCGGAGCAATCTGCTGGAGCACAGATTGCTGGCCTGCTGCGGCGCGGTGAGAGCCCCGGGGAAATGTGTCTGAACCAGCGAGGATGGCAGCAGACAGTGCTCGCGTGGCCTCAATCTGAGTCTGCATGAGAGCAGTCTGAGATTGAATTGCAGCACTGAGCTTCAGTGTCGCATCCGCCTGCGCTGCAGCGAAGTGCTCCACACTCCTTGCCAGTGCTTCAATGCATTCGGGCACCCTACCCACTGCAGCCATGAGCTCAGTGTGCATGCCCACCGCCTGGGTGTTCATTTCCGCGATCAGCCGCTCCTCCTCTGCGTGCAGTGCAGCAGGACACGCTGGCCTACTCTCCCTCCGGGGAGAAGGCCCCCGTTCTTCCCTACCCCCATGGCGTTGCTGCAGCCCGCTGGGTCCTGGAGCTTCACCCTCATCAGACCCTTCCCCCCTGCTCCCCTCCAGGGAAGGCGTGTTCCCAGTGTCGGCATGGGCTTTCTCGGGAGAGGGTGGCACTGATGCTCCGGCTTCCTCTTCCTCCTCGGCTGCAGCTTCACTCCCACTGGCAGCTTCAGGGCCCGTCTCCTCAGCTGGTGAATCACCATCTGAAAGCAGGGAGGTACAAGAGTGGCTTTAGCGTGAGGACAGGGTGGCAGTAAGGGAGGAATAAGTGCAGCGAGTTAGTAAGTTGGATTGAAAGTGTCAAAGGCTGGTGTTGTGAGGGACAAGTGGAAGGAGAGAGGACAAAAAGGTGATGACCTTACCATTTTGTGGTAACACAATACAGCTTCCTGTGACTCGAACTTTATTGCATCACTTCCTGTGATTAGTCCAGGATAAATACTGGACTGATCAGTTGGATCCTGGAGAGGCATAGAGTAAGACCTCTTTTGTATGTAGCACCTTTTTAGTTGATTAAAGCTTACTTTAAGTTCACCTCGCGTAAGGCTCATTCTTACGACAATTTAATCAACTTTGGAAAACTTCGCACTCAAACTTTTTGGACGAACTCGGAGCTAAGGATCCAGGGAATCACCCATCATGGAAAACATCCTTAAACCATCGCGTCTTGACTTGGACCCAAACACCCCAGCAGCCGGTAAGGTGTGGAAACACTGGTATCGCACGTTTGAGAATTTTCTTGAGTATTGCAAAGCTGATGATAACTCAAAGTTGCGGATACTCATCAACTGTGTCACCCCGAATGTATTTCAGTATGTGGAGACTGGGACAGTTATGAGGAGGCAATTCAGACGCTTAAGAGACTATATACTAAGACACCGAATGAGGTCTATGCTAGACATCTACTAGCTACAGCCCAACAAGGGCCGGAGGAATCCATTGATAAATTCCTCCAAGAGCTTCGCAGACTTAGTATGGACTGTAACTTTCGGGCAGCCTCAGCTGAGCTATACCGCGAAGAAATGATCCGTGATGCTTTCATCTGCGGGCTTGCCTCCCCATTTATACGCCAGCGTCTACTGGAAAGTAAGACACTTGAGCTTCAGAGAGCTTATGACATGGCTTGCTCTCTAGATCTGGCAGAAAGAAATGCAGACCTTTATACAGTGCCCAGACCTCGGTCTACTGCCTTAACTACAGTCAGGCAATTTAAGAGGCCACAGGTGAACTCTATTAGGGAGGACTTTATCCCTGACGATCGATCTGATGACTTCACTGATGAAGAGGATGATGACCCCACTGTGGCAGCCTCTTGGCAATCTAAGAAATGCTTCTTTTGTGGTGATGAGTTTCACCCTCGGAGATTCTGCCCTGCTCGCAATGCGTTTTGCAGTCATTGCAACAAAAAGGGTCATTTTGTAAAGGTTTGCCTATCAAGAGCCTCTACGAGGGCTTATCAAGCTAAGTCCTACTGAACTGCCCCGGTAAGGGCCTATCAGATGTTCCAGCTAAAAACTATCGTGCTTCCTCTCGGGTTTCTCTCGAAGAAACACACCGAGAGTTTCAGCCACTCTTTGTGCAACGACACCAATTACAGCTGCTTGTCCTCAGAACCTATTCCATGCAGCTACAAAAGCATCAATTAATGGACATACTTTAGATGCCTTAATTGACTCAGGTAGCACTGATAGTTTCATTAGGGAACAGACTGTTGCAGAGTTAAAGCTACATGTTTTCCATCGGACCAGGCAATTGCGATGGCTCAGTCATCACTTAATACCAGAATTTCTGGCTTCTGTGTATGTTGAAATAAAGCTTAATGGTCACAGGTATCCCTCCACCCGGCTTTCGGTGCTCAAGGACTTATGTAGTGATCTTATCTTAGGGCTGGATTTTCAAAAGCAGCATAAGAAGCTCACCATTGAGTTCGGCGGATCCAAACCTGAACTCACTATTTCTAATATACGACCTCGATTACCGTTCTGTGCATTGTCAGCAGCTTCACTGGATGAACCCTCACTGTTTACCAGTATCCCTCCGCGATGCAAACCGATTATAACAAAGTCACGACGTTTCAGTCAGGAAGACCAGTCTTTTATTGCGGCTGAGATTTCTCGGCTTTTAGCAGAGGATATCATCGAGCCTTGTTCGTCGCCATGGCGCGCCCAGGTCGTTATTGTTAAGAACCCTCTACAACCTCACAAGAAACGGCTGTGCATTGACTATTCACAGAACATCAATCAATATACGAACTTGGACGCATACCCATTGCCGCGCATCGATGATATGGTTAATAAACTGGCTGAGTACACGGTGTTCTCAACATATGATCTGAAAAGTGCCTATCATCAGGTACCCTTGAAGGTCTCAGACAAGCAGTATACAGCCTTTGAAGCCAATGGACGGCTGTATCAATTTCGTCGCCTCCCCTTTGGGGTCACTAATGGAGTGGCTGTCTTCCAGCGAGCAATGGATGACCTGGTCAAACAGGAAGACTTGAAGGATACGTTTCCTTATCTGGACAATATTACTGTTGCAGGTCGCAATCAGCGGGAACATGACGCCAATCTCCAACGATTTTGGGATGCACTCCAGCACCGTAATTTGACATTGAATGCGGCTAAATCCATTGAGTCACAACCAACTATCAACATCCTTGGCTATTGTGTGGGCAATGGCATCATTAAACCTGACCCTGAAAGGCTTCGCCCACTCCAAGAACTCCCGCCACCTAAGAATCCGGCCTCCTTGCGCCGGGCCCTCGGCCTGTTTGCATACTATGCGAAATGGATTCCTAACTTCTCGGACCGAATCCAACCTCTACTGAAGGCCAGCACATTCCCACTAGACACAGCGGCTGTTGCAGCCTTTAACCTCCTGAAAAAAGCAGTTGGAGAAAGCGGCTCTTCACTCCATCGATGAGAGTCTTCCTTTCGTGGTTGAGTGTGATGCCTCGGAGGTGGCGATCTCGGCCACTCTGAATCAGGAAGGTCGTCCGGTGGCATTTTTGTCCAGGACTTTTCAAGGGGCTGAGCTACATTATCCTCCAGTCGAGAAAGAAGCTACAGCCATCATAGAGGCAGTACGGAAGTGGAGTCATCTCCTGGCTCGCCAGCACTTTACCTTAATCACGGACCAGCGATCGGTCGCCTTCATGCTCGATAATCGAAAACGGACCAAAATTAAAAATAATAAAATCCAGCTTTGGCGGCTGGAATTGGCCTCTTTTGGTTACACCATCACTATCGACCTGGCAAGGAGAATGTGGCTCCGGATACCCTCACACGAGCATTCTGCTCCGCCATGGCACCCTCTACGCTCGTAGACATCCATGATGAGTTGTGTCATCCAGGCGTTACTCGCATGCTGCACTTCGTGCGGTCCCGAAATCTCCCATTCTCTACCGGGGATGTAAAGAAGATGTGCTCGGACTGCAGAGTCTGTGCGGAATTGAAACCTCGGTTTTTCCGCCCCTCGGGTGGTATACTCATACATGCGACCCAGCCAATGCAAAGGCTTAGCATCGATTTTAAGGGGCCGTTGCCCTCTTCGACTCGCAACACTTATCTATTAACCATGGTCGATGAGTATTCTCGTTTTCCGTTTGCCTTTCCCTGCCCCAATATGCTGACGACCACGGTTATCAGCTGCCTTGAACAGGTATTTGCTTTCTGTGGCATGGCATCCTATGTTCATTCAGATCGGGGCCCTTCTTTTATGTCGGGAGAACTCAAGGCCTATCTCTCGGAACGGGGTATTGCTGCCAGCAAACGACGCCTTATCATCCGGTCGGGAATGGGCAAGTCGAGCGTTTTAACGCTATCATCTGGAATGCGGTACGTCTGGCTTTGAGATCTCGGGGCCTACCCAACCAGCAATGGGAAGCAGTACTTCCAGACGCATTACACTCCACACGGTCCCTCCTTTCGACCGCCACAAATACGACGCCTCATGAACGGTTCTTCCGATTTCAGCGTCGCTCATCCTATGGGATATCTCTCCCGTCGTGGCTGACTGCACCGGGACCAGTGCTACTCCGAAGATATGTCCGGGCGTCTAAGAATGACCCCCTGGTAGATGAGGTTGAGCTCACTGACGTCAACCCTACCTACGCCTATATTCAGTATCCTGACGGTCGGGAATCTACCGTGTCATTGCGGGATCTGGCTCCCTGCCCGCCGAAACATAGAGGGACACCAGGGGATGATATTGTACCAGGCACATCTCTGGGCTTGCCAGGTGCCTCTCATCATGATCGGGATCTGACGCCGGCTGGTACCTCACTCCAGCGTGCCGACCTGGGGCAGACTGACTATGAGCCCGTCGGGGCTCGCACGCGCAGCCACGATCAACCCTGTACCATACGCTCAGAAACGGATCTGCCACAGCCCTGCCCGACACCCATTCGGGTACCAGTACACAGTCAGGATCGTTCTGACCCCTCACAGAGCGGGCTGGAGCACTCGGACTCTGGTCCATGGCCCGCAGCGGGTAAACGGGCTAGGGGCCCTCTACCGCTACGAGAACCCAAACGGGTGCGGCTCTCCCTCGTCCAGCGGCTACGAAATGGAGGGAGCATCCGGCCTCCTAATCTTTTGGGGGGGGAGAATGTGGTAACACATTACAGCTTCCTGTGACTCGACTATCACACTTCCTGTAATCAGTCCAGGATAAATACTGGACTGATCAGTTAGATCCTGGAGAGGCATAGAGTAAGACCTCTTTTGTATGTAGCACCTTTTTAGTTGATTAAAGCTTACTTTAAGTTCACCACGCGTAAGGCTCATTCTTACGACCTACCATTGCTGTCCAGAACGGGGTCGGCGTCTCCAGTGGCGACGGGACCGATCACCCGGCTTGCCACAATCCTGTGGACGCGCTCCTCAAGATCGCTGAGGGGTTGCAGCTGAGGCCGCCCTCCACCTGTCCGTTGCTGCTGTCTCCTATTATGCGCCAGCTTGGCCTGCAAGAAAAAGGACGGCGTCTGAGTAAATATACAGCCATGGTCTTGCCTGATGTGCCTCCCATAGGTGAATAGCCCTTACTGTACTACAGCCATGGTCTTGCCTGATGTGCCTCCCATAGGTGAATAGCCCTTACTGTACTACAGCCATGGTCTTGCCTGATGTGCCTCCCATAGGTGAATAGCCCTTACTGTATGCAAAGTGTGGAATGTGTGTGTGTGCTTCATGAAAGGGCCATAGGTGTTGGATGAGTGCTGTTAGTTGTGGTTTTAAGACCCTCTGGCCATAGAGTGAGGTTGAGATGGAGGGATGGAGAGGTATTGCAAAAAAGCCACTCACCCTGACGACCCGAGTGAGGTCGTTGAACTTTTTCCGGCATTGGACATGGGTCCTGGGCACCATGCTCCTGGAGGAGATGTACTGAGCCACCTCCCTCCACACTCTTCTGTAGTCGCGCGGCAAAGGCCTCCTGCCACTTTCTGGGTACAGTATTGCTCCTCGGCACTCCACCGCGCAAACCAGAGCATCCAAGGCCCGCTCGCTGAAGCGCTGAGCTCGTTCTCTCGCCCTCTCCATCCTTGGCTGGAAAATGGAATCTCAGGTCTCTCCAGGTCGAGATTCAAGGCTGCAATGAGCAGGGTGTGGCTGGGGAGCAAGATCGCCCCCCCCCCTTTAAGAACTGGCCGGCGCCAGTGTGTCTGTGTTCCCTCGCTAACTGGCAGCACCTGCGCTGTGCTCGCGCTCTGAGTTAGCGCCTCACTCCTCGGCCTTTGCGCCTTAAGACAGGTGTGCAGCGCCTGATTTAGCGCTCCAATCACCTCCCGGGGCGTTAAAACTCAAGTTTCCAGTCAGTGGTGATAATTAGCGCCAGGCGCTAATCTTTGCGCCCAGCCGATAATTGCGCCCCAAATGGGGCGATACTGAATTTTTCCCCCTATGACTCTATACCCAGCCACTGACCAATTATACCACCGACTACCCAGCTACTCACCCCAGTTAAACCCCAGAATACCCAGCCATTCACCCCAATTATACCTCAGAAGACCCAGCCACTGACCCCAATCATACCCCAGAATATCCAGCTTTGGCCCCCAACTCCTTCATGCCAACAGTCAGAATTTCAGTGATAGTCATCATTTTATATAAAAATACATGAACAGAATACAGTTTTCAAATTGTTCTCTTACTTCCCTACAATCACTCAACCCTAGTGATGCTCTAAGCAAAAGCCTACTCTCAAGATTTAAGGTGATTGGCAAAAGAACCAAAGGCGACGTAAGAAAAAACTTTTTTACGCAGCGAGTGGTTAGGATCTGGAATGCACTGCCTGAAAGGGTGGTGGTGACAGATTCAATCACAGCTTTCAAAAGGGAGTTGGATAAGTATCTGAAGGAAAGAAATTTGCAGGGCTACGGGGAAAGGGCAGGGGAGTGGGACTAGCTGAAGTGCTCTTGGAGAGAGGCGGCACGGGCTCGATGGGCCGAATGGCCTTCTTCCGCACTGTAACCATTCTATGATTCCAAGATAGCTTTTCCTGAAGTAAAAGGCTCTGTCCTTTTGCATTACAGGCTGCATGCATTCATAGGAACATAGGAACAGACATAGGCCATTCAGCCCTCAAGCTTGTTCTGCCATTCAATGTGATCATGGCTAATCTGTATCCCAACTCCACCCACCCACCTTGACTCCAGATCCCTTAATACCTTTGGTTAGCAAAAATCTATCGATCTCAGATTTAAAGTTATTAATTCAGCTAGCATCTATTGCTTTTTGGGGAGAGAGTTCTACGCTTCTAAGACGCTTTGTGTGAAGAAATATTTCCTAACTTATCTCTTGATTTTAAGGTCATGTGCCCTTGTCCTAGAGTCCCCCACTAGTAAAAAATGTTACACTTCATATAGACTGGACAAATCAAATCGGCAAAAGTAGTTTGGGGAACGAGTTCATGGAATGCATTTGAGACATTTTCCTAAAACAATACATCGTGGAACCAACCAGGGAAGAGGCTATTTTAGATCTTGTCTTGTGTAATGAGACAGGGTTAATTAGTAATCTCATAGTAAAGGAACCTCTGGGGAAGAGTGATCATAGAATTTCACACTGAGTTCAAGAGTGATGTACTTAGGTCCTAAATGAGAATATTAAACTTAAATAAAGCCAATTCCATAGGTACGAGGGGTAAGTTGACTAAGGTAGATTTGGAAATTAAATTAAAAGGTATGACGGTAGATAATCAATGATGAACATTTAAAGAAATATTTTGTAATTCTCAATGAATATACAATCCATTGAAAAATAAAAACTCCATGGGAAAAGTGATCCATCCATGGCTAACTAAAGAAGTTAAGGGTAGTATTAGATTAAAAGAATAGGCTTATAATGTTGCCAAGAAGAGTAGTAAGCTGGAGGATTGGGAGAGTTTTAGAAACCAGCAAAGGATGACCAATAAATTGATAAACAGGGAGAAAATAGAATGAGAGTAAACTAGCAAGAAATAGAAAAACAGATTGAAAGAGCTTCTATAAGTATGTAAAAAGGAAGAGAGTAGCGAAAGTAAATGTGGCTCCCTTGGAGGCTGAGACAGGTGAAATTATAATGGAGAATAAGGAAAGGGCAGAGACATTAATCCAATATTTTGTATCTGTTTCACAGTAAAAGACACAGAAAACATACCAGAAACAGTGGGGAGTCAAGGGTCTAATGAGAGTGAGGAACTTAAAGAAATTAAGCTTAGTAAAGAAAAAGTACTGGAGAAATTAATGGGACTAAAAGCCAACAAATCCTTTGGACCTGAAGGCCTACATCCTAGGGTTCTAAAAGAGGTGGCTGCAGAGATAGTGGATGTATTGGTTGTGATCTTCCAAAATTCCCTAGATTCTGGAATGGTCCCGGTAGATAGGAAGGTAGCAAATGCAACACTGCTATTCAAGAAAGAAGGGAGAGAGAAAACAAGTAACTACAGGCTAGTTACCCTGACATCAGTCGTTGGGAAAATGCTGGATCCCATTATTCAGGAAGGGGTAACAGGGCACTTAGAAAATCATAATATGATTAGGCACAATCAACAAGGTTTTATGAAAGGGAAATCGTATTTGACAAATCTATTAGAGATTTTTGAGGATGTAACTAGCAGGGTAGAAAAAGTGGAACCAGTGGATGTAATATATTTGGATTTTCAAAATGCATTCGATAAGGTACAACACAAAAGGTTGTTACACGAGATAAGGGGTTGGGGGTAATATGGATAGAGGATTGGTTAAAGAACAGAAAACAAAGAGTAAGAATAAATGGATCATTTTCCGGTTGGCATGGCTCTTACTAGTGGGATGCCACAAGGATCAGTGCTGGGGCCTCAGCTACTTACAATCTATATTAATGACGTAGATGAACGGACTGAGTGTAATGTATCCAAGTTTGCTGATGATACAAAGCTAGGTGGGAAAGTAATAATAAAAACAGAAAATGCTGGAAATACTCAGCAGGTCAGGCAGCATCTGTGGAGAGAGAAACAGAGTCAACGTTTCAGGTCAATGACCCTTCATCAGTTCTGAGTATTTCCAGCATTTTCTGTTTTTATTTCAGATTTCCAGCATCCGCAGTATTTTGCTTTTGTATGGGTGGGAAAATAAGCTGTTATGAGGACACAAAGAGCCTGCAAAAGGATATAGACGGGTTAAGTGCATGGGCAATAAGGTGGCAAATGGAGTATAACGTGGGGAAATGTGAGGTTATTCACTTTGGTAGGAAGAATAGAAAAACAGAATATTTTTTAAATATTGGGAAATTATTAAATGTTGGTGTTCAGCGGGGTTTGGGTGTCCTTGTGCACGAAATACAGAAAGTTAACATGCAGGTACAGCAAGCAATTAGGAGGGCAAATTGTAAGAAATTGTGGATTGAAAGAAATAATAGTCTGTTACGGGTTCCCTAGATCAGCAGTTTGCCTAAGTTGATGACACAAAGATTCCAGTCATGTCAGAAAAATAGCTGTACAGAGAGCTGAATTGCGAGGTCAGAACACAAAAACAGGCCTTCGAGTGGGCATAGGTAGGCTTGATGCAGCAAGGAGCTCTAGGATAAACAAGCTGTCTACGAGAGGGCAACAAGACCTTTAAAACAGAGATAAGGAGGAAAATGACCTCATGAGGCTGGGAGGGGGCTGTTAGAGGTCCCTTGTAAGTGGACAATGGGATGGGTAAAAATGATTGACACCAGGTATCCACCAGCCAATCGAAATAAGGTATAGAAACAGACGACAGAGAGGGGAAAACAGGCAGCTGGGATGAAAGCTTCCCCGAGGTGGCTACGGCCTTACACCTTGGTCAAGTTTAGCCTATGAGGTGGATCAATGCTGGCTGACGACCTTACACCTCCAACAGCTCGAGGGACGACCCAACGGAAGTTACTGCTGCCACAGACTGCAGGAATCCACCCAATCCAAGTCCACTGTACTGCCTTACCGTCCGTTTCGTTCTGTTCCAGGGCCGTAGATCACCCTCATCTGTCACAGGTTGTATGTCTACTGTATCTATTTCAATCGCATGTAGTAGTATCTGAGTTATGCTTAAACTGTAGCTCTCTAATAAAAAGCCTTACAACTCCTAAGACCCTTTGGGTAATCTGTGTGTGACCTGTGATCCAAATCTTACAAAATGGTATGTTGGCCTTTATTGTGAGGGGGTTGAAGTACATGAGTAAGGAAGTCTTGCTGTAATTGTACAGGGCTTTGGTGAGACCACATTAGGAGTGCTGTGTACAGTTTTGGGGGGAAAAATTCAGTTGGTTGCGCCTCCCATTAGCGCCTTAAGAGGGCGCTAATGGGGCGCAAAGCAACTAACGCCCGAGCGCAGCGATGTTTGCGCCGCTCGGGAAATTAACTAGACATTTTGCGGCAACGCTAAACACTACTGCCACGATCTCCTGCGCCGGCAGATCGTGACGTCAGTCGAGTGCGCAACACTCCGGTAGCGCCCCGGAGCGTATATTGAGTGGCGCCCCCTGCCTCACCGCCTGCCGCTAAGCAACAACAGGTTGAGGGGAGCGTTTTGCAGTCAGGAAGGGACTGGGGGAGCGCTAATTAAAGGCGACCGCTTCCTGCCTTTTTTTGTTGGTGACATTTTTGAACCACGCATTCTGAGAGAGAGAGACACTTCTGGAGAGATTCAATGCTGTGTGAAGGAATTTTGGGTACTAAGCAGCACTTTGCAGGTTCATTTTGATTTACCCTTCCTTGTATCGATTTAGAAGAGACTGTGGGGGCTGCACTCTGAGCTCTTTCCCTGGTTCTCTCCATTGATCTTTCCAGCAGATTTGATGTACAGGTCTCTCCAGGCCACGATTCAAGGCTGCAATGAGCAGGATGTGGATGGAAAGCAAGATCAGCCCTCCCCTTTAAGAACTGGCAGGGGCCATTGTGTCTGTGTTCCATTGCTGACTGACATCACATGAGCTTCGCCAGTGCTCTGAGTTAACGCCTCGCTCCTCGGCCTTTGCGCCTTAAGACAGATGTGTAGCGCTTGATTTAGTGCTCCAGTCACCTCCAGGGGCGATAAAAGTCAAGTTTGCAGTCGGAGGTGATAATTAGCGCCAGGCGCTAATCTTTGCGCCCGGCCGATAATTGCGCCCCAAATGAGGCGATACTGAATTTTCCCCCCTGGTATCCTAAGGAAGGATATACTTGCCTTAGGTGCAATGAAGGTTCACTAGATTGATTTCTGGGATGAGAGAGTCCTATGAGGAGAGATTGTGTAGAATGGGCCTATATTCTCTGGAGTTTAGAAGAATGAGAGGTGATCTCATTGAAACATGTAAGATTCTAAGAGGGCCTGAGGGTAGATGGTGAGAGGTTGTTTCCCCTGGCTGGAGAGTCTAGAACTAGAGGGTGTAGTCTCAGGATAAGGGCTCGGCAATTTAGGACTGAGATGACTAGAAATTTCTTCACTCAGAGGGTTGTGAATCTTTGGAATTCTCTACCCCAGAGGGCTGTGGGTGCTCAGTCATTGAATATATTCAATGCTGAGATGGATAGATTTTTGGACTTGAGGGGAATCAAGGGATATGGGGATCGGGCGAGAAAGTGGAGTTGAGGTCGAAGATCTGACATGATCTTATTGAATGGCGGAGCATGCTTGAAAGATCACATGGCCTACTCCTGCTCCTATTTCTTATGTTCATATGTACTCTCTTTTGACCTTATCAATTCCTTACAAAATCATAAAAACTTCAATCAAATAATCTCTTAACTTTCTATATTCCAAGGAATACAAGCCTAGTTAAACCCTTAGAGCCCTGGAAACATTTTGATGAATCTGCACTGCATTCTTCCAATGCCAATACATTTTTTCTAATGTTCAGTGCTAGAACTGTACACAATATTCCAGATGTGATCTTACCAGGGCTTTGTATAGCTGTAGCAAAACTTCCTCCCCTTTATAGAAATAAAGGCTAACATTCATAGATTCATAGATAGATTCATAGAAACTTACAGTACAGAAGGAGGCCATTCGGCCCATCATGCCTGTGCTGTCTCTTTGAAAGAGCAGTTGTGCTTAGTCCCACACCCCCACTTTTTGACTGTAACCCTGTAAGTTGATCAACCTCAAGTATCTGTCCAACTCTGTTTTAAAATTATTTATGGAATCAGCTTCCACCACCTTTTCAGGTAGAGCGTTCCAGATCCCGACAACTCTCTGAGTGAAAAAATTTCTCCTCATCTTCCCTCTAGATCTTATTCTAATGATTCTGAATCTATGACCTCTGGTTATTGACCCACTCGCCAGAGGGAATATTGTTTCTCTATTTACTCTTATCAAAACCTCTCATCATCTGAAAATCTCTATTAGTTCACCTCTTAACCTTCTTTGTTCCAAGGAGAACAGTCCTAACTTTTCCAACCTTTCCTCATAACTGAAGTCCCTCATCCCTGGTAACATCCTGGTAAACCTCCTCTGTAGCCTTTCTAATGCCTTTACATCTTTCCTGAAATATGGTGCCCAGAATTGTCCACAATACTCCAGCTGAGGCCTAATCAGTGATTTTTTAAAGTTCTAGCATGATTTCTTTGCTTTTATATTCTATTCCTCCATTTATAAAACCAAAGTAACCCATATGCTTTTTGATCACATTATCAACTTGCCCTGTCACCTTTAAGGATTTGTGTATATGGACACCAAGGTCTCTCTGCTCATCTACACTTTTCATAAACTTGTCATTTATAGTATACTGTCTTTCTATATTAGTCCTCCCAAAGTGCATCACTTCACACTTCTCAGCATTGAACTCTATCTGCCATGCTTCTGCCCATTTCACCATCCTGTCTATGTCAGCCTGAAGCCTATAACTATCCTCATCATGATTTACTACTTTGCCAAGTTTTGTAACTTCTGCAAGCTTTATAATGCTGCTCCCTACACCCGAGTCTAGGTTGTTTATAAAAAGTTTATAAAGAGTAATGGACCCAAAACTGACCCTTGGGGAACACCACTGCAAACCACCTCCCAGTCTGAAAAACATCCACCACCACCACTCTTGCTTCCTGCCATTGAGCTAATTTTGTATCTATTCTGCGACTTTCCCCTTCATTCTATGGGCTTCTATCTTCTTAATAAGCTTCCTGTGTGGCACTTTGTCAAATGCCTTCCAAAAAGTCCATATATACATCTATTGTACTACTTTGATCAACCTTCTCTGTTACCATATCAAAGAATTCAATCAAGTTCATCAGATATGATTTACATTTTAACAAATCCATGCTGGCTCTCCTTGATTAATCCATGCCTTTCCAAAAGAAAGTTTATTTTGTCCCTGATAATTGTTTTCAGTAACTTCCCCACCATTGATGTAAGGCTGACTGGCCTGTAGTTTCCTGGTTGATCCCTATCCCCTTTCTTGAAATGGTAGTACAACATTAGCAACCCTCCAGTCCTCCAGCACTACTACTGTATTCAATGACGATTGAAAGATTGTGACCAATGTCTCTGCCAATTCTACCTTTGGTTCTTTCAGCAACCTAGGTGACATACCAACTTTCTGGACCAGGTGACCAGGTGACATACCAACTTTCAGTAATGCTAATCTTTTTAGTACATCTTCTCTATCTATTATAATCCTGTCCATAGCTTCCCTCCCCTATTTTAGTGTAACCATCACATCATCCTCTTCCTTTGTGAAAATAGAAACAAAGTACTCATTTAATACTTTTGCCATGTCCTCTGCCTCCACATGAAGATTTCCCTTTGGGTCCTTAATAGGCCCAACTTTTTCCCAAGAAAACCGCTTAAAATTTATGTTAATAAAAAGTTTTAGGGTTCAATTTAATGTTGCCTGCTAATCTTTTCTCATTACCTCTCTTTGCCTCCCGTATTAACTTTTTCAATTCCCTCCTGTACTTTCCATAATCTTCCTGGTTATTGATTGAATCTTGCTCCTGACATTTGTCATAAGCCTCCTTTTTCTGTTTTATTTTAACTTTTATTTCTTTTGTCATCCAGGGCACATTAGCTTTGAATGCTCTACCTTTTCCCTTCAAAGGAATATGCCTAGTTTCTACCTGAACTATCTCTTCCCTGAATGACCTCCATTGCTTCATTACTGCTTTACCCTGCAATCACCTTTTCCAATTTACCTGTGCTAGGCTCATTCTTAAATCACTGAAATTTAACGCAGAAAAGTCATAGGGGTAAAAATTCACTTGGTTGCGCCTCCCATTAGCGCCTTAAGAGGGCGCTAATGGGGCGTTAAGCCGCTAACGCCCGGGCGCAGCGATGTTTGCGCCGCTCGAGAACTTAACTTGAGATTGAGCGGCGGCGCTAAAACTTACCGCTGCGACCACCTGCGCGCGCAGATTGTGACGTCATTCCATGGTGCAACGCCCTTGGGGCGCCCCGGAGCGGAAATTGAGTGGCGCCCCCTGCCTTACCGCCTGGCGCTTCCAACGACCGGAAGACTGGAACGTTATCAATCGGTGTGGGGCTGGGGGGGGGCGCTATTTAAAGGGGGCCTCTTCCTGTCTTTTTCTGTGGTCGACATTTATGCACCACTCGTTCTGAGAGAGAGAGAGAGATTCGGAGAGAGAGAGAGAGAGACTTCTACATTGACTCAACGCTTTGTGAGGTAGTTTTGCCTATTCATCCTAACTTTGTTGCTACTTTAGTTGCTGTACCTCATTACTTTTCTGGCAAAGAGAATATGGGGGCTGCAATGATTGGGGGCGTCGTCCTGCACCAGCTGAATCGGAGGATACCAAGACGCAGACAGAGAGTGGCAATGATGGCCAGATGGAGGAGGGCCATCAGGCGCATGTACAGGAGAGCTTACCCTCCCAGGGTATATCGTGAACAGCTCTCCTACATCCATATGTCCGAGGAGCTGTGTTTGCAAAGGCTGCGATTCAGCAAGGAGGTGGTCACTGAGCTCTGCCACCTGCTGCAGCCAGATCTGCAGCCTCAGCTGAGGTCCAGGACGTCTCTGTCGGTGGCAGTGAAGGTCACAGTGGCTTTGAACTTCTACGCCACTGGCTCATTCCAAGCTGCTGTTGGAGACCTCGCCAATATCTCCCAGTTTGCGGTGCATCGCTGCATCCGGCAAGTCACCAATGCCCTCTTCAGAAGGAGACGAGACTTCATCTCTTTCCCTATGACCCCAGACAAGCAGCGTGACCGTGCTCTGGGCTTTGCGAGGGTAGCGGGCTTCCCCATGGTGCAGGGCGCCATTGACTGCACGCATGTGGCTTTGCGTGCTCCGCGAGAGAATGCAGAGGAATTCAGGAACAGAAAGGGGTTCCATTCCTTGAATGTGCAGTTGGTCTGTGACCACAGACAGGTGATACTCGCTGTCAATGCCCACTATCCGGGCAGCTGCCACGATGCTTTCATCCTGCGCCAGACTACTGTGGCAGAAGTTTTCGAGGCACCGCATCAGCCAGTTGGTTGGCTTCTGGGGGACAAGGGGTACGCATTGAGCACCTGGCTGATGACACCGCTCCGTACGCCAAACACCCCTGCTGAGCTGCGGTACAATGAAAGCCATCAAGCAACCAGGAACATTATTGAGCGCACAATCGGCGTGCTGAAACAACGGTTCCGCTGTCTGGACCATTCCGGAGGAGCCCTGCAGTACTCGCCTAAGCAAGTTTCAAACTTCGTAGTCGTGTGCTGCATGTTGCACAACATGGCAATCCTCAGGACCCAGCCAATGCCACCAGGCCTTGTAGCACCACCAGAGGAGGAGGAGGAAGAGGAGGAAGAGGACGAGGACGATGATCATCAGCAGCACCAAGGCGGGAGGGCGGCCCACAATGGTCAAACTGCAAGGGCCGTCCGTCAACGGCTAATAGCAAGCCGCTTCTAGGGCCCCTGCCATTGCTACCAACATTAGTCAACCCAGCACGCAACCCCTAAGCCGGCCAAGGCACCAATAATTCCAACCACCAGCCATGTATATTTTGAATACAAAAACTTATTTATTTTACAAGCTCTGTGTGTGTCAATTCCTCATGACAAACTCATAGAAATAAACACAAAAAAACAGTCAATAACATAACTGGTTCTCACAACCTGGAGATAATGTCCAAAACACTAAACAAAAGTTGGACCATGAACCTCGGCCTTTAATAAAAAAATGACCAGCATTTTGTCACACCTCCTACTTTTTGCCCTTCGAGGGTGATCTCCTTCCCTTGCGCACTTCCCCCCTTCTAACCCTACTGCTCCTCCGTAATGGGACCTCAGTGGCTGCAGCAAGGCTGGTGGAAGGCTGCTGCTCGTCAGACCCTGACACTGCAGATGCCCCTGAAGGACGGCCTCGACCACTTCTGGGCCTGGAGGGCCCGGCTGCAGACTGCACCAACTCTGCATGGGCGGCAGCAGTGGAGAAGTGACAGTGTTGGCAGCAGGAATGCTGTCATCGTGAGAGAGGCCAGCAACTCCCTGCTCGCCCGACACACTGGCACTCCCACGGGGCAGCACTTCAGCATCCGGAGCAATCTGCCGGAGAACAGATTGCTGGCCTGCTGCGGCGTGGTGAGAGCCCCGGGGACATGTGAACGAACCATCGAGGTTGGCAGCAGTCTGTGCTCGCGTGGCCTCCATCTGAGTCTGTATGAGAGCAGTCAGAGGTGGGATCACGACAGCCAGTGACTGAATTGCAGCACTAAGCGTTAGTGTGGCATCCGCCTGTGCTACAGCGAAGTGCTCCACACTCCTTGCCAGTGACTCAATGCAATCGGGCACCCTTCCCACTGCACCCATGAGCTCAGTGTGCATGCCCACCGCCTGGGTGTTCATTTCTGCAATCAGCCGCTCCTCCTCTGCGTCCATTGCAGTAGGAGTGTCTGGCATACTCTCCCTCTGGGGAGAAGGCCCCCGTTCTTCCCTACCCCCCCCATGGCGTTGCTGCAGCCCGCTGGGTCCTGGAGCTTCACCATCATCAGCCCCTTCCCCCCTGCTCCCCTCCGGGGAAGGCGTGTTCCCAGTGTGGGCATGGGCTTCCTCGGGAGAGGGTGGCACTGATGCTCTGGCTTCCTCTTCCTCCTCAGCTGCAGCATCACTCCCAGTGGCAGCTTCAGGGCCCGTCTCCTCAGCTGGTGAATCACCATCTGAAAGCAGGGAGGTACAAGAGTGGCTTTAGCGTGAGGACAGGGTGGCAGTAAGGGAGGAATAAGTGCAGCGAGTTAGCAAGTTGGATTGAAAGTGTCAAAGGCTGGTGTTGTGAGGGACAAGTGGAAGGACAGAGGACAAAAAGGTGATGACCTTACCATTGCTGTCCAGAACGGGGTCGGCGTCTCCAGTGGCGACGGGACCGATCACCCGGCTTGCCACAATCCTGTGGACGCGCTCCTCCAGATCGCTGAGGGGTTGCAGCTGAAGCCGCCCTCCACCTGTCCGTTGCTGCTGTCTCCTATTATGAGCCAGCTTAGCCTGCAAGAAAAAGGACAGCATCTGAGTAAATATGCAGCCATGGTCTTGCCTGATGTGCCTCCCATAGGTGAATAGCCCTTACAATATGCAGCCATGGTCTTGCCTGATGTGCCTTCCATAGGTGAATAGCCCTTACAATATACAGCCATGGTCTTGCCTGATGTGCCTCCCATAGGTGAATAGCCCTTACAATATACAGCCATGGTCTTGCCTGATGTGCCTCCCATAGGTGAATAGCCCTTACTGTATGCAAAGTGTGGAATGTGTGTGTGTGTTTGATGAAAGGGCCATAGGTGTTGGATGAGTGTTGTGCATTGGGGTTTTAAGACCCTCTGGCCATAGAGTGAGGTTGAGATGGAGGGATGGAGAGGTATTGAGAAAAAGCCACTCACCCTGACGACCCGAGTGAGGTCGTTGAACTTTTTGCGGCATTGAGTATGGGTCCTGGGCACCATGCTCCTGGAGGAGACGCTCTGAGCCACCTCCCTCCACACTCTTCTGAACTCGCGTGGCAAAGGCCTCCTGCCACTCTCAGGGAACAGCATACATCGTCTGCGCTCCACTGCATCAACCAGAGCATCCAAGGCCCGCTCGGTGAAGCGATGAGCGCGTTCTCTCACCCTCTCCATGCTTGGCAGCAAAATGGATTACAGGTCTCTCCAGGCTGAGATTCAAGGCTGCAATGAGCAGGGTGTGGCTGGGGAGCAAGTGGCCCCCCCCCCCGCTTTAAAAAGTGTCCGGCGCCAGTGTGTCTGTGTTCCCTCGCTAACTGGCAGCAGCTGCGCTGCGCTCACGCGCTGAGTTAGCGCCTCACTCCTTGGCCTTTGCGCCTTAAGAGAGGTGTGCAGCACCTGCTTTAGCGCTCCACTCACCTCCCGGGGCGGTAAAAGTGAAGTTTCCTGTCAGTGCCGATAATTAGCGCCAGGCGCTAATATTTGCGTCCGGACGATATTTGCGCCCCAAATGGGGCGCGACCTAATTTCTACCCCATAGAGTCATAATGGCACAGAAGGAGGCCCTTTGCCCCATCGACTCCTTGCTGGCTCTCTGCAGAGCAATCCAGTCAGTCCCATTCCCTCGCTCTATCCCCGTAGCCCTGCAAGTTTATTTCCCTCAAATGCCTGTTCAGTCTCCCCTTGAAAACATTGAGTGTCTCCGCTTCCACCACTTCCGTCGGCAGCGAGTTCCAGGTCCTCTCCACTTGCTGCGTAAAAAAGATATTTTCCTCACATCCCCCCTGTATCTCTTGCTCAAAACCTTAAATCTGTGTCCCCTAGTCTTTGTACCATCAACTAGTGGGAACAGCCTTTCCCCATCTAGCCTAACCAAACCCGTCATAATCTTGTACACCTCTATCAAATCTCCCCTCAACCTCCTTTGCTCTAATGAAAATAAATCCAGGTTCTCCAACCTGTCCTTGTAGCTAAGATCCCCCATCCCCAGAACCATTCTGGTAAATCTCCTCTGCACCCTCTCAAGGGCCTTCACATCCTTCCTAAAGTGTGGTGACCAGAACTGGACGCAATACTCCAGTTGTGGCCTAACCAGCGCTTTATAAAGGTTCAGCATAACTTCTCTACTTTTGTACTCAATACCTCTATTTATGAAGCCCAAGATCCCATATGCTTTGCTAACCACTCTCTCAATATGTCCTGCCACCTTCAGGGACGTATGCACATTAACTCCTAGGTCCCTCTGTCCCTGCACACTCTTTAAAACTGTGCCATTAAGTGTATATTGCCTCTCCCTGTTCCTTCTGCCAAAATGCATCACCTCACACTTCTCTGTATTAAATTCCATCTGCCACTTGTTTGCCCATTCTGCTAGCCTTTCTATGTCCTGTTACAGTCGATTGGTATCATCCTCACTGTTTGCCACACCCCCAAGTTAGGTGTCATTGGCAAGTTTAGAAATTCTACTCTGTATTCCAATATTCAGGTCATTTATATATATCGAAAAAAGCAGTGGCCCTTGGGGAACACCACTGTCTACCATCCTCCAGTCTGAAAAACAGCCATTTACCACAACTCACTGTTTTCTGTCCTTAAGCCAATTCCTTAACCAAGCTGCCACTGACCCACCTATTCCATGAGCCTCAATTTTGTTAACCAGCCTTCTATGTGGTACTTTGTCAAACGTCTTCCTAAAATCCATGTAGACATCATCCATTGCATACCCTTCATCGATCCTCCCTGTTACTTCATCAAAAAATTCAATTAGATTAGTCAAACATGATCTGCCTGTTACAAATCCGTGTTGGCTCTCATTAATTAGCTTAAAATCTCCAAGTGCCCGTTAATTGTTTCCTTGATTATTGTTTCTAAAACTTTACCCACCACTCATGTTAAACTGACTGGCCTGTAGTTACTAGGATTGTCCTTACACCCTTTCTTGAACAATGGTGTCACATTTGCCACTTTCCAATCCTCAGGCACCTCCCCCGCATCTAGGGAAGATTGGAAAATTATGGCAAGCCCTTCCGCTATCTCCTCCCCCAATTCCCTTAGCAACCTGGGATACAAGCCATCTGGACCAGGCGACTTATCCACTCTAAGCATACCCAGCCTATCTAGTGCATCCTGTCTATCAATTTTCACCCCTTCCATTGCTTCTAACTTTTCCACTGCTACCGATATTTTGTCAGCATCCACCTCCTTAGTAAACACTGATACAAAGTACTCATTGAGTTTTCTAGCCTTGCCCTGCGCCTCTAAGCATATAACACCTTCTTTGTCGCTAATAGGCCCCACCCCGTCTCTTACTACTCGTTTACTGTTTACATGCCGGTAGAAGTTTTTGGGTTCCCTTTTATGTTAACCGCCATTCTACTCTCATATTCTCTCTTTGCCAATCTTATTTTCATCTTCACTTCCCCTCTCAACTTATTGTATTTGGAAGTGTGAAGTGATACATTTTGGTAGGATGAATGAGGAGAGGCAATATAAGCTAAAGGGTACAATTCTAAAGGGGGTGCATGAACAGAGAGACCTGGGGGTATAGGTGCACAAATTGTTGAAGGTGGCAGGGCAGGTTGAGAACGCAGTTAAAAAAGCATACGGGATCCTGGGCTTCATAAATAGAGTACAAAAGCAAGGAAGTTATGATGAACCTTTATAAAACACTGGTTCGGCCTCATTTGGAGTATTGTGTCCAATTCTGGGCACTGCACTTTAGGAAGGATGTGAAAGCCTTAGAGAGGGTGCAGAAAAGATTTATGAGAATGGTTCCAGGGATGAGGGATATCAGTTATGTGGATAGACTGGAGAAGCTGGGGTTGTTCTCCCTAGAGCAGAGAAGGTTGAGAGGAGATTTGATAGAGGTGTTCAAAATCATGATGGGTGTAGACAAAGTAGATAGAGAGAAACTGTTCCCATTGGCGGAAGGGTCGAGAACCAAAGGACACAGATTTAAAGTGATTGGCAAAAGAACCAAAGGTGACATGAGGAAAAACCTTTTTACGCAGCGAGTGGTTAGGATCTGGAATGCACTGCCTGAAAGGGTGGGGGAGGCAGACTCAATCATGGCTTTCAAAAGGGAATTGGATAAGTACCTGAAGGAAAGAAAATTGCAGTGCTACGGGGAAAGGGTGTGGGAGTGGGACTAGCTAAAGTGCTCTTGCAGAGAGCCGGCACGGGCTCGACGGGCCGAATGGCCTCCTTCTGTGCTGTAACCATCTATGATCAGCAAATTTGGATATATGGCTCTCTATTGTGTTATCTAAGTCATTAATAAATATAATGAATAGTTGAGGCCCCAGCGCAGATCCTTATGGGTCACCAGTAGTCACGTTCTTCCAATTCGAGTACATACCCATTATTCCTACTCTCTGTCTTCTACCGTGTAACAAATCTCTTAATCAGGTCAATAATTTGCCTTTAATTCCATGAGCTTTAATTTTAGCTAATAGTCTCTTACGTGGAACCATATCAAATGCCCTCCGGAAATCGATATAAACTACATCCATAAACATTCCCCAGTCTACTACTTTAGTTACCTCAAAAAATTCAATTAGGTTCCTTGGACATGACCTACCCTTTACAAATCCATGCTGGCTCTCTCTAATCAGCTCAAATTTCTCTATATGCTCAGTCACTATGCCCTCAATTATAGATTCCAATAACTTCCCCATAACAGATGTTAGACTAACAGGTCTATAATTTGCTAGTTTCTCTCTCCTTCCTTAAATAATGGAGTTACATTTGTAATTTTCCAATCTAAAGCAACAATTCCTGAATCAAGAGTGCTTTGGAAGATTATTGCTAAAGCATTTGCAATTTCCTCACCTACTTCCTTTAAAACCCTGGGGTGGAAATCATCAAGTTCTGGGGATTTGTCTTTAGTGCCATTTTTTTAATACTATTTTCTTGCTTACATTAACTTCAGTAAGTTCCTGTCCTTAATTCATTATTAGTTTGTCTGGAATGTCAGGTATATTATCCTCTTCCTCTACTGTGATGACTGATACAAAGTAATAAGTGAACAAGTCTGCCATTTCCTTATTTTCATTTACAGTATTAGAAACATAGACAGAAAAATAGGAGCAGGAGTAGGCCATTCGGCCCTTCGAGCCTGCTCCGCCATTCAATATGATCATGGCTGATCCTCTATCTCAATACCACATTCCCGTGCTCTCCCCATACCCCTTGATGCCTTTTGTGTCTAGAAATCTATCTATCTCCTTCTTAAATATATTCAGTGACTTGGCCTCCACAGCCTTCTGTGGTAGAGAATTCCACAGGTTCACCACCCTCTGAGTGAAGAAATTTCTCCTCATCTCAGTCCTAAATGTCCTACCCCATATTCTGAGACTGTGACCCCTCGTTCTAAACCCCCCAGCCAGGGGAAACATCCTCCCTGCATCCAGTCAGTCTAGCCATGTCAGAATTTTATACGTTTCAATGAGATCCCCTCTCATTCTTCTAAACTCTAGTGAATACAGGCCTAGTCGACCCAATCTCTCCTCATACGACAGTCCTGCCATCCCAGGAATCAGTCTGGTGAACCTTCGCTGCACTCTCTCTCCATGGCAAGAACATCCTTCCTCAGATAAGGCGACCAAAACTGCACAAAATACTCAAGGTGTGGTCTCACCAAGGCCCTGTACAACTGCAGCAAGACATCCTTGCTCCTGTACTCGAATCCTCTCGCTATGAAGGCCAACATACCATTTGCATTCTTAACCGTCTGCTGCACCTGCATGCTTACCTTCAGCGACTGGTGCACAAGGACACCCAGGTCTCGTTGCACTTCCCCTTTTCCCAATCTATTGCCATTCAGATAATCTGCCTTCCTGTTTTTGCCACCAAAGTGGATAACCTCGCATTTATCCACATTATACTGCATCTGACATGCATCTGCCCAATCACCCAACCTGTCCAAATCATACTGGAGTTTCTCTGCATCCTCCTCACAGCACACACGCCCACCCAGCTTTGTGTCGTCTGCAAACTTGGAGATATTACATCTAGTTCCCTCGTCTAGATCATTAATATATATTGTGAATAACTGGGGTCCTAGCACCGATCCCTGTGGTACCCCACTAGTCACTGCCTGGCACTCGGAAAAAGACCCGTTTATTCCAACTCTTTGCTTCCTGTCTGCCAACCAGTTTTCTATCCAAGACAGTACCTTACCCCCAGTAACTTTGCACGCTAATCTCTTATGCGGGACCTTATCGAAAGCCTTCTGAAAGTCCAAATACACCACATCCACTGGTTCTCCCTTATCTATTCCACCAGTTACATCCTCAAAAAATTCCAGTAGATTAGTCAAGCATGATTTACCTTTTGTAAATCCATGTTGACTTTGTCTGATCCTTTCACTGTTTTCCAAGTGCTCTGCTATTACATCTTTTATAATGGACTCTAGCATTTTCCCCACTACCGATGTCAGGCTTACTGGTCTATAATTCCTCGTTTTCTCTCTACCACCTTTTTTAAATAGTGGGGTTACATTAGCTATCCTCCAATCCATGGGAACTGTTCCAGAGTCTATAGAATTTTGGAAGATGATCAGCAATGCATCTACTATTTCTAGGGCCACTTCCTTAAGTACCCTAGGATGTAGATTATCAGGCCCTGGGGATTTATCGGCCTTCAATCCCATCAATTTCCCTAACACCATTTCCCTACAAATACGGATTTCATTCAATTCCTCCCTCTCATTAGACTCTATGTGCCCCGACATCTCTGGGAGGTTATTTGTGTCCTCCTTTGTGAAGACAGAACCAAAGTATGTATTTAATTGGTCTGCCATTTCTTTGTACCCCATTATAAATTCCCCTGTTTCTGACTGCAAGGGACCTACGCTTGACTTCACCAATCTTTTTCTCTTCACATATCTATAAAAGCTTTTACAGTCAGTTTTTATGTTCCCTGCAAGCTTACTCTCATAATCTATTTTCCCCCTCTTAATTAATCCCTTTATCCTCCTTTGCTGAATCCTAAACTGCTCCCAATCCTCAGGTTTGCTGCTTTTTCTGGCCAAATTAAATGTCCTCTCCTTGGATCTTATGCTATCCCTAATTTCCCTTGTTAACCATGGTTGAGTCATCTTTTTTGTTTTATTTTTATGCCAAACAGGGATGAACAAATTCTGTAGTTCATCCATGCGATCTTTAAATGTTTGCCATTGCCTATCCACCATCAACCCTTTAAGTATCTTTCCCCAATCCATCCTAACTAACTCGTGCCTCATACCATCGTAGTTTCCTTTATTTAAATTCAGGACCCTAGTCTCTGAGTCAACTACTTCACTCTCCATCTCAGACTCACTGGCGGCAGCAGCGAGAGCGGCCCTGGATGGAGACTGAGCGCAGAGACCGAGGATTTAAAGAGCGGGGAGAGAGAGCGGCCCAGACTCACAGGCGGCAGCAGAGAGAAGTAAAAAGTAATCGAAGTGTGACGTCACCAGAAAGCAGGTAAGTGATTGGTTGGTGAGTATTTCTCTCTTTCTCGCTTTTTTCCAAACTTAATTTTTGTGGTTTATAGTTTCTAGGGTCTCTGTTGTGTAGTGGGGAGTGCTAGTAAACAAGGGCCCTTGAGAATATCATTTAATTGTAGTGCAATTAGTGGTATTGATTTGATTCAATTTGAATTAATTAAAGGGTAAGTCATTGCAGCACAGCTCGGCCCCATGGCACGCTCCAACTGCACTATGTGGGAAATCAGGGACACTTCCTGTGTCCCTGATGACCATGTGTGCGGGAAGTGTATCCAGCTGCAGCTACTGACAGACCGCATTGCGGCGCTGGAGCTGCGAATGGATGCATACTGGAGCATTCGTGATGCTGAGGACATCGTGGATAGCACGTTTAGGGAGTTGGTCACACCGCAGGTAAAGGCTGCACAGGCAGGAAGGGAATGGGTGACCACCAGGCAGAGTAGGAGGTGCAGGCAGGTAGTGCAGGGGTCCCCTGTGGCCATCCCCCTTTCAAACAGATATACCACTTTGGATATTGTTGAGGGAGATGGCTTATCGGGGGAAGGCAGCAGCAGCCAACTTCCTGGCACCATGGGTGGTCCTGCTGCACAGGATGGGAGGAAAAAGCACGGGAGAGCTATAGTGATAGGGGAATTTATTGTAAGGGGAATAGCTAGGTGTTTCTGCGGCCACAAACGAGACTCCAGGATGGTATGTTGCCTCCCTGGTGCAAGGGTCAAGGATGTCTCGGGGCGGCTGCAGGGAATTCTGGAGGGGGAGGGTGAACAGCCAGTTGTCATGGTGCATATAGGTACCAACGATATAGGTAAAAAACGGGATAAGGTCCTAAAAGCTGAATATAGGGAGTTATGAGGTAAATTAAAAAATAGGACCTCAAAGGTAGTAATCTCAGGATTGCTACCAGTGCCACATGCTAGTCAGAGTAGAAATAGAAGGATATTTCAGATGAATACGTGGCTAGAGGAATGATGCAAGGGGGAGGGATTCAAATTCCTGGGACATTGAAACCGTTTCTGGGGGAGGTGGGACCAGTACAAACTGGACGGTTTGCACCTGGGTGGGACCGGAACTGATGTCCTAGGGGGAGTGTTTGCTAGTGCTGTTGGGGAGGATTTAAACTGAAATGGCAGGGGGTTGGGAACCTGTGCAGGGAGACAGAGGAAAGGGAAGCAATGATAGAAACAAAAGACAGGAAGGAGAAAAGCAAAAGTGGAAGGCAGAGAAATCAAGGGTGTAAATCAAACATGGCCACAGTAAATAATAATTCCAAAAGGACTAAGAGTGTTAAAAAATCAAGCCTGAAGGCTTTGTGTCTTAATGCGAGGAGCATTCATAATAAGGTGGATGAATTAGCTGCGCAAATAGATGTAAACGGATATGATATAATTGGGATTACGGAGACATGGCTCCAGGGTGACCAAGATTGGGAATTCAACATCCAGGGGTATTCAATATTCAGGAAGGACAGGAAAAAAGGAAAAGGAGGTGAGGTAGCATTGCTGGTTAAAGAGGAGATCAACACAATAGTAAGGAAGGATATTAGCTCTGATGATGTGGAATCTGTATGGGCAGAGCTGAGAAATACCAAGGGGCAGAAAACATTAGTGGGAGTTGTATACAGACTCCCAAACAGTAATGCTGAGGTTGGGGATGGCATTAAACGGGAAATTAGAGACGCGTGCAATAAGGGCACAGCAGTTATCATGGGTGACTTTAATCTACATATAGATTGGGCTAACCAAATTAGTAACAATACTGTGGAGGAGGAATTCCTAGAGTGTATACGGGATGGTTTCCTGGACCAATATGTCGAGGAACCAACTAGAGATCAAGTCATCTTAGACTAGGTATTATGTAACGAGAAAGGATTAATTTGCAATCTTGTTGTGCGAGGCCCCTTGGGCAGGAGCGATCATAATATGATAGAATTCTTCATTAAGATAAACTTAACATTTCTCCACATTATATTCCATCTGCCATCTGCTTCTTCGACAGCAGCTCCCAAATCCCTCTACCACCTAGCAGGACAAGGGGAGCAGGCACATGGGAACACCATCACCTTCAAATTCCCCACCAATTTCGCACCATCCTGACTTGGAAGTATATCGCCGATCCTTCATCGTCACTGGGTCAAAATCCTGGAACTCCCTACCTAACAGCACTATGGGAGTACCTTCACCACAGGGACTGCAGCAATTCAAGAAGGCAGCTCACCACCACCTTCTCAAGGTCTATAAATGCTGACCTTGCCAGCGACACCCACATCCCTGGAATAATTTTTTTTAAAGTAGAGCTCTTACCATTTGAGAGACACCCCAGTCCAACACCGGCATCTCCACATCAGTTGAGATAGAAACTGGTCCTGCATTAAGCTAATTTCCTTTTTGAACACCTCCCACTATTCATCTGTAGTTTTACCCGATAACAGTTTTAACCAGTTTGCTGTTGTCCTTCTCTGTCACATCCTGTTAAAGTTAGCCTTACCAAAATCTAAAACCTTGTGTTACGTTTCTTCTTTTCAAACCTAACATTGTATTTGATCACATTATGATCACTGTTAGATAAATGTTCCCTTACTGTTAGATTATTAACTAAGTCTAGCTCAATACTCATTACTAAATATACTAAGGCTTGCCCTTTTGCTGGTTCTAGAATTTATTGGAAGAGAACAGTCTTGAATGCATTCAGGAAATTCACTACCTTTCTGACTTGAGCTACTCTGCCCTTCCCAATCTATATGAAAATTAATGCCTCCCATTAAAACAACTCTACTTTTGCTGTAAGTCTCTCTGATCTCTGAATTAATACATTCTGCCGCTTCATTGCTGCTATCAGGAGGCCTGTAGACCAATGTTCCCCATAATTTATTTTAGGTGCGTGGCCCTTTAAGAGGCTTTGGGGTCCAGTCACAGAACTTTAACATTGCAAAAGCCAGTCCCGGGCTGCGCGGGACCGGTAGTGAGCTGTGCTATTACAATTTTAAGTCCTCTGTTGTTTCTCAATTCTAACCATAGAGTCTCCTCTGATTGCTTTCACTTACCTATATCCTCTCTTATTAATGTTGTAATACAGGAAACTCTCGTTTAAACAGCACCTAAATATCCGGAATTCTCTATTAACCGGCAAAATTCATACTCCCAAAACAACACCTCAATAACCGGAAATGTTGTCGAGTCCGAGTCTGAGTCTCCCGCGGTGGCCGAGTTAGTCAGTGGGGGTAGTTCTCCAAACTGCCACTACTCGGCTTCTTGGCGCTGTCGGAAGTCCAAACACCTCAATAACAGGAGTCTGACTCTCCCATGCTGCCGGCAGTCTCTTCTGATCTGCCATTTTTCTGTGTGTCTCCCGCGCTGCTAGTAGTCTCTTCCGATCCGCCATTTTTCTGTGTGTCTCTCCATCTTTATCGTGAATTATCTCCCCATCTTGCATTATGGAATTCCCAAAAGTTGGTCCAAGCAAAAGGAAGAGAGTGATGTTAACTTTAAAACAGAAAATCGAGATATGCCAACGACTAGAAAGGGGAGAGAAGCGTATCAACATTATGAATGAATTCAAAATCGGTTCATCAACAATCTACGACATCAAATCGCAGAAGGATAAGCAGCTCAAGTTTTATTCAAGCTCGGAGACATCTAAGAGTGTAGAGAAACGGCGTACGCTTCGTAAGCCTAAGCTTGAAGAGCTGGATACCGTGCTTTATGAGTGGTTTTCTCTTAAGCGTTCAGAGGGTGTTCCACTTTCTGGACCTATGCTAATCGAGAAAGCGAAGGATTACTATGCAAAGATGGAGCTCGCTGACAAGTGTGCTTTCTCCGAGGGATGGCTAACGTGCTTCAAGTTACGGCACGGGATACGACGACTCGATATTTCCGGGGAGAAGAAATCAGCTGATCACGACGCCGCAGAAGAATACTGCTATTATTTCAATCGGATTGTGCAGCAACATGATTTGTCGCCAGCACAGATATACAATGCCGATGAAACTGACTTATTTTGGAGGGTTTTGCCAGAATCAACGCTTGCTGGGGCTAGTGAGGCTAATGCTTCATGTTACAAGAAAAATAAAGATTGTGTAACCGTGCTAACATGTATGAACGCTGCTGGATCACACCGGGTTAAACTTCTTGTTATTGGGAAGTATAGAAATCCCCGTGCATTTAAAAATGTGAGGCACTTACCTGTTGAGTACAAAGATCAAAAAATACTTGGATGGATAAGGAAATCTTTTTGTATTGGTTCCATCATATTTTTGTTCCATCTGTGAGGGAACATTTCCGTAAAATAGGGAAACCTGAAGATAGCAAATGCATTTTATTGCTTGATAATTGTAGAGCCCATCCGCATGTATCCGAGTTGGTTTAAGAAAATATTTTCACCATTTATTGGCCACCAAATGTAACTTCTCTCATACAACCCATGGACCAGGGCGTTATCCAAAATCTGAAGTGTCATTACAAGAAAGACTTCCTACATAAACTGATAAACCAAGATGACAATATTCACGCATTTCAGAAGGAATACAATCTTAAAGATGCCATCTTTAATGTTGCATGTTCCTGGAACTTGGTGAAAGGTCACACTTTGAGGCAAGCCTGGTGCAAATTGTGGCCTTCTGTAATGTTTGCTGAAGGTTCTTCTTCAGAGGAGGAATTTCATGGGTTCAATGTTCGTCCCAAGAAGAGTACAATAATGGAAATGGCTGGCATGGTGAAAAATGTAGGCCCAGCAAACCCTCTACGTAACCTCAGTGAAAGTGATATCGAGCAGTGGGTTGATGCAGATAGAGAAGTTGCTGTTATGCATATGCTAAGTGATGATGAAATAATTGAGACGGTTTTGAGTCCAAAGAAAGAAAAGGAAAGTGAGATGGAAAGTGAAGAGGATGAGATTTCTGAAGAGAAGATTTCTTGGGCTAAAGCTGCAGAAGGATTTGCTTTAATCCTCCAATTTGCTGAAAGGCAGCCTTGCTACTCTGCCCAAGAAGTTATGCAACTCCATATTCTGCATTCCACCTTTCTACAAAAAAGGCAAGAGTCCACTAAGCAAGCCGACATCCGCAACATGTTTAAGAAAGCTTCCAAAAGAGTTGAAGCGGTGGAAGTGCCTGAAGAATCTGTTGAAGTGCTTGATCCTGATGACCCAGCTGGCATAGATATTCCTGATGAACCAGCTGACTTGGAATAAGTGTACAGTCAACTACAGTACTGTATTCAGTTGTTAAGTTTTGTTTTACTGTTAAGTAATTAGAGTTATGGATTACCCTCAACTGGCAGTACTGTACTTAATCAAGCATCTTCCACCATCCATTTAACACAACATTCTGTAGGTGAGTACCCAATTACTGTATACTGCACATTTCTTGATTTTTTTAATTTTTGTTTGTTAAAAATAGCCTCGGTAGATAACCCTCTCCATCATCCGGAATTTTTAAACAACCGGCACCATCCTGGTCCCGTCGGTGCCGGATACCAAAGAGTTTCCTGTAGTAACTTTAATTGATAAGGCTACCCCTCTTCCTCTTCATTTTCCCTATCCTTTCTAAAGACCTTGGTTTTTATATTTGCAATGAATAATGATGGCAAACTGTTTAGTGTTCAGTGTTTACTGTCATTACCCCTCTGAAACTGACCGCAACTTCAGGATTTAGCGCATGCGCATCTAAACGCAGAAATACTGAACTTGCAGTCAGTCATTCACTACTCTGACAGGCTGCGCTGTGGACCAAACCCCCATCCCCGCCTCCATAGCCGGCAATCAGTGAAATCAGTGAAACTGACGAAAACTTGGGCTTTTCCGCACTAATGTCGCTTGTTGGAATAGGTGTAACTGCGGTTTTAACAATGCATTGATTACTAAGAAAACGTTTTGGGCCTGTAAAACAACTTTTTATATTTGTGAAGTGTCAAATTTCTCCATTATGATAAAACTACAATTTTTTTTTTAAACTTTAAAAGGAAAATTTTTAAAGTCTGTTAATGATATTTCAGCTTCTACCTTATCACCATGTGAAAGTTCCAATCTTTATTTCGCTCACTGTAACATTTTTTAAAAGTCAGATAAAAGCAGCTTCTCATGTCCTGGTTTGCTGTCTGTGAGAATTCTTCAATGTGATTGTCTGCTTAGACAGGTTGTTGACGTCACTGCAGCATTGCCATAGGAGTCACCTATTCACAGAGCTTCAATCAATTGCACGTCAAAAAAGGAAAACTCCTCGCCATAGAGATCGCGAGATCTCTGTGGGCAGCTTTCTTTGGGGCCAGCAGCGATCACCTTTACTTCGCCCTGACCGCAAACTACGGGCCCTTTTAACCTGGAATATTTAACTCCCAATCATGACTATCTTACAGCTATGTCTCAGTAATAGCCACCATATCATACTTTCATTCTTTCTTTAATTCTGTGTCTCAGAGGGATAGAAAGAAAACAATCAGGCCCTTAAGAGCTTTAAGGCCTCTCTCTTCTCCTTTAAGATGCTCCTTAAAACCTACCTCTTTGACCAAGCTTTTGGTCATCTGTCCTGATATCTCCTTCTTGTTAAGCGCCTTGGGACGTTTTGCTACATTAAATGTGTTACATAAATGTAAGTTGTTGTTGTTTAGCCAGGACCCCTGCTGGGCGCATTAAATGAGCCGATGCCTGGCCATTTAGGTGTTATGGAGAAACTATTTCATTACAATGGTGTGAAATGTTTTTGTTTACTAATTAACATTCCAAATTAGTATGTCAACCGTGAGGACGTGGCTTCATAACTGATGGTCAATGTTGAGTCAAAAATGAAAACAGAAAATGCTGGAAATACTCAGCAGGTCAGGCAGCATCTGTGGAGAGAGAAACAAAGTTAATGTTTCAGGTCAATTACCTTTCGTCAGAACTGGAAAAAGTTAAGAAATCTAACAGGTTTTAAGCAAGGACAGAGGCAGGGAAAGGGGGAGGGGAGGGGAGGAAAAAACAAAAGAGAAGGTCTATGATTGGGTGGAAGGCAAGAGAGATTAAGTGACAAAAGGGATGATGGTACATGGCAAAATGGTTGCTGTTGTTGAGTCAAAAATGCTGTACTTAACATCTATTATATATTAAAATCACAAATTGTATCATAACATTCCATCTCAAAATGAATTTAAAATTCCTGTCAGACTCTGTCTTTGGATAAGTGTCAACATATGCCTCCAGTATGCCTGTAGGTGGCACTGTAAACCAACTTTTGTGAAGCATCCTGCACTTCCAGTCACTGGCCAGCTGCTGGCTCTGTAACAGTCGGTCTTCCAGCAGCTTGTCAGGTAGCTTGAAGAGACACGCTCACCATTCCAACCTCAGAAAGCCTAGTGTATCATTCCTACAAAGGTAAATTATTAGCAACGCATCCCCCCCCCACATTAATGGAAGCCCAAAAATCTGAAGTAGAAGCTTTTACATCTGTTCCCGAAATTTATTCTATTAAACTGGCTCCCTGCTTTATAACCCTGATGGTTACAGCATTCCGCAAGTGGAACAGCATAGGAAACGTAAAGTGAACACCTATTGAATATTTCACAATGGACAGACTGACAGAAAGCCTGTTCCCCTTCAGACAGACCTTTAGGGGATGAGATGGATGACAAGATGATCCTCAGCACATTCCTACCCACACTGAGAAGAAATTCAGGATCTGGACAGGTGAAAACTTGCAGAACCACCCCCGCTGGCCCCAACCGAGAACAAGTTCAGGCCCTGGGGAGAGGGTAGGTATAGTCCAGCACACGTGCACCCTCACTGAAAACAATTTTAAAACTTATAGAGGGAGGCTGTCGCTCACTGTAACACCCTCCAAAAGAAAAATCAGGGCAGCAGGGTGAAGTACCTCAGTGTAACCCTCACCCCCAACCAAATTTAGAGTTTAGAAGGTTGACAGGTGATCTAATTGAGGTATTTAAAATGAGTAAGGTATTGAATAGGCTTGATACAGAGAAAATATTTTCTCTGGTGGGGGAATCCAGAACGAGGGCATACTCGTAAAGCGCTTTGGGACGTCCTGAGGTTGTGAAAGGCGCTACAGAAATGCAAGTCCTGCCTTTCTTTTTTTTCCCATATAGGAGTGAAACCAGGAAGCACTTTTTCACACAAATCACAGTAGAAATCTGCATATTGAATCCTAAGTCTCTGTCTGTTTGCCAGCCTCCCTATTTCTGCCCCTGACTGTCTGCGCCTCAGTTTCTGTCTGTGTTTTAAGGGACGACACTGCTTTCTAAAATGACAGCTTTGCTTTAAGACAACGCTGTTCTTGCTTCAGGGACGCTACGGCCACGCTACATTGGGCCTCCTGCTGAGAGTAGTGCCGGAGAAAGAGGGTTGCGTGGTAAGTTTAGCGCTGCGCTAATTTAAATTAGCAGGCAGCGCCAAAATAGGTGCTGCCTGCGCTATGAATTCGGGCGGCCGTTAACTTCGGCCCGCGATGGCACCGGCAGGTTTCCGGCGCACTGGAATTTCTACGCCTCAGTTTCTAGCTGTCTCGGCCTGTCTGTCTCATTTTCTATATGCCTCAGCTTCTTTCTGTCAGTCAGGCTGTATCTCAGTCTCTATCTATCTGTGTTTCAGTATCTATGTGACTCTCGGTCTGTATATCAGTCTCCAATCTGTCTCTGAATGTCTGTGTTTCAATTTCAATCTATCTGTGTCTCATTTTCTATTAGACTCTGTCTGAGTATCAGTCTCTATCTGTCTCAGTATCAGTCTCTATCTGTCTCAGTATCAGTCTCCATCTGTCTCAGTATCAGTCTCTATCTGTCTCAGTATCAGTCTCTATCTGTCTCAGTATCAGTCTCTATCTGTCTCAGTATCAGTCTCCATCTGTCTCAGTATCAGTCTCTATCTGTCTCAGTATCAGTCTCCATCTGTCTCAGTATCAGTCTCCATCTGTCTCAGTATCAGTCTCCATCTGTCTCAGTATCAGTCTCCATCTGTCTCAGTATCAGTCTCCATCTGTCTCAGTATCCGTCTCCATCTGTCTCAGTATCAGTCTCTATCTGTCTCAGTATCAGTCTCTATCTGTCTCAGTATCAGTCTCTATCTGTCTCAGTATCAGTCTCAGTCTCTATCTGTCTCAGTATCAGTCTCCATCTGTCTCAGTATCAGTCTCTATCTGTCTCAGTATCAGTCTCCATCTGTCTCAGTATCAGTCTCCATCTGTCTCAGTATCAGTCTCCATCTGTCTCAGTATCAGTCTCCATCTGTCTCAGTATCCGTCTCCATCTGTCTCAGTATCAGTCTCTATCTGTCTCAGTATCAGTCTCTATCTGTCTCAGTATCAGTCTCCATCTGTCTCAGTATCAGTCTCTATCTGTCTCAGTATCAGTCTCCATCTGTCTCAGTATCAGTCTCTATCTGTCTCAGTATCAGTCTCTATCTGTCTCAGTATCAGTCTCCATCTGTCTCAGTATCAGTCTCCGTCTGTCTCAGTATCAGTCTCTATCAGTCTCCATCTGTCTGAGTATCCGTCTCCATCTGTCTGAGTATCAATCTCCAGCTGTCTCTGTGTTTCAGTCACCAGCTGTCTATGTCTCCATTTCTATCTGTCTCTGCCTATCAGTCTCTAGCTGTCTGTACCTCAATCTCTATCTATCTGTGCTCAATTTCTATCTGTCTGTGTCTCAGTCTCTATGGCTGCGATTTTGCTGACCTCGGCGGGTCCGTGGCAGGCGATGTTGGTGGCGGGTCCTGACCCTGCTGCTGTCACCATCCCGGACTTGGAAATGAATTTCCCTAGATTGGGCTTGTTAAGTCAGCCCAGCGAGTTTCCCGGCCAATTAGGGGAAGCGGTGACGTCATTTGATGACGCGTCATCAGCCGGTTTCCTTAAAAGGACCGTGGCCAAATTTATTTTGACAGTTCTGCTGTCAATGTTCTACAGCATTGAGGTGCTGCAAACACTGGCAATCACTGCACAGAGGTGCAGGGCTGCACCCAGGCTCTCCCATGACTCTCTCCATATGCTTATGGCGGGAGTCATAGCACGCAGCGAGGTCCTCTTCCCTTCCCGTGGGTGTTAGAGACCTCCCCAGGAGATCAACACAGCCTGGTTGCACATTGCACAGGAGGACACAAGCAGGGATGTGATCAGGAGAACCAGGCTGCAGTGCGGCAAACGTTTCAATTATCTCAGTAGATCACGAAACGTTAGTACAAAGCCACACTCAACTTCATCCTGCTGTGCTTCTCATCACATCCCCATCACTCTGCCTTCCCTGCCCTACTCCTGCACATCCTTACTCACCAACTTACCTTGCACCTCCACCTATTCCTCTCTATCTACATTATCACATCCCCATCTCACTAGCCACCCCTCACACTCACTCTCATCCTAGTGCAATCATACCAACTAACAACACACAAGGGTAGGCAATTGGGTGTTTTATGTAATGTTCATATAAAGTTTCTGTTAATGTGGTGTCAAACATTGAAACCTTTATTTTCAACAGTTTGCATTCTTGGACAGATTTGTGTGCACCTTTGGAAGTGGCTTAGTGAGTTGCAGTGAATGGTGAGACATAACGGTACCCTCTGCAATGGTGATGAGTGTGAAAGGAATGGCTTGGGCATTGTAGGGATGTGTTATGGTGTTTGGTGTGGGGTGGTGCCAACCTGGCACATCATGTGGTAGCCAGGGTGTACAGCGTCAAGTGAAGTAAATCTGGCCATGGTGAGGCCATCCCTGGCCTCCTGGGCAGCAAAGTGGTTGGGTGCTGATGCCTTCTCTCCTGTGCAGCACCAGTAGATTGCGGAGAAGGTTGGTGTTGTTGTTGGTGCTGCTGGTGTTGGAGCTGATCGTGGTGGAATTCTGAGGACCAAGGTTAGTGTGTTTCAAGGGCACCCATGCTGATGGAATAGATGGCAGGTGAAGTAGAGATGACAGAAGCGATCTGTCAATGGTGGGAGAGGTAATGAGGTCAGACTGGATGGAGACTTGTGTAAAGACTTGCAGCATCCTGAATCTGTAGTGGAAATGCAGTTTAGAGAAGCTAGTGGTTAAGGGAAGATTTCTCAATGAGCTGGGAGCTTTGACTTGACATTTGAAGCGGTCAACTCATCAGCTGATTAAATGGCCACTGACCTCCCACCTCAGCTTTACAGACGAGGTCTAGTCACAGCAGGAAATCGGCGAGCAACCCGTCAAATCCAAAAAGCTGGGAATAAACCGTTGATAAGTGGCTGTAAACAAGCCACTAATGATTTTAATTGCCTCCCCCACCGCTTTGTGTCGGGTCTGCCCAGCGCTGACAGACCAGACATTTGGTAAAGTTGGGTGGGTTCACAGCGGGGTCCTGACTCGCTGGGAAAATAACACACTTTCCCACCCGAGCCGCCACCGATCGCGCCCGCTGAACCCCCGCAAAATCCAGCCCTATCTGTCTACGTCTCAGTCTCTATCTGTCTGCATCAGGTTCTAACACTCGATGTCTTATTTTCTATCTATCTTTATCTGTCTGTGTCTCAATTTCTACCTGTCTATGGCTGCGATTTTGCTGGCGCTCAGAGGGCGGGTTTGGAGGCGGGTCAGAGGTTAAAGTCACCTCCAAACAACCTACCTCCAAACAACCTTCCCAAGTGTCGGGTCCCCGATTTGCGAATGGACCCGACACCTAACGGCGGGAAATGGATTAAAGGCAATTAACTGCCTATTACCAGGTACTTGTCAGTAGTTTTCAGGCTGTTTTTCAATTTACCAGCTTCTGGGTCGGGTTTCACGACGTCCAGACAACACGCCAGGTAAGTGTGGCGAGTTGTGAGTCTGGTCTAATGTTTGTGAAAAGATGACAGCTGCAGAAGTGGTATCAAGGATGCAATGTTGCACATGGTGAGTTTCAGAGCAAAGAAAATGTTGGTTACTGCATTTTTAATACATATACAGATTTCTTTAGCTTACAAGTTTTTAAATCCAACTGTATGTCCAGTGTCACCTCATTGGGAGAACCTCTCTCACCAGTGACAGATCGCTTCTGTCATCTCACCTGCAGCTGCCATCTATTCCAGCAACATCGGAGCCAATAAAACAATCAGACCTTGGTCTTCCGAATCCTTCCACAATCATCCCCAACGCCAACATCACCAACCTTCGCCGCCATCACGGATTAATCAAGGATAGTCAGCACAGATTTGTTAAGGGAAGGTCGTGTCTGACAAACTTGATTGAATTTTTTGAGGAGGTAACAAGGAGGGTAGATGAGGGTAGTGCGTTTGATGTAGTGTATATGGACTTTAGCAAGGCTTTTAATAAGGTTCCACATGGCAGACTGGTCACGAAGTTAAAAGCCCATGGGATCCAGGGCAAAGTGGCAAGTTGGATTCAAAACTGGCTTGGAGGCAGGAAGCAGAGGGTAATGGTTGATGGGTGTTTTTGTGACTGGAAGGCTGTTTCCAGTGGGGTTCCACAGGACTCAGTACTAGGTCCCTTGCTTTTTGTGGTCTATATCAATGATCTAGACTTGAATATAGGGGGTATGATTAAGAAGTTTGCAGATGATACTAAAACCGGCTGTGTGGTTGATACTGAAGAAGGAAGCTGTAGACTGCAGGAAGATATCAATAAATTGGTCAGGTGGGCAGAACAGTGGCAAATGGAATTCAATCCGGAGAAGTGTGAGGTAATGCATTTGGGGAGGGCTAACAAGAAAAGGGAATACTCATTAAATGGTAGGACACTGAGTAGTGTAGAGGAACAAAGGGACCTTGGAGTGCATGTCCACAGATTTAAAGTAATTGGTGGAAGGTTTAGAGGGGATTTGAGGGGAAATTTCTTCACCCAGATGGTTGTGGGGGTCTGAAACTCACTGCCTGAAAGGGTGGTAGAGGCAGAAACCCTAACCACATTTAAAAAGTACTTAGATGTGCACTTGGGATTCTGTAACCTGCAGGGCTTCAGACGAAGAGCTGGGAAGTGGCATTAGGCTGGATAGCTCTTTGTTGTCCGGCGCGGACACGATGGGCCGAAATGGCCTCCTTCCGTGGTATAAGTTTCTTCGATTCTATAGTTCTTGCACCTCTCTGTCATTTCTCTGCAAATTTGCTCCTCCATATCTTTCCCACTATTTGGTGGTCTATAGAATATACCTAGTAGTGTAATGGCACCTCTATTATTTCTTAACTCTAGGCATATAGATTCTGTCCTTGACCCCTCCGGGACATCCTCCCTCTCCAGCACTGTAACATTCTAATTGACCAATACTGCCACACCACCTCCGATCTTTCCTTCCCTATCTTTCCTGAACACTTTATAACCAGGAATATTTAAGACCCAATCCTGCCCTTTTTTGAGCCAGGTCTCAGTTATTGCCACAACATCATATTCCCATGTGGCTATTTGTGCCTGCAGCTCACCAATCTTATTTCCCACGCTTTGTGCGTTCACATACATACACTGTAAACCCATCTTAGACCATCCTGTATTTTCTCTTGGTTTGACCCCCCCCTAATACCTTACTATTTCTTACTTAAGTGCTCTCTGCCTCTCCCAATCATTTGAGCACTTTATTTCCCCTTTCTAATTTTATATCCTGGTGCCCATCCCCCCAGCCAAATTAGTTTAAACCCTCCCCAACAGCACTAGCAAACCACCCTGCGAGGATATTGGTTCTGGCCCTGTTGAGGGGCAACCCGTCTGGCCTGTACAGGTCCGACCTCCCCCAGAACCGGTCCCAATGCCCCAGGAATCGAAAGCCCTCCCTCCTGCACCATCTCTCCAGCCACGCATTCATCTGTGCTATCCTCTTATTTCTATACTCACTAGCACGGAGATTGCTACCTTTGAGGTCCTGCTTTTTAATCTCTTTCCTAGCTCCCTGAAATCTGCCTGCAGGACCTCATCCCTCTTTCTACCTATGTCGTTGGTACCGACATAGACCACGACCTCTGGCTGTTCACCCTCCTGCCTCAGAATGTTCTGCAGCTGCTTGATGACATCCTTGACCCTGGCACCAGGGAGTCTGTCTGTGACTCAGTCTCCCTCTGTATGTCTGTGTCTCAGTCTCTCTCTGTATGTCTGTGTCTCAGTCTGTGTCGCAGTCCTTCTCTCTGTCTGTGTCAAAGGTAGTAATCTCAGGATTGCTACCAGTGCCGCGTACTAGTCAGAGTAGAAATAGAGGGATATTTCAGATGAATACGTGGCTAGAAGAATGGTGCAAGGGGGAGGGATTCAAATTCCTGGGACATTGAAACCGGTTCAGGGGGAGGTGGGACCAGTACAAACTGGACGGGTTGCACCTGGGCAGGAGCGGGACTGATGTCCCAGGGGAAGTGTTTGCTAGTGCTGTTGGGGAGGGTTTAAACTAAAATGGCAGGAGGTTGGGAACCTGTGCAGGGAGACAGAGGAAAGGGAAGCAAGGATAGAAACACAAGACAGGAAGGAGAAAAGCAAAAGTGGAAGGCAGAGAAATCAAGGGTGTAAATCAAACATGGCCACAGTAAACAATAATTCTAAAAGGTCGAAGAGTGTAACAAAAAACAAGCCTGAGGCTCTGTGTCTTAATGTGAGGAGCATTCATAATAAGGTGGATGAATTAGCTGCGCAAATAGATGTAAACGGATATGATATAATTGGGATTACGGAGACATGGCTCCAGGGTGACCAAGATTGGGAATTCAAAATCCAGGGGTATTCAATATTCAGGAAGGATAGGCAAAAAGGAAAAGGAGGTGGGGTAGCATTGCTGGTTAAAGAGGAGATTAACACAATAGTAAGGAAGGATATTAGCTCTGATGATGTGGAATCTGTATGGGTAGAGCTGAGAAATACCAAGGGACAGAAAACGTTAGTGGGAGTTGTATACAGACCCCCAAACAGTAATGCTGAAGTTGGGGATGGCATTGAATGGGAAATTAGAGACGCGTACAATAAGGGCACTGCAGTTATCATGGGTGACTTTAATCTATATATAGATTGGGCTAATCAAATTAGTAACAATACTGTGGAGGAGGAATTCCTAGAGTGTATACGGGATGGTATCCTGGACCAATATGTCGAGGAACCAACTAGAGATCAGGCATCTTAGACTGGGTATTATGTAATGAAAAAGGATTAATTAGCAATCTTGTTGTGCGAGGCCCCTTGGGGAGGAGTGATCATAAGAGGATAGAATTCTTCATTAAGATGGAGAGTGAAGTAGTTGACTCAGAGACTAGGGTCCTGAATTTAAATAAAGGAAACTACTATGGTATGAGGCGCGAGTTGGCGAGGATGGATTGGGGAGCATTACTTAAAGGGTTGATGGTGGATAGGCAATGGCAAACATTTAAAGATCGCATGGATAAACGACAGAATTTGTTCATCCCTGTTTGGCATAAAAATAAAACAAAAAAGGTGACTCACTGTGGCGAACAAGGGAAATTAGGGATAGCATAAGATCCAAGGAGAGGACATATAAATTGGCCAGAAAAAGCAGCAAACCTGAGGATTCGGAGCAGTTTAGGATTCAGCAAAGGAGGACAAAGGGATTAATTAAGAGGGGGAAAATAGAGTATGAGAGTAAGCTTGCAGGGAACATAAAAACTGACTGTAAAATCTTCTATAGATATGTGAAGAGAAAAAGATTGGTGAAGTCAAGCGTAGGTCCCTTGCAGTCAGAAGCGGGGGAAGTTATAATGGGGAACAAAGAAATGGCAGACCAATTAAATACATACTTTGGTTCTGTCTTCACAAAGGAGGACACAAATAACCTCCCAGAGATGTCGGGGAACATAGGATCCAATGAGAGGGAGGAACTGAATGAAAGCCGTATTTGTAGGGAAATGGTGTGAGGGAAATTGACGGGATTGAAGGCCGATAAATCCCCAGGGCCTGATAATCTACATCCTAGGGTACTTAAGGAAGTGGCCCTAGAAATAGTAGATGCATTGCTGATCATCTTCCAAAATTCTATAGACTCTGGAACAGTTCCCATGGATTGGAGGATAGCTAATATAACCCCACTATTTAAAAAAGGTGGTAGAGAGAAAACGGAGAATTATAGACCGGTAAGCCTGACATCGGTAGTGGGGAAAATGCCAGAGTCCATTGTAAAAGATGTAATACCAGAGCACTTGGAAAACAGTGACAGGATCGGACAAAGTCAACATGGATTTACAAAAGGTAAATCATGCTTGACTAATCTACTGGAATTTTTTGAGGATGTAACTGGTGGAATAGATAAGGGAGAACCAGTGGATGTGGTGTATTTGGACTTTCAGAAGGCTTTCGATAAGGTCCCGCATAAGAGATTAGCGTGCAAAGTTAAAGCATATGGGATTGGGGGTAAGGTACTGACTTGGATAGAAAACTGGTTGGCAGACAGGAAGCAAAGAGTTGGAATAAACGGGTCTTTTTCCGAGTGGCAGGCAGTGACGAGTGGGGTACCGCAGGGATCGGTGCTAGGATCCCAGTTATTCACAATATATATTAATGATCTAGACGAGGGAACTAGATGTAATATCTCCAAGTTTGCGGACGACACAAAGCTGGGTGGGCGTGTGTGCTGTGAGCAGGATGCAGAGAAACTCCAGTATGATTTGGACAGGTTGGGTGATTGGGCAGATGCAGTATAATGTGGATAAATGCGAGGTTATCCACTTTGGTGGCAAAAACAGGAAGGCAGATTATCTGAATGGCAATAGATTGGGAAAAGGGGAAGTGCAACGAGACCTGGGTGTCCTTGTGCACCAGTCGCTGAAGGTAAGTATGCAGGTCCAGCAGGTGGTTAAGAATGCAAATGGTAAGTTGGCCTTCATAGCGAGAGGATTCGAGTACAGGAGCAAGGATGTCTTGCTGCAGTTGCGCAGGGCCTTGGTGAGACCACACCTTGAGTATTGTGTGCAGTTTTGGTCGCCTTATCTGAGGAAGGATGTTCTTGCCATGGAGGGAATGCAGCGAAGATTCACCAGACTGATACCTGGGATGGCAGGAATGACGTATGAAGAGAGATTGGGTCGATTGGGCTTGTATTTGCTAGAGTTTAGAAGAATGAGAGGGGATCTCATTGAAACTTAAAAAATTCTAACAGGACTAGACAGACTAGATGCAGGAAGGATGTTCCCAATGGTGGGGGAGTCCAGAACCAGGGTTCGCAGTCTAAGGATAAGGGGTAAGCCATTTAGGACTGAGATGAGGAGGAATTTCTTCACCCAGAGAGTGGTGAATCTGTGGAATTCTCTACCACAGAAGACAGTTGAGTCCAATTCATTAAATATATTCAAGAAGGAGTTAGATATATTTCTTAAGGCGAAAGGGGATCAAGGGATACGGGGAGAAGGCAGGGACAGGGTACTGAATTTGGATGATTAGCCATGATCTCATTAAATGGTGGAGCAGGCTCGAGGGGCCGACTGGCCTGCTCCTGCTTCTATCTTCTATGTTTCTGTGTGTCTCAGTCTCTCTCTCTCTGTGTCTGTTTCTCAGTCTCTCTCTCTGTGTCTGTGTCTCAGTCTCTCTCTCTGTGTCTCAGTCACTGCTTGGCTGTGTTTCACTCTGTATCGAGAAAAAAGTATGACAAAGTATTTACAGCACACAAACAGGCTGCGTTTAGGGAGGAGTTGGTGTTACCGAACCCTGGACGGAGCCTGTCACTGACCCCTGTACACACGTCACTGACCCCTGTACACAGTCCGTCACTGACCCCGGTACACAGTCCGTCACTGAAGCCTGTACACAGTCCGTCACTGACCCCTGAACACAGTCCGTCACTGATCCCTGTACACAGTCCGTCACTGACCCCTGAACACAGTCCGTCACTGATCCCTGTACACAGTCCGTCACTGACCCCTGTACACAGTCCGTCACTGACCCCTGTACACAGTCCGTCACTGACCCCTGTACACAGTCCGTCACTGACCCCTGTACACAGTCCTTCACTGACCCCTGCACACAGTCCTTCACTGACCCCTGTACACAGTCCGTCACTGACACCTGTACACAGTCCGTCACTGACCCCTGTACACAGTCCGTCACTGACCCCTGTACACAGTCCGTCACTGACCCCTGTACACAGTCCGTCACTGACCCCTGAACACAGTCCGTCACTGACCCCTGAACACACGTCACTGACCCCTGTACACAGTCCGTCACTGAACCCTGTACACAGTCCGTCACTGACCCCTGCACACACGTTACTGATCCCTGTACACAGTCTGTCACTGACCCCTGTACACAGTCCGTCACTGACCTCTGTACACAGGTCACTGACCCCTGTACACAGTCCGTCACTGACCCCTGTACACAGTCCGTCACTGATCCCTGTACACAGTCCGTCACTGACCCCTGTACACAGTCCGTCACTGACCCCTGTACACAGTCCGTCACTGACCCCTGTACACAGGTCACTGACTCCTGTACGCAGTCCGTCACTGATCCCTGTACGCAGTCCGTCACTGACCCCTGTACGCAGTCCGTCACTGACCCCTGTACGCAGTCCGTCACTGACCCCTGTACGCAGTCCTTCACTGACCCCTGTACGCAGTCCGTCACTGACCCCTGTACGCAGTCCGTCACTGAACTCTGTATGCAGTCCGTCACTGACCCCTGTACGCAGTCCGTCACTGACTCCTGTACGCAGTCCGTCACTGACCCCTGTACGCAGTCCGTCACTGACCCCTGTACGCAGTCTGTCACTGACCCCTGTACGCAGTCCGTCACTGACTCCTGTACACACGTCAGTGACCCCTGTACACACGTCAGTGACCCCTGTACACAGTCCGTCACTGACCCCTGTACACAGTCCGTCACTGACCCCTGTACACAGGTCACTGACCCCTGTACACAGTCCGTCACTGACCCCTGTACACAGTCCGTCACTGACCCCTGTACACAGTCCGTCACTGACCCCTGTACACAGTCCGTCACTGACCCCTGTACACAGTCCGTCACTGACCCCTGTACACAGTCCGTCACTGACCCCTGTACACCCGTCACTGACCTATGCACACAGTCCGTCACTGACTCCTGTACACAGTCCGTCACTGACCCCTGTACACAGTCCGTCACTGACCCCTGAACACAGTCCGTCACTGACCCCTGAACACAGTCCGTCACTGTCCCCTGTACACAGTCCGTCACTGACCCCTGTACACAGTCCGTCACTGACCCCTGTACACAGTCCGTCACTGACCCCTGTACACAGTCCGTCACTGACCCCTGTACACAGTCCGTCACTGACCCCTGTACACAGTCCGTCACTGACCCCTGTACACAGTCCGTCACTGACCCCTGTACACAGTCCGTCACTGACCCCTGTACACAGTCCGTCACTGACCCCTGTACACAGTCCGTCACTGACCCCTGTACACAGTCCGTCACTGACCCCTGTACACAGTCCGTCACTGACCCCTGTACACAGTCCGTCACTGACCCCTGTACACAGTCCGTCACTGACCCCTGTACACAGTCCGTCACTGACCCCTGTACACAGTCCGTCACTGACCCCTGTACCCAGTCCATCACTGACTCCTGTACACACTTCACTGACCTCTGTACAGAGTCCTTCACTGACTCCTGTACACAGTCCGTCACTGAACCCTGAACACAGTCCGTCACTGAACCCTGAACACAGTCCGTCACTCACCCCTGTACACAGACCGTCACTCACCCCTGTAAACAGTCCGTCACTGACCCCTGTACACAGTCCGTCACTGACCCCTGTACACAGTCCGTAACTGACCCCTGTACACAGTCCTTCACTGACCCCTGTACACAGTCCGTCACTGACCCCTGTACACAGTCCGTCACTGACCCCTGTACACAGTCCGTCACTGACCCCTGTACACAGTCCGTCACTGACCCCTGTACACAGTCCGTCACTGACCCCTGTACACAGTCCGTCACTGACCCCTGTACACAGTCCGTCACTGACCCCTGTACACAGTCCGTCACTGACCCCTGTACACAAGTCACTGACCCCTGTACACACGTCACTGACCCCTGTACACAGTCCGTCACTGACCCCTGTACACAGTCCGTCACTGACCCCTGTACACAGTCCTTCACTGACCCCTGTACACAGTCCGTCACTGACCCCTGTACACAGTCCGTCACTGACCCCTGTACACAGTCCGTCACTGACCCCTGTACACAGTCCGTCACTGACCCCTGTACACAGTCCGTCACTGACCCCTGTACACAGTCCCGTCACTGACCCCCCTGTACACAGTCCGTCACTGACCCCTGTACACAGCCGTCACTGACCCCTGTACGCAGTCCGTCACTGAACCCTGTACTCAGTCCGTCACTGACCCCTGTACGCTGTCCGTCACTGACCCCTGTACTCAGTCCTGTCACTGACCCTGTACACAGCCGTCACTGACCCCTGGTACCAGTCCGGCACTTGACACTGTACCAGTCCGATCACTGCCCCTGTACGCAGTCCGTCACTGACCCCTGTACGCAGTCCGTCACTGACCCCTGTATACTCAGTCCGTCACCCCTGACGCAGTCCCACTGACCCTTACCAGTCCGTCACTGACCCCTGTACACAGTCGTCAGTGACCCCTTGTACACAGTCGTCAGTGACCCCTGTACACAGTCCGTCACTGGACCCCTGTACACATGTCTGTCCTGGACCCCTGTACACAGTCGTCACTGACCCCCCTGTACAACCCGTCACTGGACCCCTGTGTACACAGTCCGTCCACTGGACCCCCTGTACACAGTCCGTCACTGGACCCCTGTACACAGTCCGTCACTGACCCCTGTACCACCGTCCGTCACTGACCCCTTGAACACCAGTCCGTACTGACCCCTGAACACGTCCGTCACTCGTCCTTGCTACACAGTCCCGTCACTGACACCCTGTACACAGTCCCGTCACTGACCCCCTGTACACAGTCCGTCACTGACCCCTGTACACAGTCCGTCACTGACTCCTGTACACAGTCCGTCACTGACCCCTGTACACAGTCCGTCACTGACCCCTGTACACAGTCCGTCACTGACCCCTGTACACAGTCCGTCACTGACCCCTGTACACAGTCCGTCACTGACCCCTGTACACAGTCCGTCACTGACCCCTGTACACAGTCCGTCACTGACCCCTGTACACAGTCCGTCACTGACCCCTGTACACAGTCCGTCACTGACCCCTGTACACAGTCCGTCACTGACCCCTGTACACAGTCCGTCACTGACCCCTGTACACAGTCCGTCACTGAACCCCTGTACACAAGTCACTGACCCCTGTATACACGTCACTGACCCCTGTACACAGTCCGTCACTGACCCCTGTACGCAGTCCTTCACTGACCCCTGTACACAGTCCTTCACTGACCCCTGTACACAGTCCGTCACTGACACCTGTACACAGTCCGTCACTGACCCCTGTACACAGTCCGTCACTGACCCCTGTACACAGTCCGTCACTGACCCCTGTACACAGTCCGTCACTGACCCCTGTACACAGTCCGTCACTGACCCCTGTACACAGTCCGTCACTGACCCCTGTACACAGTCCGTCACTGACCCTGTACACAGTCCGTCACTGACCCCTGTACACAGTCCGTCACTGACCCCTGTACACAGTCCGTCACTGACCCTGTACACAGTCCGTCACTGACCCCTGTACACAGTCCGTCACTGACCCTGTACACAGTCCGTCACTGACCCCTGTACACAGTCCGTCACTGACCCCTGTACACAGTCCGTCACTGACCCCTGTACACAGTCCGTCACTGACCCCTGTACACAGTCCGTCACTGACCCCTGTACACAGTCCGTCACTGACCCCTGTACACAGCGTCACTGACTCCCTGTACACAGTCCGTCACTGACCCCTGTACACAGTCCGTCACTGACCCCTGTACACAGTCCGTCACTGACCCCTGTACACAGTCCGTCACTGACCCCTGTACACAGTCCTTCACTGACCCCTGTACACAGTCCGTCACTGACCCCTGTACACAGTCCGTCACTGAACCCTGTACACAGTCCGTCACTGACCCCTGTACACAGTCCGTCACTGACCCCTGTACACAGTCCGTCACTGACCCCTGTACACAGTCCGTCACTGACCCCTGTACACAGTCCGTCACTGACCCCTGTACACAGTCCGTCACTGACTCCTGTACACACGTCACTGACCCCTGTACACACGTCACTGACCCCTGTACACAGTCCGTCACTGACCCCTGTACACAGTCTGTCACTGACCCCTGTACACAGGTCACTGACCCCTGTACACAGTCCGTCACTGACCCCTGTACACAGTCCGTCACTGACCCCTGTACACAGTCCGTCACTGACCCCTGTACACAGTCCGTCACTGACCCCTGTACACAGTCCGTCACTGACCCCTGTACACAGTCCGTCACTGACCCCTGTACACCCGTCACTGACCCCTGTACACAGTCCGTCACTGACCCCTGTACACAGTCCGTCACTGACCCCTGTACACAGTCCGTCACTGACCCCTGTACACAGTCCGTCACTGACCCCTGTACACAGTCCGTCACTGACCCCTGTACACAGTCCGTCACTGACCCTGTACACAGTCCGTCACTGACCCCTGTACACAGTCCGTCACTGACCCCTGTACACAGTCGTCACTGACCCCTGTACACAGTCCGTCACTGACCCCTGTACACAGTCCGTCACTGACCCCTGTACACAGTCCGTCACTGACCCCTGTACACAGTCCGTCACTGACCCCTGTACACAGTCCGTCACTGACCCCTGTACACAGTCCGTCACTGACCCCTGTACACAGTCCGTCACTGACCCCTGTACACAGTCCTTCACTGAACCTGTACACAGTCCGTCACTGACCCCTGTACACAGTCCGTCACTGACCCCTGTACCCAGTCATCACTGACCCCTGTACACAGCGTCACTGACCCCTGTACACAGTCCGTCACTGACCCCTGTACACAGTCCGTCACTGACCCCTGTACACGGTCCGTCACTGACCCCTGTACACAGTCCGTCACTGACCCCTGTACACAGTCCGTCACTGACCCCTGTACACAGTCCTTCACTGACCCCTGTACACAGTCCGTCACTGACCCCTGTACACAGTCCGTCACTGACCCCTGTACACAGTCCGTCACTGACCCCTGTACACAGTCCGTCACTGACCCCTGTACACAGTCCGTCACTGACCCCTGTACACAGTCCGTCACTGACCCCTGTACACAGTCCGTCGCTGAACCCCTGTACACAAGTCACTGACCCCTGTATACACGTCACTGACCCCTGTACACAGTCCGTCACTGACCCCTGTACGCAGTCCGTCACTGACCCCTGTACACCCGTCACTGACCTCTGTACACAGTCCGTCACTGACACCTGTACACAGTCTGTCACTGACCCCTGTACACAGTCCGTCACTGACCCCTGTAGCAGTCCGTCACTGACCCCTGTACACAGTCCGTCACTGACCCCTGTACACAGTCCGTCACTGACCCCTGTACACACTTCACTGACCCCTGTACACAGTCCGTCACTGACCCCTGTACACAGTCCGTCACTGACCCCTGTACACAGTCCGTCACTGACCCCTGTACACAGTCCGTCACTGACCCCTGTACACAGTCCGTCACTGACCCCTGTACGCAGTCCGTCACTGAACCCTGTACGCAGTCCGTCACTGACCCCTGTACACAGTCCGTCACTGACCCCTGTACACAGTCCGTCACTGACCCCTGTAACAGTCCGTCACTGACCCCTGTACACAGTCCGTCACTGACCCCTGTACACAGTCCGTCACTGACCCCTGTACACAGTCCGTCACTGACCCCTGTACACAGTCCGTCACTGACCCCTGTACACAGTCCGTCACTGACCCTGTACACAGTCCGTCACTGAACCCTGTACACAGTCCGTCACTGACCCCTGTACACAGTCCGTCACTGACCCCTGTACACAGTCCGTCACTGACCCCTGTACACAGTCCGTCACTGACCCCTGTACACAGTCCGTCACTGACCCCTTGTACACAGTCCGTCAGCTGACCCCTGTACACAGTCCGTCACTGACCCCTGTACACAGTCCGTTACTGACCCCTGCACACAGTCCGTCACTGACCCCTGTACACAGTCCGTCACTGACCCCTGTACACAAGTCACTGACCCCTGTACACTGGTCACTGACCCCTGTACACAGTCTGTCACTGACCCCTGCACACAGTCTGTCACTGACCCCTGCACACAGTCTGTCACTGACCCCTGCACACATGTCACTGACCCCTGCATACACGTCACTGACCCCTGTAAACACGTCACTGACCCCTGTACACAGTCTGTCACTGACCCCTGTACACACGTCACTGACCGCTGAACACACTCACTGAACCCTGTACAGTCTGTCACTGACCCTGTACACAGACCGTCACTGACCCTGTACACATTCCGTCCACTGACCCCTGTACACAGTCCGTCACTGACCCCTGACACAGTCCTTCACTGACCCCTGTAGCAGACGTCACTGACCCCTGAACCACAGTCCGATCCCTGACCCCTGTACCAGTCCGTCACTGACTCCTGTACCACACTTCACTGACCCCTGACAGAGTCTTCACTGACCCCTGTACACAGTCCGTCACTGACCCCTGAACACAGTCCGTCCACTGACCCCTGTACACAAGTCCGTCACTAACCCCTGTACACAGTCCGTCCACTGACCCCTGTACGCAGTCCGTCACTGACCCCTGTACACAGTCCGTCACTGACCCCTGTAGCACAGTCCTGTCACTGACCCTGTACACAGACAGTCACTGACCCCTGTACACCCACCAAGTCCGTCACTGACCCCTGTACACAGTCCGTCACTGACCCACTGTACGCAGCCCTGTCACTGACCCTGTACGCAGTCCGTCACTGACCCCTGTACACAGTCCGTCACTGACCCTGTCACAGTCCGTCACTGACCCCCTGTACACAGTCCGTCACTGACCCCTGTACACAGTCCGTCACTGACCCCTGTACACAGTCCGTCACTGACCCCTGTACACAGTCCGTCACTGACCCCTGTACACAGTCCGTCACTGACCCCTGTACACAGTCCGTCACTGACCCCTGTACACAGTCCGTCACTGACCCTGTACACAGTCCGTCACTGACCCCTGTACACAGTCCGTCACTGACCCCTGTACACAGTCCGTCACTGACCCCTGTACACAGTCCGTCACTGACCCTGTACACAGTCCGTCACTGACCCCTGTACACAGTCCGTCACTGACCCCTGTACACAGCCGTCACTGACCCCCTGTACACAGTCCGTCACTGACCCCTGTACACAGTCCGTCACTGACCACTGTACACAGTCCGTCACTGACCCCTGAACACAGTCCGTCACTGACCCCTGTACACAGTCCGTCACTGACCCCTGTACACAGTCCGTCACTGACCCTGTACACAGTCCGTCACTGACCCCTGTACACAGTCCGTCACTGACCACCTGTACACAGTCCGTCACTGACCCCTTGTACACAGTCCGTCACTGACCCCTGTACCCAGTCCGTTCACTGACTCCCTGTACACTCCGTCACTGACCCCTGTACGAGTCCCGTCACTGACTCTAGTCACACAGTCCGCCTGACCCGTACACAGTCCGTCATCTGACACTGTACACAGTCCGTCACTGACCCCTGTACACAGTCAGTCACTGACCCTGTACACAGTCCGTCACTGACCCCTGTACACAGTCCGTCACTGACCCTGTACACAGTCCGTCACTGACCCTGTACACAGTCCGTCACTGACCCCTGTACACAGTCCGTCACTGACCCCTGTATAACACACCGTCACTGACCCCTGGACACAGTCCGTCACTGACCCCTTTACACAGTCCGTCACTGACCCTGACACAGTCCGTCACTGACCCCTGTACACAGTCCGTCACTGACCCCTGTACACAGTCCGTCACTGACCCCTGTACACAGTCCGTCACTGACCCCTGTACACAGTCCGTCACTGACCCCTGTACACAGTCCGTCACTGACCCCTGTACACAGTCCGTCACTGACCCCTGTACACAGTCGTCACTGACTCCTGTACACAGTCCGTCACTGACCCCTGTACGCATCCGTCACTGACCCCTGTACACAGTCTCACTTGACCCCTGTACAGCTGTCCGATACTGACCCTGTACACAGTCCGTCACTGACCCCTGAACACAGTCCGTCACTGACCCCTGTACTCAGTCCGTCACTGACCCTGTACACAGTCCGTCACTGACCCCTGTACCAGTCCGTCACTGACCCCTGTACGCAGTCCGTCACTGACCCCTGTACCAGTCCGTCACTGACCCCTGTACACAGTCCGTCACTGACCCCTGTACACAGTCCGTCACTGACCCCTGTACACAGTCCGTCACTGACCCCTGTACACAGTCCGTCACTGACCCCTGTACACAGTCCGTCACTGACCCCTGTACACAGTCCGTCACTGACCCCTGTACACAGTCCGTCACTGACCCCTGTACACAGTCCGTCACTGACCCCTGTACACAGTCCGTCACTGACCCCTGTACACAGTCCGTCACTGACCCCTGTACACAGTCCATCACTGACACCTGTACACACGTCACTGACCCCTGTACACAGTCCGTCACTGACCCCTCTACACAAGTCACTGACCACTGTACACAGGTCACTGACCCCTGTACACACGTCACTGACCCCTGTACACAGTCCGTCACTGACCCCTGTACACAGTCCTTCACTGACCCCTGTACCCAGTCCATCACTGACCCCTGTACACAGTCCGTCACTGACCCCTGTACACAGTCCGTCACTGACCCCTGTACACAGTCCGTCACTGACCCCTGTACACAGTCCGTCACTGACCCCTGTACACAAGTCACTGACCCCTGTACAGTCTGTCACTGAACCTGTACACTGTCTGTCACTGACCCCTGCACACAGTCTGTCACTGACCCCTACACACGTCACTGACCCCTGCATACACGTCACTGACCCCTGTAAATACGTCACTGACCCCTGACACATGGTCACTGACCCCTGTACACAGTCCGTCACTGACCCCTGTACACAGTCCGTCACTGACCCCTGTACACAGTCCGTCACTGACCCCTGTACACAGTCCGTCACTGACCCCTGTACACAGTCCGTCACTGACCCCTGTACACAGTCCGTCACTGACCCCTGTACACAGTCCGTCACTGACCACTGTACACAGTCCGTCACTGACCCCTGTACACACGTCACTGACCCCTGTACACAGTCCGTCACTGACCCCTGTACACAGTCCGTCACTGACCCCTGTACACAGTCCGTCACTGACCCCTGTACACAGTCCCGTCACTGACCCCTGTACACAGTCCGTCACTGACCCACTGGAACACAGTCCGTCACTGACCCCTGAACACACGTCCACTGACCCCTGTACACAGTCCGTCACTGACCCCTGTACACAGTCCGTCACTGACCCCCTGTACACAAGTCACTGACCCCTGTACACTGGTCCACTGACCCCTGTACACTGGTCACTGACCCTGTACACTGGTCACTGACCCCTGTACACCAGTCCCCCCCCCCCCCTTTGTCACTGACCCCTGCAACACAGTCTGTCACTGACCCCTGCACTCATGTCACTAGACCCCTGCATGACACGTCAACTGACCCTGTAAACACGTTCACTGACCCTGTACACAGTCTGTCACTGACAACCCTGTACACACGTCCTGTCCGCTGAACACACTTCACTGATCCCTGTACAGTGTCACTGGAACCCTGTACACAGTCCGTCCAACTGACCCCTGTCACCACAGTCCGTCACTGACCCTCTGTTGCACAGTCACGTCACGGACCCCTGTACACAGTCCGTCACTGACCCCTGTACACACGGCACTGACCCCTGTACACAGTCCGTCACTGACCCCTGTACACAGTCCGTCACTGAACCCTGTACACAGTCCTTCACTGACCCCTGTACACAGTCCGTCACTGACCCCTGTACACAGTCCGTCACTGACCCCTGTACACAGTCCGTCACTGACCCCTGTACACAGTCCGTCACTGACCCCTGAACACAGTCCGTCACTGACCCCTGAACACCCGTCACTGACCCCTGTACACAGTCCGTCACTGAACCCTGTACACAGTCCGTCACTGACCCCTGTACACAGTCCGTCACTGACCCCTGTACACAGTCCGTCACTGACCCCTGTACACAGTCCGTCACTGACCCCTGTACACAGTCCGTCACTGACCTCTGTACACAGGTCACTGACCCCTGTACACAGTCCGTCACTGACCCCTGTACACAGTCCGTCACTGACCCCTGTACACAGTCCGTCACTGACCCCTGTACACAGTCCGTCACTGACCCCTGTACACAGTCCGTCACTGACCCCTGTACACAGGTCACTGACTCCTGTACACAGTCCGTCACTGACCCCTGTACACAGTCCGTCACTGACCCCTGTACACAGTCCGTCACTGACCCCTGTACACAGTCCGTCACTGACCCCTGTACACAGGTCACTGACCCCTGTACACAGTCCGTCACTGACCCCTGTACACAGTCCGTCACTGACCCCTGTACACAGTCCGTCACTGACCCCTGTACACAGTCCGTCACTGACCCCTGTACACAGTCCGTCACTGACCCCTGTACACAGTCCGTCACTGACCCCTGTACACAGTCCGTCACTGACCCCTGTACACAGTCCGTCACTGACCCCTGTACACAGTCCGTCACTGACCCCTGTACACAGTCCGTCACTGACCCCTGTACACAGTCCGTCACTGACCCCTGTACACCCGTCACTGACCCCTGTACACAGTCCGTCACTGACCCCTGTACACAGTCCGTCACTGACCCCTGTACACAGTCCGTCACTGACCCTGTACACAGTCCGTCACTGACCCCTGTACACAGTCCCGTCACTGACCCCCTGTACACAGTCCGTCACTGACCCCTGTACACAGTCCGTCACTGACCCTGTACACAGTCGTCACTGACCCCTGTAAACAGACCGTCACTGACCCCCTGTACACAGTCCGTCACTGACCCTGTACACCCGTCACTGACCTGTCCCCTGACCCCTTGACACAGTCCGTCACTGACTCCCTGTACACAGTCCGTCACTGACCCCTGTACTCAGTCCGTCACATCCCCCTGAACACAGTCCGTCACTGACCCCTGAACACAGGTCCGTCTGACCCCTGACACACCGTCACTGACCCCCTGTCACAGTCCCACTGACCCCTGTACCACAGTCCGTCACTGACCCCTGTACACAGTCCGTCACTGACCCCTGTACACAGTCCGTCACTGACCCCTGTACACAGTCCGTCACTGACCCCTGTACACAGTCCGTCACTGACCCTGTACACAAGTCCGTCACTGACCCCTGTACACCCGTCACTGACCCCTGTACACAGTCCGTCACTGACCCCCGTACACAGTCCGTCACTGACCCCTGTAGCAGTCCGTCACTGACCCCTGTACAAAGTCCGTCACTGACCCCTGTACCCAGTCCATCACTGACTCCTGTACACACTTCACTGACCTCTGTACAGAGTCCTTCACTGACCCCTGTACACGGTCCGTCACTGACCCCTGAACACAGTCCGTCCTCTGTACACAGTCCGTCACTCACCCTGTACACAGTCCGTCACTCACCCCTGTACACAGTCCGTCACTGACCCCTGTACACAGTCCGTCACTGACCCCTGTACACAGTCCGTCACTGACCCCTGTACACAGTCCGTCACTGACCCTGTACACAGTCCGTCACTGACCCTGTACACAGTCCGTCACTGACCCCTGTACACAGCCCGTCACTGACCCTGTACACAGTCCGTCACTGACCCCTGTACACAGTCCGTCACTGACCCCTGTACACAGTCCGTCACTGACCCCTGTACACAGTCCGTCACTGACCCCTGTACACAGTCCGTCACTGACCCCTGTACACAGTCCGTCACTGACCCCTGTACACAGTCCGTCACTGACCCCTGTACACAGTCCGTCACTGACCCCTGTACACAGTCCGTCACTGACCCCTGTACACAGTCCGTCACTGACCCCTGTACAGTCCGTCACTGACCCCTGTACACAGTCCGTCACTGACCCCTGTACACAGTCCATCACTGACTCCTGTACACACTTCACTGACCTCTGTACACAGTCCTTCACTGACCCCTGTACACAGTCCGTCACTGACCCCTGAACACAGTCCGTCACTCACCTCTGTACACAGTCCGTCACTCACCCCTGTACACAGTCCGTCACTGACCCCTGTACACAGTCCGTCACTCACCCCTGTACACAGTCCGTCACTGACCCCTGTACACAGTCCGTCACTGACCCCTGTACACAGTCCGTCACTGACCCCTGTACACAGTCCGTCACTGAACACTGGACACAGTACGTCACTGAACACTGTACGCAGCCCGTCACTTGACCCCTGTACACAGTCCGTCACTCACCCCTGTACACAGTCCGTCACTCACCCCTGTACACAGTCCGTCACTCACCCCTGTAAACAGTCCGTCACTGACCCCTGTACACAGTCCGTCACTGACCCCTGTACACAGTCCGTCACTGACCCCTGTACACAGTCCGTCACTGACCCCTGTACACAGTCCGTCACTGACCCCTGTACAACAGTCCGTCACTGACCCCTGTAACACAGTCCGTCACTGACCCCTGTACACAGTCCGTCACTGACCCCTGTACACAGTCCGTCACTGACCCCTGTACACAGTCCTTCACTGACCCCTGTACACAGTCCGTCACTGACCCCTGTACACAGTCCGTCACTGACCCCTGTACACAGTCCCGTCACTGAACCCCCTGTACACAGTCCTCACTGACCCCTGTACAACAGTCGTCACTGACCCCTGTACACAGTCCGTCACTGACCCCTGTACACAGTCCTCACTGACCCCTGTACACCCGTCACTGACCTCTGTACACAGTCCGTCACTGACACCTGTACACAGTCTGTCACTGACCCCTGTACACAGTCCGTCACTGACCCCTGTAGCAGTCCGTCACTGACCCCTGTACACAGTCCATCACTGACCCCTGTACCCAGTCCATCACTGACTCCTGTACACACTTCACTGACCTCTGTACAGAGTCCGTCACTGACCCCTGTACACAGTCCGTCACTGACCCCTGTACACAGTCCGTCACTCACCCCTGTACACAGTCCGTCACTCACCCCTGTACACAGTCCGTCACTCACCCCTGTACACAATCCGTCACTCACCCCTGTACACAGTCTGTCACTCACCCCTGTACACAGTCTGTAACTGACCACTGTACACAGACCGTCACTGACCCCTGTACACATTCCGTCACTGACCCCTGTACACAGTCCGTCACTGACCCCTGTACACAGTCATTCACTGAACCCTGTACACAGTCCGTCACAGACCCCTGAACACAGTCCGTCACTGACACCTGTACACAGTCTGTCACTGACCCCTGCACACAGTCCGTCACTGACCCCTGGACGCAGTCCGTCACTGAACACTGTACGCAGCCCGTCACTGACCCCTGTACACAGTCCGTCACTGACCCCTGTACACAGTCCGTCACTGACCCCTGTACACAGTCCGTCACTGACCCCTGTACACAGTCCGTCACTGACCCCTGTACACAGTCCGTCACTGACCCCTGTACACAGTCCGTCACTGACCCCTGTACACAGTCTGTCACTGACCCCTGTACACAGTCTGTCACTGACCCCTGCACACAGTCTGTCACTGACCCCTGCACACACGTCACTGACCCCTGCATACACGTCACTGACCCCTGTAAACACGTCACTGACCCCTGTACACAGTCTGTCACTGACCCCTGTACACAGTCCGTCACTGAACCCTGTACACAGTCCGTCACTGACCCTGTACACAGTCCGTCACTGACCCCTGTACACAGTCCGTCACTGACCCCTGTACACAGTCCGTCACTGAACCCTGTACACAGTCCGTCACTGACCCCTGTACACAGTCCGTCACTGACCCCTGTACACAGTCCGTCACTGACCCCTGTACACAGTCCGTCACTGACCCCTGTACACAGTCCGTCACTGACCCCTGTACACAGTCCGTCACTGACCCCTGTACACAGTCCGTCACTGACCCCTGTACACAGTCCGTCACTGACCCCTGTACACAGTCCGTCACTGACCCCTGTACACAGTCCGTCACTGACCCCTGTACACAGTCCGTCACTGACCCCTGTACACAGTCCGTCACTGACCCCTGTACACAGTCCGTCACTGACCCCTGTACACAGTCCGTCACTGACCCCTGTACACAGTCCGTCACTGACCCCTGTACACAGTCCGTCACTGACCCCTGTACACAGTCCGTCACTGACCCCTGTACACAGTCCGTCACTGACCCCTGTACACAGTCCGTCACTGACCCCTGTACACAGCCGTCACTGACCCTGTACACAGTCCGTCACTGACCCCTGTACACAGTCCGTCACTGACCCCTGTACACAGTCCGTCACTGACCCCTGTACACAGTCCGTCACTGACCCCTGTACACAGTCCGTCACTGACCCCTGTACACAGTCCGTCACTGACCCCTGTACACAGTCCGTCACTGACCCCTGTACACAGTCCGTCACTGACCCCTGTACACAGTCCGTCACTGACCCCTGTACACAGTCGTCACTGACCCCTGTACACAGTCGTCACTGACCCCTGTACACAGTCCGTCACTGACCCCTGTACACAGTCCGTCACTGACCCCTGTACACAGTCCGTCACTGACCCCTGTACACAGTCCGTCACTGACCCCTGTACACAGTCCGTCACTGACCCCTGTACACAGTCCGTCACTGACCCCTGTACACAGTCCGTCACTGACCCCTGTACACAGTCCGTCACTGACCCCTGTACACAGTCCGTCACTGACCCCTGTACACAGTCCGTCACTGACCCCTGTACACAGTCCGTCACTGACCCCTGTACACAGTCCGTCACTGACCCCTGTACACAGTCCGTCACTGACCCCTGTACACAGTCCGTCACTGACCCCTGTACACAGTCCGTCACTGACCCCTGTACACAGTCCGTCACTGACCCCTGTACACAGTCCGTCACTGACCCCTGTACACAGTCCGTCACTGACCCCTGTACACAGTCCGTCACTGACCCCTGTACACAGTCCGTCACTGACCCCTGTACACAGTCCGTCACTGACCCCTGTACACAGTCCGTCACTGACCCCTGTACACAGTCCGTCACTGACCCCTGTACACAGTCCGTCACTGACCCCTGTACACAGTCGTCACTGACCCCTGAACACAGTCCGTCACTGACCCCTGAACACAGTCCGTCACTGACCCCTGTACACAGTCCTCACTGACCCCTGTACACAGTCCTTCACTGACCCTGTAACAGTCCGTCACTGACCCCTGTACACAGTCCGTCACTGACCCCTGTACACAGCGTCACTGACCCCTGTACACAGTCCGTCACTGACCCCTGGACACAGTCCGTCACTGACCCCTGTACACAGTCCGTCACTGACCCCTGTACACAGTCCCGTCACTGACCCCTGTACACAGTCCGTCACTGACCCCTGTACACAGTCCGTCACTGACCCCTGTACACAGTCTGTCACTGACCCTGTACACAGTCCGTCACTGACCCCTGTACACAGTCCCGTCACTGACCCCTGTACACAGTCCGTCACTGACCCCTGTACACAGTCCGTCACTGACCCCTGTACACAGTCCGTCACTGACCCCTGTAACACAGTCCGTCACTGACCCCTGTACACAGTCCGTCACTGACCCCTGTACACAGTCCGTCACTGACCCCTGTACGACAGTCCGTCACTGACCCCTGTACACAGTCCGTCACTGACCCCTGTACGCAGCCCGTCACTGACCCCTGTACACAGTCCGTCACTGACCCCTTACACAGTCCGTCACTGACCCCTGTACACAGTCCGTCACTGACCCCTGTACACAGTCCGTCACTCACCCCTGTACACAGTCCGTCACTCACCCCTGTACACAGTCGTCACATCACCCCTGTACACAGTCCGTCACTCACCCCTGTACAACAGTCCGTCACTGACCCCTGTACACAGTCTGTAACTGACCCCTGTACACAGACCGTCACTGACCCCTGTACACAGTCCGTCACTGACCCCTGACAGCAGTCCAGTCACTGACCCCTGTACGCAGTCCGTCACTGAACCCTGTACGCAGTCCGTCACTGAACACTGTACGCAGGCCCGTCACTGACCCCCTGTACACAGTCCGTCACTGACCCCTGTACACAGTCCGTCACTGACCCCTGTACACAGTCCGTCACTGACCCCCTGTACACGTCCGTCACTGACCCCTGTACACGTCCGTCACTGACCCCTGTACCAGCCTCACTGACCCCTGTACACAGAGTCACTGACCCCTGTACACAGTCGTCACTGACCCCTGACACAGTCCTGTCACTGACCCCTGTACACAGTCCGTCACTGACCCCTGTACACAGTCCGTCACTGACCCCTGTACACAGTCCGTCACTGACCCCTGTACACAGTCCGTCACTGACCCCTGTACACAGCCGTCACTGACCCCTGTACACGTCCGTCACTGACCCTGTACACAGTCCGTCACTGACCCCTGTACACAGTCCGTCACTGACCCCTGTACACAGTCCGTCACTGACCCCTGTACACAGTCCGTCACTCGACCCCTGTACACAGTCCGTCACTGACCCCTGTACACAGTCCGTCACTGACCCCTGTACACAGTCCGTCACTGACCCCTGTACACAGTCCGTCACTGACACCCTGTACACAGTCCGTCACTGACCCCTGTACACAGTCCGTCACTGACCCCTGTACACAGTCTGTCACTGACCCCTGTACACAGTCCGTCACTGACCCCTGTACACAGTCCGTCACTGACACCTGTACACAGTCCGTCACTGACCCCTGTACACAGTCCGTCACTGACCCCTGTACACAGTCCGTCACTGACCCCTGTACACAGTCCGTCACTGACCCCTGTACAGCAGTCCGTCACTGACCCCTGTACACAGTCCGTCACTGACCCCTGTACACAGTCCTTCACTGACCCCTGAACACAGTCCGTCACTGACCCTGTACACAGTCCGTCACTGACCCCTGTACACAGTCCGTCACTGACCCCTGTACACAGTCCGTCACTGACCCCTGTACACAGTCCGTCACTGACCCCTGTACACAGTCCGTCACTGACCCCTGTACACAGTCCGTCACTGACCCCTGTACACAGTCCGTCACTGACCCCTGTACACAGTCCGTCACTGAACCCTGTACACAGTCCGTCACTGACCCCTGTACACAGTCCGTCACTGACCCCTGTACACAGTCCGTCACTGACCCCTGTACACAGGTCCGTCACTGACCCCTGTACACAGTCCGTCACTGACCCCTGTACACAGTCCGTCACTGACCCCTGTACACAGTCCGTCACTGACCCCTGTACACAGTCCGTCACTGACCCCTGTACACAGTCCGTCACTGACCCCTGTACACAGTCCGTCACTGACCCTGTACACAGTCCGTCACTGACCCCTGTACACAGTCCGTCACTGACCCCTGTACACAGTCCGTCACTGACCCCTGTACACAGTCCGTCACTGACCCCTGTACACAGTCCGTCACTGACCCCTGTACACAGTCCGTCACTGACCCCTGTACACAGTCCGTCACTGACCCCTGTACACAGTCCGTCACTGACCCCTGTACACAGTCCGTCACTGACCCCTGTACACAGTCCGTCACTGACCCCTGTACACAGTCCGTCACTGACCCCTGTACACAGTCCGTCACTGACCCCTGTACACAGTCCGTCACTGACCCCTGTACACAAGTCACTGACCCCTGTACACACGTCACTGACCCCTGTACACAGTCCGTCACTGACCCCTGTACACAGTCCGTCACTGACCCCTGTACACCCGTCACTGACCCCTGTACACAGTCCGTCACTGACCCCTGTACACAGTCCGTCACTGACCCCTGTACACAGTCCGTCACTGACCCCCTGTACACAGTCGTCACTGACCCCTGTACACAGTCCGTCACTGACCCCTGAACACAGTCCGTCACTGACCCCTGTACACACGTCACTGACCCCTGACACAGTCGTCACTGACCCCTGTACACAGTCCGTCACTGACCCCTGTACACAGTCCGTCACTGACCCCTGTACACAGTCCGTCACTGACCCCTGTACACAGTCCGTCACTGACCCCTGTACACAGTCCCGTCACTGACCCCTGTACACAAGTCACTGACCCCTGTACACAGTCCGTCACTGACCCCTGTACACAGTCGTCACTGACCCCTGTACACAGTCCGTCACTGACCCCCTGACACAGTCCGTCACTGACCCCTGTACACAGTCCGTCACTGACCCCTGTACACAGTCCGTCACTGACCCCTGAACACAGTCGTCACTGACCCCTGTACACAGTCCGTCACTGACCCCTGTACACAGTCCGTCACTGACCCCTGCACACAGTCATCACTGACCCCTGCACACAGTCCGTCACTGGACCCCTGAAGACAGCCGTCACTGACCCCTATACACAGTCCTTCACTGACCCCTGTACCCAGTCCATCACTGACCCCTGTAAACAGCCGTCACTGACCCCTGTAGCACAGCCGTCACTGACTCCCTGTACACAGTCCGTCACACTGACCCCTGTACACAGTCGTCACTGACCCCTGTACACAGTCGTCACTGACCCCTGTACACAGTCCGTCACTGATCCCCTGTACACAGTCCGTCACTGACCCCTGTACACAGTCCGTCACTGACCCCTGTACACAGTCCGTCACTGACCCCTGCACACAGTCCATCACTGACCCTGTACACACGTCACTGACCCCTGTACACAGTCCGTCACTGACCCCTGTACACATCGTCACTGACCCCTGTACACAGTCGTCACTGACCCCTGTACACACGTCACTGACCCCTGTACACAGTCCGTCACTGACCCCTGTACACAGTCCGTCACTGACCCCTGTACACAGTCCGTCACTGACCCTGTACACAGTCCGTCACTGACCCCTGTACACAGTCCATCACTGACTCCTGTACACACTTCACTGACCCCTGTACAGAGTCCGTCACTGACCCCTGTACACAGTCCGTCACTGACCCCTGTACACAGTCCGTCACTGACCCCTGTACACAGTCCGTCACTGACCCCTGTACACAGTCCGTCACTGACCCCTGTACACAGTCCGTCACTCACCCCTGTACACAGTCCGTCACTGACCCCTGTACACAGTCTGTCACTGACCCCTGTACACAGTCTGTCACTGACCCCTGTACACAGTCCGTCACTGACCCCTGTACACAGTCCGTCACTGACCCCTGTACACAGTCCGTCACTGACCCCTGTACACAGTCGTCACTGACCCCTGTACACAGTCCGTCACTGACCCTGTACACAGTCCGTCACTGACCCCTGTACACAGTCCGTCACTGACCCCTGTACACAGTCCGTCACTGACCCCTGTACACAGTCCGTCACTGACCCCTGTACACAGTCCGTCACTGACCCCTGTACACAGTCCGTCACTGACCCCTGTACACAGTCCGTCACTGACCCCTGTACCAGTCCGTCACTGACCCCTGTACACAGCCGTCACTGACCCCTGTACACAGTCCGTCACTGACCACTGTACACAGTCCGTCACTGACCCCTGTACACTGTCCCGTCACTGACCCCTGTACACAGTCCTCACTGACCCTGTACAACGGTCACTGACCCTGTACACAGTCGTCACTGACCCTGTACACAGTCCGTCACTGACCCCTGTACACAGTCCGTCACTGACCCCTGTACACAGTCCGATCACTGACCCCTGTACACAGTCCGTCACGACCCCTGTACACAGTCCGTCACTGACCCTGTACACAGTCCGTCACTGACCCCTGTACACACCTCACTGACCCCCTGTACACAGCGTCACTGACCCCTGTACACAGTCCGTCACTGACCCTGTACACAGTCCGTCACTGACCCTGTACACAGTCCGTCACTGACCCCTGTACACAGTCCGTCACTGACCCCTGTACACAGTGTCACTGACCCTGTACACAGTCCGTCACTGACCCCTGTACACAGTCCGTCACTGACCCCTGTACACAGTCCGTCACTGACCCTGTACACAGTCCGTCACTGACCCCTGTACACAGTCCGTCACTGACCCCTGTACACAGTCCGTCACTGACCCTGTACACAGTCCGTCACTGACCCCTGTACACAGTCCGTCACTGACCCTGTACACAGTCCGTCACTGACCCTGTACACAGTCCGTCACTGACCCCTGTACACAGTCCGTCACTGACCCCTGTACACA